>VZRO01001317.1:147513-173316 GCA_013397915.1 Daphoenositta chrysoptera
CATCATCATCATCATCATCATCATCATCATCATCATCATCATCATCATCATCATCATCATCATCGCCGTCAGCGCCATCCTCCCCGCCGCCCCGGGGCTGGGACCCGCTGCCGAACTCCCGCGGGATGCTCGGCCCGGAGCTGCGGCTGAGCCTCGGCGCCCTCAGCACCGAGCGAGTCCCACCCCGCCCCAGCCCCCCGAGTGCCCAGGAGCCCGTGGCATTCCCAGCGGGGCAGGTCCGGCCCCGGGGCCCCGGAGGGAGGCAGCGGGGATCTTCAACCAAGTCGGATGGCGAGGGGAGCTGCGCGGCCCGGTTTGTTCTCCGAGCAGCACGAAACGCAGGCGGCATCTCCTCACCGCCTGGGGAACGGCTGTGCCGAAGGCCCCGGAGCTGGAGCCCAGCCCCGCAGGAGCCTGCCCTCTGCTCCCGCTGGGATCAGCGACTCCCGGCATCGGCAGGAGGGGCAGGCTCCGGGAAGAGGGTGGGCAGTGCCTGACAGCAAGGGGAAACTGAGGCACAGCCCAGCGCCCGTGCTGGGCGCAGAGATGAGAGCAGGTTGCAGCCCAGCGTGGCTCGCCTGGAGCTGCCAGCCCGAGGAGCTGTGCCCGGGTGTGCTGCGAGCCCCGAGAGGGCTCAGCCCCGTGCCAGCCAGGCAGGACAGGAGGCTCTGGTGCTTTGCAGAAGCCCCCAGGCACGAAGGGCCCCTTCCCCTGCAGACCCTCTTGGCCACACGTGCCAGGAGCCAGCGTGTCCCTCTGGCACACAGGCTGTGCCACGCCACTGCCCTGATGCCTGACCAGCGGTCAATAAACCATATCTTCGGTCTTCCTGCCTCTGCCAGCTTGTGTTTCGATGCCAGAGGGCTGGCACTGCCCCAGCCGGGAGAGGAGCACACGGGTACCTCCAGCTTCACCTCTTCCAGCAGCTGGGAAGGCCGAGGGAGAGGTGAGAAGGTACCTGGAGCTCAGGGAGTCTGATAACATGAGTGGCATTCCTGAAAAAAGCAGGCACAGATTTAATTCACTCGGCAGCGTGGGCTGGATCCTGCTGCTGGATCCTCCACCATGGATCCTGAGTGCCTGAAGTGTCCGTGGAGGTGGTGCTGCATCCAGTGCCAGCTATTTTGGGCAGGTGTCAGTGCCCTGCTCCTCACTCCCCCGCCCACTCCACGTGCCCGGGCTGCTCCGTGGCATCACCCCTCAGCAGTGGGTGGCTGGGGACTGGTGCAGTCCCAAGGAGCAGGCTGAGGGTGCCAAGCAGGGGGATGAGAGGCTGGGAGGGGCTGGGAGGTGCCAGCCCAGAGTCAGAGCAGGGTGAACGACTGGTCAGAGGCTGTGTGCCCTCATTCGGGCATGGCTGGCCCTGCCCGCCAGGGTGGCCCCGCTGGGTTCCCCCTCTCCATATGGCTGTGGAAGTCTGGAGATGCGTTTGACATCCTTGGATGGGTAATAAATAGAATCAGGCCCGCTGCCTTTTGTTTTGATTGATTCCATTTGTTCTGCATAAGCAGCTCCTTCCCCTTGCCAAGGCTCGGCTCCGGGGAAGGAAGATGCTGAGAGATGGAGGGGCCCAGTCTGGCTCTGCTGGGAAGGTCCCCGAGGCTGAGCTCTGACAGGGGGGACACTGAGGCACCCGGCAGTGCCAGGTCTGCCTCTGCAGCAGGTTTTGGTTAAGCAGGGAAACTGAGGCTGGGAAAGGTGATGTGCCGTGCCCTGGGGATGCACAGCGAGGCAGGGGTGACTCTCAGGACTAGAAGATCCTTCTCTGGTGCTGGGTGGGGATGAAGCCACCCAGACTGGCAACTGATGATGATCCAGCGACATCGGTCACCCCACTGGGGTGACTGGCACTGCTCTGCCACCGGCACGAAAGGAAAATGACTTTATAAATAAGCTTGGGATGAAAATTAGCACAGGAGCCGGGACTCCTGTCTTCCCTCCCCAGCTTGGTTGGAAACAGCAGCCTCAGGCGAGTCTGGTGCCTCCCTGCCTCAGTTTCCCAAGCAGGAGAGGCTGTTTATCCTTTGGGAGCCGGGGAACCGGCAGGTTTGGGAGCAGGAGGGATGAAAGGTCGGAAGCTCAGAGCCAGGGGCGCTGCTCCGTGGGCTCCTTGTGGGGTGGCACAGAGCGAGAGCCCGCGCGGTGGGCGATGGCTGGGGGGCTGGTGGCACCCCAGAGCCACCATCCTGCTGGTTCCCCGTGCGTAGCCCCACTTCCCTCTCAGCTACTTGCCTGGAGACCCCCGCCCCCGGCAGAAGGAAGGACGGGGTTAAAGCCATGGCCCCACCCCGGCGCTGCCGTGCCCCCCGGCTGAGTCAGGGGCCGGGGGTGCGTGTTCCCGCTCCGCAGCTGAGCTGCCACGTCAGGGGGAGCGGGCGGAGGCCCGAAGGACACAGCTGCCTCCTCTCCGCGTCCTCTCGCTGCTCCTCTCCTCCTTCTGATCTGCCTCATTATCTCCTGAGTCATCATCGCTCCCACCTCCGCTGCAGCCACCGCCGCCCGCAGCCGGCACCGCGCGGGGCTGGAGCTGCCGAGCAGCCCAGGGAAGCTGCGGGCTCCCGAGTGTGACCTCCCGGTGTCCAAGGGTGTCCCGGTGACTGGGGACGGGGAGCATCTTCCCTGCACGTCCTGCTGGACGCTCAGATGGACACGGGAGCGTGGCTGCTCCTGCCCGGCAGGGAGAGATCCCTGGGCACGGTGCTTGTTTCTCAGTGATGCTTTTGGGCTGGCAGTCGGGCTCCGGTGTGCCAGGCAAGGCTGCAAGCTGCTTCCCAAGCCCTGCACGTATCAGGAGCCAGGAATAGAGCTGGTCTGCTCGCTGCTGCCCAAATAGATCCCGATCCAGCTGCTGGCGTCGCTGAACACACGCTGGCGTCTTGCAGACCCTGGGTTTGGCATGAGCAGGCTGTGGTGGATCCAGGACACGGCTGTGCGCCCCAGAGAGCCCGAGGCATGTTCCGAGATTTTGCCTCCGAAGGTGCTGGGATAAAGCAAGGCCAGGGCTGGCTCCATTTTGCTGCTGGGATGAGAGGCACGGCTCCGAGCTGAGCGGAAATCCGAGGAAGTGCCTCTCTCTCCCCGTGGCACTTGGCAGCCTCTTCCCAGCATTAATTCCTCTTGCTGCTACCAATTTGTGGCTTATTAATTCTCGTTTGAGCTCTCCCGGCTTTCTCTCGCAGCCGCCGCTCCGCTGCTCGTGCTGCCTCTCCCCGGCAGCCCCAAGTGCCCACAGTGGAAGTGCTCCGGGGGGATGGCAGCCCCCACGTCTCCTCCCGGCTGCGTGGGTGCAGCAGTTTAGGTCTCTTGTCAGAAGGTGTCTTCTCCCAGATCTGGGAATGTCTCCGTGGCTCGTCGCCGGCTCGACATGACCGACGGCGGGCTGAGCTGCGGTGGCTCAGAGCCAGGCTCTGTCTCGCAGGGCGTTCTGCAAGTGCCCTGGGTTAACCTGTCCATCACCCACAGATTTCTGCAGATCTGGGCCTGGGCTCTTCCCCCGTCCCTCTCTGCTTCGTGCTTTGCCTCCATGGTTAATAACTAGGTCAGGAGTCCCGGAGGCCAGGGCACAGCAGCCGGGTGGGTGCTCATCTCCCATCTGCTTCCACTCCCCTTCCTCCTTTTCCTCCTGCCTTCTTGGCAGGAAGACCCTCCAGCGCCCTCCTCTTCCTCAGGGCTGCAGAGGGGTGAGAGCTGCCACGTCCACGGGCTGATCAAGCCCTTTTTTCTGAACAGGAAGGTATTTCCAGGCATTAAATGGATTATGGCCCCACCGCCGGGCTGTCAGCCGGAGCCAATCGAGGCAGCGGCTGTCCCGGTGGGAGCATCCCTTGGGTGCAGACATCCCTGGTGCGGGTTCCCGCCCCCAGCACTGGTGTGGCACTGGGGGATCTGATCCGCTGGGGCTGGGGTGGCGGTGGCCGTGGCCATGGCGAGTGGGAAAGCGCCGGAGCTGCGTGGGAGTCACTGAATGTGTGCAGAAGGTGACGAGTGACAGCCACGAGAGCCCCCCAGGACCAGCCACACGCCGCCGGAGGGTCGGGAAACCAAAGGCTTGGGAAAGCTGATGGCTGCGGGCTCCGAGGAGAAAGGCTGCTCTCGGGAGGGAGAGCTCGGCTGGGGATGATGCAGAGGCCACCTGCTCTCAGTGCCCTGTGCCAGCGAGGAGCTGGGTGACACTGAAACAGCTCTGTCCCTGGAAGCACGTGGCTCCCAATGCCTCAGTTTCCCTCCGAGGGGGCAGACTCGCACCCCCAGGGGTCGCGGGGGTCCCGCGGCAGCATCCGGTCAGGCTGGCGGTCGCTGGGAGGATGCGGGCAGGTTCGGCTGCCTCGGAACAGGCGGCCCTTGTGCGGCGGGGCCGGCGGGCGGCCCGGAGCCCCCGAGGGGAGCGGGGAACAAGGGCGGCTGTGTGCGCCCCTGGCACTGCCTGGCCCGCTGCCCTGACACGCATTCCCGACACGGGCAGCGCTTTCCGGGCTGCGATGCGCAGGGAGGGGTGCTGGCTACTACAAGGGGCTTGTTGTGGGGTTGATTTTTCTTTTTTTTTTTTTTTTTTTTTCTCCTTTTCCTCTTTTAAAATTCGATTAGCAGCCTTTGGGTGTCTTTTTGAGCAATTAATCTGGGTCATGACATTCGCCGAGCAGATCGGAGAGCCCGGGGCTCATTAGCACCCGGCCGAACGTCGCTGGAGAGATGCTCTCGGCAGCTCCGCGGCTCCGCCTGCTTGTTATTCCGGGCGAGTCGGGGGCTGCGGCAGCTCAGAGTCCCCTCAGCAGAGACCCCACCGCGCTGCTGTGGGCAGGGGGGCACTGCGGGCTGGCCGGGGTCCCCTCCTGCTGTGGCGGCGTGGCGGGAGCAGCCGGTGGTGCTGTGCTGGCACTGGGGTCCCCGGTAATCAGCAGGCAGCACCGTGCTGCAGGGCTCAAGGACTTTTGAGGGTCTCAGCCTCCCTGCTTCGGCTTTGGATTGACTTCATTCCCTTTCCATCAGCTGCTGGAGTCCTCAGAAGTGACCTGCAGCTGCTGCTGCGTCGGCACCAGGAGCGGTGGTCGGTCCTTTGTGGGAGCTGGTGCTGCTCCGCTCCCCCCTCCTGGCTGGGGAAACTGAGGCAGGAGAACTCACCTGGCCCAAATCCAGTCGCCCACCCTGCCCGTCCCTGCCAGCAAGGGAGGAACCATCTCTCCTTGGTCAAATCCAGCCCAGCTGCCACAGAGAATTGATTCCTCAGCCAGGAGTCACCTCCAGCTCACGGATGCTTCTTCAGTGGCTTCGGCCAGATTTTGCTTTGGGTTTCCACAACGCCCCATGAGCTGCGCCCAAGCTGCAAACCCTGGCCTCGACCCCTGCCAGGGTTTTCCCCCAAAGCCTCAAGCCTTCACCCCGTCCTGCTGCCGACCTCCTGCACGGCCCAGACCCGTCCGCAGGCCCGGGGAGCGGGAATGGCGCGGCAGCTCCCTGTGCCTGGCTGGCTGCGGCGCAGCATATGTGCTGGGATCTGCTCCCTGCCTGCTGTTTATCCGCTTCCTTCGAGTTAACTTATGTTTCCATCGCTGCCCATCTGTCTCCTTCCCTTCCTCTCTTCTTTCCACTCCTCCCGTGCTGGCAGGCGCCGCCGCAGCGCGGGGTCCCCGTCCCCAGCAGCTCCGGGTGACCCTGGGGAGTGACAGGAGTTTTGCTTCCCTCCGCCGCTCCTGTATCCCTGCAGGGCGGTTTGGGAGGGGGATCCCGGTTTGGAGGCATCCAAGGCTGAGCTCTGGCAGTTCCTTCCATCCACCATTAAATCCAGTAGGAATTCTGTCTGGAGGATCCCCTCCATCCATTAAACCTGAAGCCGCTGGGGCTGTGTCGATGCTGGCAGCTCCCTCTCAGCCTCCCATTCCCTCCCTTCCTCCCTCTTCCTCGGCTCTCTTCACTCTCCAGGCTCAGCGACGTCGCTCCCATCCATCCTCTGCCGAATTTGCTCCTCAGATGTCTGTGCCTTCCCAGCTCGCGGGAGGGAAGCCCGGCCCCGCTCCCACCCGGAGCCCGGCTATTAGGGATACCCAGGCTTCTTCGGGAAACACAAAGGCACCGAGAGCCGGAGCCAACAAGCACCTGCTTTTCTTGCTGCTTCAGAAAGCCCTTGTGGCTGCTGCCTCCCACTTCTCCAGCTTTTATTTATAGTCTGTCTTGCTCGCGCTGGGGATTTTTTCTTTCTTGCTTTCCCTCTCCCCGGCGCAGCTGAGCTCGGAGCGCTGCCGAGAGGCTTCTCCCTCGGCTGGGCTGCACGGCCGTGGAAAAGGGACCGGGAAAGAGATTGGATGCCCACAGAAGCATCCCAGAGCCTCATCACCGAGCTCTTCATCAGCGCTGGTCACCCCTGTGGGTGGCCGGGGGGTTGTGCACGAGGTCACTGCTGGTGGCCGTGACCCACATTTGGGGCTTTGCTGGGTGCTGTGGGCACGAGTGGCATCATCCTCGCTGTGGCACCATCCTCGCTGTGGCTCTTGGGGCTCCTGCAAAGGACAGAGCAGGCCCTGAGGAGGGACATCCCTCCGGCTGGCTGTGCTGCTTGTCACATCAGTTTGGTGACACCAGTCACTCGCCTGCTGGGAACTGGGCTGAGACCCATGGGCCTTCAGGGAGGTGCTGGGCAGAGATGGGGCTGGTGTTTCTCTTTGCCAGCACTGTCCCCTCCCCGGGCAGGACGTCCCTGTGCCCAGGGGTGTGCAGAGAAGCCCTAAGCCAGGGGACACCGGTGTCACCCACGCTGTCTGGCAGCGCTGTGAGTGCTGTAAGAAGACCGGGGGCTGGCTGGGACCCAGTGCAGCAGGCAGTGCTGTTCCATGTGGGACACTGCCAGCCTGCCATGTCCCACAGGGAAGCCACCAAGGGCTGTAGAGGGTCACTGAGAGCCGGGCTCCATTCCCTTGTGCCACCCTCTCTGCTCCTGCCGGGGAGGAGGTGGCCAGGGGACACGGCAGGGAGAAGGGACGGGAAAGGGGGCTGAGGACTGAAATAACAGCCAAAAATCACAAAATAAAATCCAATCACAAGGTGAGAGGCTCGCCATCTGCCGTGTGGGTGCCGGAGCAGGAGCCACCCGCCAGCCCTGCGCCACTGCCGCAGCCCGGGCACCGCCGGTGCCAAGGGACCCAGCACCAGGAGGGGAGGATGCTCTGGGGACCCTCGGGGCTTGACCCCCCGCACCCCAAAACTTACCCCGGGGGAAAGCCAGGGGTGAAACCCGCACCCCGAGGGCAGCTGCTGGCAGCAGCTTTGGGCAACCCATGGCTGCTGGGGTCAAACCCTTCACACCTCGGTGTTTCCTCGGGAAGAAGGAAAATCCAGGTGGAAGCGGAGACTCCTTTGTTCCATGGGAGCCACGTTTCCATGGCACCCAGTGGGGATGTGGGGATGTGCTTCTCCATGGACCTGATGCCTCGTGGGGTCCAGCAGCACGGCGAGGGGAGCCTGGGGTGCCCCTCTGCCCCGGGCACGCCAAACCACGGCACCCAACCAGCGGTGCCCGGGCAGAGGGTGCTGCCCAGGTGTCCCCAGGTGGGCACAGAGGCCACGACATCACAGGCAGAGGTGGCATCGTGTGACGTGTGAGCAGAGTGCCACCCCCGAGGTGTTGGCCCCGGGATGCCGCCACACCGAGGCTGTGCCAGGGGCACCGTGTTCCCGGCTAACACCGTGTTCCTGGCTAACTCTGCATTCCTGCCTAATGCCGTATTCCCAGCTAACTCTGTGTTCCCAGTTAACTCTGTGTTCCCGGCTAATGCTGTATTCCCACTTAACTCTGTGTTCCTGGCTAACACGTTCCTGACTAACGCCGTGTTCCCCGCTAATTCTGCGTTCCCGGCTAACTCTGCATTCCCGGCTAACTCTGTTTTCCAGACTAACACCGTGTTCCTGGCTAACTCTGCATTCCTGGCTAACTCTGCATTCCCGGCTAACGCGTTGTTCCTGACTAACGCCGTGTTCCCAGCTAACGCGTTGTTCCTGGTTAACCCTGCATTCCTGGCTAACTCTGCATTCCCGGCTAACGCGCTGTTCCTGACTAACGCCGTGTTCCCAGCTAACGCGTGTTCCTGGCTAACCCTGCATTCCCGGCTAACCCTGCATTCCCGGCTAACTCTGCGTTCCCGGTAACGCGCTGTTCCTGACTAACGCCGTGCTCCCGGCTAACGCGGTGCCGGCGCGGGAGACAAAAGCGGCATTACTCACTGCCGGGAGGGGCGGCTCAGAGCGTTACTCAGCCCCGCCGGCAACCGGCTCTATTCTTTGTGCATCAGCCTGGGGGACCGGCGAGGAGGAGGAGGAGGGCAGGGGATGGGGGACTCATTTTTCCTACGGAGCAATGACCGCCCACTCCTCTGCAGCCCCCTCCTTCCCCCGGTGTCACTGGAGGGACGTCAGCCGGGGGGGGATGCTCGGGCGGGGGCTGTGACAACGCTGGTGCCTCCGGTTCGCCGTGTGCCGCTCCCTCAGGGCTAATTGGAGGTGATTGATCCAAGGATTGATCCAAGGAGGTGTGGAAGGAGGCTCGTGTGGCCGTGGGTCGTGACCTCCTGAACCCCTCTCCTCCAGATTATCTCCGGGTGGCTGGCAAAGGATGTCCCCAAGCCCCCCAGATGTGGAGCACAGCTGGGGCTGGGGGTTTTGCTGGAGTGATCTGGGCACAGCTCCATGCAGGCACTGGCATCATGATGGTGTGGAATTTTCTGGTGTGGAATTTTCTGGTGTGGAATTTTCTGGTGGGCCAGGTGCATGCGTTGCCCCCCTCCTGCTGAGGGGGGTTTACTCCTGGCTCAGAGGATTTTTTAAGGAGCTCTTGGTGAGGTTGATGCCAGGATGGATGGATGGATGGATGGATGGATGGAGGCACTAATGGAAGAGCACCGAGAGGGGAGGCCGGGGTGAGGGATGAGCCGCTGGCGGATTTGTAGCCACGGATGCTGCATCTTAATGGAGGAAAATAATCAATGTGGGCTGAAGGGGGAAGAGGATTTTAAGTGGGGGAGGACATCGCTGCCCTGGGTTGGGAGCATAGGCATTCCCATGGATGAGGGGAACGAAGGGGAACAGCGTTCCCAAAGGCATGGCCACAAACAGGAGTAGAATGTGGGCTGGAGAAGGATTGCAGGGGTGACACCAGCCCTGATGGGAAGCACCCCAACCCCGGGGGAACCCCAGCTGCAGAGCACGAAGCTTTAAATAGGGGAGGGGAAGCCCTTTCAGCATCCCAGCTTGTCTGCCCTGGCTCCTGCTGGTTTTGGTGAGCCTGTGGCTCTCCCTGGTGCTCCCCACGCTGGGCTGCGTGGTGGGGTGCTCATTGCAAGAGGATGTCCCCTCCCCTGGGACACCACCCTTGGTGTGTCCATTGGGATAGAGTTGGCAGAGTCCCACCCCCAGCAGGACCTGGATTTCGGTGTGTGAGGAGGTTCAGGTGGGGATTCTGCTTCGAGCTCCCGGGAATGCAGCTTGGAGGGCTCTGGGCATGGAGTGGCTGCTCTGGTCTGTCAGGGGAATCCTGCTTCTCCATGGCTTTGTTCTGGGCAGGAAAACGTGCTGGTGTTGCTCAGTATGCAGGGAAATGGTTTCTTGCTCAGTTCCCAGACACACAGGGTAATTTTGGGCTGGACCAGACCTTTTCTGGCTGGTTCAGCACTGCAGCTCCTGCTCGTGTCTGTCCACAGGCTCCGTGCAGTGCCCTGGCAGCCGAGTGTGTCTCCACGTGGCTTTGCAGGCACTAATGAACATCCCCCGTGCTGTGCTCCCCGCTCCCGGCGAGGAAAACCTCGTTATCCAGGGAGATGGATGCGGTGGCGTGTTCCCAGAGACCCCGTGGCAGAGCCAGCCTCTCGGTCTGGGTGCCTGGGTTACCGAGGTGCCTGGGGAGATGCTTTTGTTCCAAAATCAGTGGTGAATTTAGGGGATTTGAGTCCCACCACCCTGCTGCAGCACCCCTGGGGGTCTCCTTGTTCTCTGCATCCCTCGCGTTGCTCCTGTAAATGCACCCTCAAGCCTCTACAAAGCAATTAAAACTGCAGCTACCCATAAAAATTAATTGTGCCGTGCAATGCTGCTCTCTGGCCAATGAGCTTGTCCCCACCTGACCCCGGCGGGGGGACCCCATCCCTACTGGAGCCCCTCCGAGGGGGGGACTGGGTACCTCTGCGTGTGGTTGCCCCAGCAACTGTCAGTCTCCCGCAGCATCCATCACACCCAACATTTCGGAGCCGTTATCGCGCCTCGGGTGCAGCGGTGATGGAGCGGTGCCGGGGATAAGCGTCACCCGCCTCACCTCCCTCCTTATCTCGCAGTGGTCGTAAATATCCGCCAGCTCCTGCCTGTCCCCCTGCTCCAACCCCCTCCCGGTGCTGCTCACGGGAGGAGCTGCCCGAGCAGAGACCTGTGTCCGCAGGAGACTCGGCAGAAAAGCAATTAGGAGTTTCCGAAGCGCGGTATCGTTAATTGCCTCTATCCTTGCAAATTAATAAAGCGCCCAGGCCGTTGTTTGGCTCTGCCTGTGCGTGCGTGGCCTCAGGTGCGGCCCGGGAATGTTGGAGGGAGTGTGAGGGATGGGAAGAGTTGTGGGGGTGATGGGTAGAGGGGAACTGCGGGTGGTGGAGGCAAGAGCACGGCTCATGGGTGGCCGGCTGCTCTTCCTGCTCCTTGCCCAGCGTGTCCTCGTAGGGCAGAAAGTGCTCTGAAAACTCTCCCAGCTCTTTCCTCTATTCCTTTTTTTCCCCTGCCTTTATCCTGCTTTCCCTGTCCCCTAACATTTAACCTGGCTCGTGCTGGGGGATTCCTGCTTCTCTTCTGAGCCTGCACCATCCTTGATCTGTTGCTTTGCATCGTTTAAGGACTTGATTTTAAAGGCAAAAATAGGTTGTTAAAATAGGGTTGACTTTTTTAGTGCTGCTTAAAACTAAGCAGGTTCTGAGGGTCGGAGCTGCAGGTGTCTGGGGCTGGGCTGATTTATCCCAGGAATGCTCGGTTCTCCTTAATTAATTCCTAAGGCCTTCTCTCATGTTTTTACACAGAACACCACGGTTTTGGCTCACAGCATCCCTCCCGAAGGGAAGCCCAGCGTGGGGCTGTGGAAGACACCCGCCCAGCTTGGAGTGCTGTCCTCATCCAAGGTTTTGCAGGGGAAGCCTGGAATAAGCGTGAATCAGCCATTCTCCGAGCATAAAGCAGAGCTCCAGCATCCCCCCCGGGGGCTGCCTGGGATGGCTCCCTGCCCGCTGCAGGCAGCTTTCCTGCAGGGAATGCATCATTTCCTTGGACCCCCTCCGGCAACCAGCTGGGAATCTCCAGATCCCCCAGTTTCGGTGACGGCAGCGTGGGGAATTCGGGAGCAGCGTCTCCTGCCCTGTCTCGCTGCTCCGGTGATAAAAGGCGGGTGACAGCCGCGGGTGTTTTGGGGGAGGAAATCAGGTAGGGCAGCGCTGCTGCAGGGAGGGGGTGGCTCTGCCTGCCCCGCTCCCGGAGGATGCTCAGGCTCTCTGAGGCTTTCCCAGCTGACCGAGGGTGTGTTGGTCCTTTCCCTGCCGTGCCTTGCTCTCCGCGGGGACCGACCCCAGCGAGCAGAGCGGTGCTGGTGGGTCCCTGCAGGTGTTTTCCTGCATCCTTGGCTTTAGGTTGCAGGGATGCTCTGGCTGTGCCTGGAGCTGCATCTCCTTGTCAGCGCCTCAAAGGATGCTCATATATTCAAATGCTTTTACATCTCGGCGAGGCTTCGAGGAGCTGGGGCTCTGCACTTGTTCCCAGGAAAATAAATAAATAAACCAAAACATGCGCTGGGCTTTTCCTGCTCCCGTTTTGCTGGTGAGGAGTCAGGCCGGGGTGGGAGAGGGAAAAGCGGATGGTGGTGGGGGAAGGAGCACATGGGAGGGGGTGGTCAGAGGAGGGTTCCTGGCGTCTGGGCACCTCCTGGTGAGAGCCCAGCGAGAGCCCGGGGCCCGGAGCGGTGCCCCTGCAGAGGCTGCGCTGCCTCGCAAAGCCTCGTGCAAGGCCACCGTGTCCTTGTCAGCGGGGGTGACGCAGGTACGAGTGGCTGCTGCTCTCCCCGTGGCTCCGAGCTCCGTGTCACCTTCCCCGGTGACAGCCGCGGCCGTGCAGCCACCGAGCGGTGACCGGAGCGGTGCCGGCGGAGCCGCAGCACAGCAGGGAACCGGCATTTATTTGCTGCGACAGCTTTGCAACAGATTCCTTGGCGGAGCTGACTGCAAACTGCAATCCTAAACTGTCGGACGGCTCCTTTTTCCAGCCTGGGAGTGTGAGAAACAAATTTGTTTGGGTTATAAAAACATATTAAAAAGCAACACATTTTGTTTCGCAATATACATAGTTTTTCATGCCAATTTTTTTTTTTTTTTCTCTAATGACTGCCATTCTAATCCCTTCCAGACAAAGACGTTTCTTAATAACTTTTTGTGGAGGTAATTGCTGGGGAGCCGTTTCAAAGTGGCAGGCAGGGAGCTGTGGGTTGCACAGCTGCAAGTGATGGCTGTGCATCGCTCAGGTACGGAGGGAGGAAGGATCAAAAAAAGCTCCCGGGTGTCTCTAGCTTTGAAAAGTTCCATACCTGGTGCTGCCTGACACCAGGATGTCTGAAACAACGCAGGAAAGTGGCTTTTTGCTCATCATGCATGCCCAGATGGTTGGCATGTTGATGTGCATGTGCTCTGTAGTTCTCGAGTGCTTCACTGGCTGCTCGGCTCTTCCCAGATCCTGGGTTTGGAGTGTCTGGCTCTGAGGAGCATCTTAGCAGTAACAGCAGTTTCCTCTCCCCCTGGACCAGGGCATAGCAACCTCCTGACTGGCATTCAGATAAGGTTCAGGACCTGCAGCAGAGGGTTTCCCTGGCAGGAACGATGTGTTAGGGATCCCTGGGAGCCGCAGGTGGGTTTGGATCCCAAACCCCTTGGGGTCCGTCAGCTCCTCATCCTTGGGCTGATGATAGTGATCCACCCTGGGGTGTCTCCAAATCGCCTTTGCAAATGAGGGGGTCCAGACTTGTTTTTCCAAGTCGGTGTCTGCTGCTCTTCAAATCAAGGCAAATGCCTGTGGGTTATTTTTTTAAAAATGGCACCGTTTGATGTGTAATTAAAACACTCACTTTAATTACACAAATGCCAAAGAACCTTCAGAAACGTGACTATTTTTGCTATATTTACTCCCCTTTGTGTTTTTCTTAGTGACTGGAGTTCCAGTTAAAACAACCTCCCCTATTAGACTGTTGGCTCTTAAACCCAGGAACTAAAAATACATCAAGACCACCGAGCTGCCCTCCCTACCCCCACCTCTTTACCTTGGACTGCTGCCTCTGCATTGCTCTGCTCCCTGAGAGCTTCTCGAGGCGCTTGCTGGAGCTGGTGGTACTTGACTTTGGCTTTGCTCCATCATTTCTCCTACCTTGTGCTAAAAACTCGCTGCCTTTGGGCAGAAACATGCCCAGAGCAGCCCGATTAGGGTGGAGGGATGGGTTACTATGGGGATGGGAAGGCATTTGCAGCGGGTTTGCTCCCACCCCATTAATTTGGGGAGCCTTTGGAGGTGGTTTCATCCCGAAAAGCCCTTCTTGATGTGCCTCCAGCTGGGCGCTGCAGCTTGCCGTGGCGGGGCTGGGGGAACAGCTTGCTTCCACCCCAAACATGTCTGTGCCATCCGTGCGTTCGCAGTATAGGAACAATAGCCGGCCTGCCAAGCTAAACACGAGCTGTTCCCGAAGTTATTGGCATTTTGCTTTCTGCCAAGGGTCTGGAGAGGAGGCGGGGAAGCCGCCATCAGCTCTGAGCTGCAGCGCGGCGTTGGGAGAGGGGCTGTGAGGGAAACCCCTTCCCATCATCCAGGTTGAGGCAGCGTCGGCAGCTGTGGCTTTGCGCCTGTGCTCGGGGAAACTGAGGCACGTTTGTACGCACTGGGCACCCCCAGGGGCACCTCCCTGCCCTGCTCTGCCCCAGCTCCGAGCTCGCCCCCCCGGCCCTGCGCCTGCTCCCGGCTCTGCTGAACGGGGAGGTGATTTCCCAGAGGTGCCTGGAGTTGCCTTAATGCGAGCTGTCAAAATGATGTACAACCGTGCCGGGCTGCCTCGCTCCCCCTGCCTCTCCGGTGACAATTTTGTCAAAGATCCTTTCTGAGATGCTGTTTTGACGGGGTGATAATGGCTCCTTCCTCGTCAGGCGCTCGCGATGTCCCCGAACGTGCCGAGGGGACGCTGCTGCTTTCTGTGATAATTAAGAAAAATGATAATAACAGGTTTAAAGGAGAGCAGCTGGGGGTCAGTGCCGCTGGGTTTGTTGGCAGCTCGGTGATGTTCACAGCCCGCAAAGGCCAGAGGTAGCATCTCCTCCGTGGGTTGGGATAAACCAGGTTTTTGGGAGCCTTTGGCATCACGAGTTGCACCTCCGTGGGTTTGCTGGGGGCACGGGGATGGGGCAGCCCCCAGAAATAGGGAGCTGGCTCAGCTCATCTTAATAACAGGAGAGGTTAAAAATAAAAATCAATAAATACCAGATTATCAAGATGGGATTAATATCAATTTTAAACACCCCCCAACATCAATAATGACCCAGCGTAGCCTAATGAGATTGGGAGCCTCAGCAATCAAGGCAGAGGATTAGAGATGATCAGAATAAATCCCAAATGATGAGGGACGTTGCCAAAGTCTATCCTTGGAAGACCCCACTGGCACGGACCTGATCCTGGGGCGTGCTTGGGGCTGACTTTGCTCGACCCCAAGGCTGGGTGATCTGACCTGGAGTGGGTTTGGGCACAGGCTGCAGCTCTTGGTGCCCACTGGGTGTCGGGGCCCAAAACTCTGTGACACCTCACTTTAGCACACCACGGTCAAATCCCACCTGTCTGGCAGCATCCTGTGGCTTCCCACCTCCACCACCGGTGCCTCAGACTCCAAGCCTAGATCAGGACACTTGGACGTTGCCTAAAACCAGTTTGCCCACAGCCCTTGGACAGCCCCAACCATCTTCTCCCAGAGCCACCCATGGTCTCCAGCTGTGCTCTCCCTTCCCAGTTCCCAGCTTAATCCCCGTGCGTGTTTTTAATGCCTCTGCATGTCTCTAAGCTCCTCTATACCCAGAAGCCAAATGCTCCTTGTAGGATTCAGATGTCTCCCCTGTGGATTAGATGGGATGGCTGCAAATTCCTTGTAATTTGCTCACACGGGGTCTATTATCTGCTCCTGGGAGGCACGGGAGGAGGGGGCTCAGGGGCGGCCCCCCTCTGTTTCCCATCTGTGTAACGCTGGGCCAGGGGGGATTTTAGCCAGTGATCCCCTGTCGGGGCTGTGATTCAATTATTCCCCCCTGCAGCCTTGCTGGTGGCTACGGGGCAGCCCTGGAATTTGTTCCTCGCGTGGTGTGATGGAGGATGGATCATCCCTGTGCCAGGCAGGGCTGGATCGTGACCTCCCTGTTCTGTGCAGGGCAGGGCCAGAGCATCCCAACCCCCACAGGGCTGGACCAGAGCATCCCCAACCCACGCAGGACAGGACCAGAGCATCCCCAACCCACGCAGGACAGGACCAGAGCATCCCCAACCCACGCAGGACAGGACCAGAGCATCCCCAACCCACGCAGGACAGGACCAGAGCATCCCCAACCCACGCAGGACAGGACCAGAGCATCCCCAACCCACGCAGGACAGGACCAGAGCATCCCCAACCCACGCAGGACAGGACCAGAGCATCCCCAACCCACGCAGGACAGGACCAGAGCATCCCCAACCCACGCAGGACAGGACCAGAGCATCCCCAACCCACGCAGGACAGGACCAGAGCATCCCCAACCCACGCAGGACAGGACCAGAGCATCCCCAACCCACGCAGGACAGGACCAGAGCATCCCCAACCCACGCAGGACAGGACCAGAGCATCCCCAACCCACGCAGGACAGGACCAGAGCATCCCCAACCCACGCAGGACAGGACCAGAGCATCCCCAACCCACGCAGGACAGGACCAGAGCATCCCCAACCCACGCAGGACAGGACCAGAGCATCCCCAACCCACGCAGGACAGGACCAGAGCATCCCCAACCCACGCAGGACAGGACCAGAGCATCCCCAACCCACGCAGGACAGGACCAGAGCATCCCCAACCCACGCAGGACAGGACCAGAGCATCCCCAACCCACGCAGGACAGGACCAGAGCATCCCCAACCCACGCAGGACAGGACCAGAGCATCCCCAACCCACGCAGGACAGGACCAGAGCATCCCCAACCCACGCAGGACAGGACCAGAGCATCCCCAACCCACGCAGGACAGGACCAGAGCATCCCCAACCCACGCAGGACAGGACCAGAGCATCCCCAACCCACGCAGGACAGGACCAGAGCATCCCCAACCCACGCAGGACAGGACCAGAGCATCCCCAACCCACGCAGGACAGGACCAGAGCATCCCCAACCCACGCAGGACAGGACCAGAGCATCCCCAACCCACGCAGGACAGGACCAGAGCATCCCCAACCCACGCAGGACAGGACCAGAGCATCCCCAACCCACGCAGGACAGGACCAGAGCATCCCCAACCCACGCAGGACAGGACCAGAGCATCCCCAACCCACGCAGGACAGGACCAGAGCATCCCCAACCCACGCAGGACAGGACCAGAGCATCCCCAACCCACGCAGGACAGGACCAGAGCATCCCCAACCCACGCAGGACAGGACCAGAGCATCCCCAACCCACGCAGGACAGGACCAGAGCATCCCCAACCCACGCAGGACAGGACCAGAGCATCCCCAACCCACGCAGGACAGGACCAGAGCATCCCCAACCCACGCAGGACAGGACCAGAGCATCCCCAACCCACTCAGAGCTGGTCCAGAGCATCCCCAGCCCACACAGAGCAGGTCCAGAGCATCCCAACCCACTCAGGGCTGGTCCAGAGCATCCCAACCCACACAGGGCTGGTCCATGTCCTCCTTGTCCCATTCAAAGCCAGACCAGAGCATCCCCAACCCACACAGGGCTGCCCCTCTGAGCTCTGCCCCTTCCCAGGCCCATCAGCTGCCCGTGCTATTCAATATCACTGCTGCTTAATTCAGGTGACTGGGATGCAGGGATGCAGGCTGGATTTGCTGATTCAGCAGGCTGAGGGAAAATCCTTTCTTTTACGGAGAAAGAGTGGGAGCTGGGCAGAAGCAGGGAAGTTTTTGGGAAGGAAGTCCTTTCCTGCCAGGGACTTCTGGCTGATCAGGGCTGCGTGCTCCAGGAGTTTGATCCCTGCTGTCGGTTGTCTCCACAGATGGAGAACAACCGAGTTGGTGCTTTCAGGTCCTCGAAGGTGTTTGCCCTCTCCTTATGGACGTAGGGATGGAAAGCATCAATGAGGGCATCCCTGTGCCTCCCACATCTCGCCATGCGTGGTGGCATCCCCCTCCCCGAGGCTGCCGCCGCCTTCCCGGGGCGGGGAGCCCGGATTTGTCTTTCTAATGCCTCAGTCAATGGCATCGATTGGGCTGGAGCAAAGGATCGATCGTAATTTGGTCGGAGGGCCCCGGCGCCGGGTGCGAGAGGAGTAATTAGAGCAGCAGAGGCGGCGCGGGCCGGCTGCCGGAGCCCATCGCCTGCGGACGGAGCACAGGGAGGGCGAGGGGCTCCTCCAGCAGCCGGGATGCCCTTCCTGGCACCCAAACCCCCGCCCCAGGCCGGCAGGAGCAGGGGGGGTTGCACTACAAAGGGATGGATGCTGAAGCTGGGTGTTTTCCAAACGTGCTTTCCCTCTCTGCTGGAGCAGCCCCTCCAGCCCCACAGAGCAATTTTTTCCCAAATTGGGCAGCGGTTGGGTGCTGGGAGGTGCCTGCAAGGGAGGGAACACACTGCTGTCCCCAAGGAGAGAGCGTGGGGGTCCTGGCGGGAGCTGGGTCTTGCTACAGGTGGGCAAAAATGGGCGAAATTTCGCTGCAGCCCAAGGGAACGGCACCAGAGCCCTGAGCCGGGCTGCAGCGCTGAAGCTTTCCCGAATCTCCCTTGCCCTTCCAGCCTGCAGCTCGCTGGCAAATCCCACCCACACGGCTGGAGCCTGCTGCTTTCCCCAGCCCTGCCTTCGCAGGGGGCTGCGGCGAAACAGAATTTCTCCTCTTCCCCAGCAAGAATTATGGACCATCTGGATTTCAGAGGCAGCTGCTTTAATTGGAAGCTGCTCCTTGCAGTGGGAAAGGAGGGGGCTCGTCCCTGACAGACACCCCCAGCTTTGTCCTCCCGTGCTGCCCATGAGGATGCTGGGGAACCACGTCCCAACCGGGCCCTGGGGAGTGTCTGCACACAGCTGGGCTCGGGAGCATCCCGGGGGTGCTTCCCAGAGTCGGGTGGGTGGAAGGGAAGGCAGAGGAGGATGTAAACTTGGGGAAAAGGTCAGGCGTGCTATAAATAAGTGGCATCCGGGGAAAGAAATGTCAGTGTGTGGCAGCAGCGACACACCAGTGCCCGGGATGGGGAGGGAAATGTTGTTGTTTGGGGGATCAAATCCATGGGAATCGGGGCTGGGATGAGAGGGGAGGGGGCTCTCCCTGAATTGGGTGGGTCAAAGCGTGGCTGTCGTGCGGCCCAGGTTGTCACTGGGGGTGCTCATGCAGCCAGGTGGGATTGGGGCACATCAGCCACGCGTCTCCCGGGCTCTCAGCGCTTGGAAAGTTGTCCTGCTGCTGTCTGACAGGGAAAACAGGCTGGGGCTGAGGCTTTCCAGCTGCTCCGCTCCCAGGACCATCCTCAGTGAAGGCAGAGAGATGGGAGAGAGCTTTTCATGATCCTCCAGCCCGAGCTGGGAGCTCGCGGGTCAGGAGGATGTTGCAGGAGTGGGCGAGCACCGGGAGCGGGGGTTATTTTTTGGGACTGGGGAGCATCAGCAAAGCAAAGTGCTGTGCTACCCATGCCCACAGCCCGCTTCAGGGCATTCCCTGGAGCTGTGCCGGCCTTCCAGGGGAGCGAGGCGTGCTCCTGGGGACTGATTGCACATTTGTCCCCAAAGCGGTCTGACTCGCTGCCGAGTCATCTTCCCGCAGCCCTGTGAATGCAGGGCTGATTGCTGCCTGGCAGGGAGGGAGCCCGGGGAGGGGGAAGCTGACTGGGAGCCAAGCCCAGCTGCGGGAAGCGATGCCGACAGCCGCTGCTCCCGGGCCGGGCTGGCTCGCCGGGCTGGTTTCAGTGGCAGCTGAGCACTGGCCAACTCGTCTCGCTGGTTTGTGCCCGTCTCGAGTGAAGGGATGGTTTGGGGAGCTCTGTGTCCCACTGGTGCAGGACCCGCACGTCCCCAGGAGAGCCCTGGGGGGCTGTCACCTCTCCCTGTGTCCCCTGGGAGTGCCATGGCGGTCAGGGGTGACCTGGGGACCCCTGGACCTGCAGGCTGGTGCCACTGTGTTTGTGGTTTCTGGATGGCGATTTCCTCCCCATGGCTGGCTGCAGCGTCATCTGCTCACTGCACCTTCATCCCCGGGTCTCTCCTGGTCCAGGGAGGGTTTGGGGAGGTTATGGTGATGCCCTGAGCTTGGGGGCACAGGGTGGTGAGCTGGGAACCTCCAAAGCCACCTGCCCTGAGCACCCTGTCTCCTTCAGCCCTTCATTGTGGCACCCGGGCTGTGGCTGGAGGGGACACAGGGAAGGGCCGGAGCCTCTTTTCGCTGTGCCCCTGTGCAGGAGCAGACAGCTTGGAGGGCTGCGGCCTCGGGCAATCCTGTTACAGGTTGTCAGGCTGTTGTTTGCGGGAGGGGAGGATTTGCCCACCTGCTGCGGGGCAGGGAGCAGCCGGAGGGGCGCTGGGGAGACACGGGGGGTTCCCCGAGAGGTTGGACTCGGCTTCCCCCATCCATAGTGTACCCCGGTTTTGGGGTACAGCTGGTATGGCCATGGGAAAAGTGATCCAGCTAGGGATGGTCCCTGGCTGTTGGGTTCTCAGGGGCCACCCGGAGCCCCCAGGACGATCACTTAGAGGGAGAAGAGCAGTAACTGGTGCAGCCTGGGCAGGGAGATGCGAGGCTGCAGACCCTGCAGCCATCATCTTCTCCCCTTGAACAAAGGCGGCTCTGAGCCTCCTCTGCCTCTTGGCACTGCACAACAGATCCCTTCTCTCCTAGAGAAAAAGCCTTTCCCAAGGCCGGCCCCCCTCCTCGGGAGGGCTGCGATGCTCTTCACTGCCCTCGGCCAGCCCAGCCTGGCACCTGCCTGCCTGTGCCCTTCCCGGGGTGCTCCGGGGTCCCGCCGTGGAGGGGACCCCGACAGGCCTGTCCCCTGCTGCAGCAGGGCCAGCACGTGTTGGGGGGATTTTGGGGATGGATGGCAGAGGGTCCCGCATGCCGGTGCTCCCCGCCTGGCACCAACAAGGCTCCGGGGGAGCAGGGCGTGGGGATGGGCTGTGGGCAGGGGGTGACAAGCTGCCCCCCCAGCTGGGGTGGGACGGGGCTGGGGTGGGCTCTGGCCGGGGACATCGGGGAGCCCGGCACGGCAGCAGCAGAGAACAGGGAAAGGAGAAGAGCTCCTGCGCCGGTGATTACGGACGAGGTTGATGCCACATGATCCGGGGACGTCAGCAGAGTGTGTCACAGCCGGTGACACGCTGCATGTGCAGGGGCTGGAAAGGCTGCCAGGGCGAGAGGTTGGAGCGCCGGGACACGGCGTGTGCCCCGCAGTGCTGAGCCAGCCTGGCCGAGTCACCTCTCCTCCCCAGCCTGCCGGGGCACCTCTGAGGCGGCCCAGCCTTGTCCCACTCCCTCCGGGAGCTCAGCTGTCCGGCACGGCCGCATCCCCGTGCCTCAGTTTCCCCCCCGCGCCGTGCAGGGAGCTGAGCAGCTGCCACGGCTCCGTGCCCGCCCCAGCAGGGAGAGCGGCACGCTCCTGGCTTTTCGGGGATGTTCTCGGGGAAGCCAAGGCAGAGTGTGGTTACTCATGGCGATGACAGTGCCGATGACAAGTGCCGCAGCCCCCAGGAGCACGTGCCGTGCCTGTGCTCCCGCGCAGGGAGGTGTGTTCCCGGTGCCAGAGAGCCCCAGTGAGTAATGGGGTGGGCGGCAGTGCTGGGGTGCCGTGGGGGGCGGCAGCGGCAGCGTGGTGCTGCCGGGCTGGAGGGGGCTGCAGGGAACGCTCTGTCATCCTTTTAGGACGGAGGGCCGACCCCCACCCGCCCCAGGAGTGCTGGGAGGGGTCTGTCCCACTATGGGGCAGTAGGATGGGGGGCTACAACAGCGGTGTGGGGACAGCCTGCCTTGTGTGAAGGGTGAGGTGGGTCCCCGCGGAGCTCAGCAGTGTCCTGCTGCCCCTTGCCTGGGGGAGCAAGCGCCAAACACGGTGGGTCTGGGGACTCGGACCCCGCCTTGGCTGTATCTGCCCCAGCCAATATCCCACGGAGCAGCACAGCACGGCTTCCCCTGGCTGGTGCTGGGACAGGGATGCTCCACGCCGTGCAAAGACATATTTTGGCTGGAGAAGCAGGTGATGAGATAAGGATGGGGTATCGCGTTACCGCAGCCGGATCTTTCTTTGAGGTTAACAAGACAAGACAGACAATCGCTGCTGCTTGATCCAGGGAGTGCTGTGTGAGTGAGTCTATTAGTGGGCTGATGAGTAATTAGCTCCGTTGGAGACCTGCTAACGGGAGGAGAAAGTTGTTACCGTGACTCAACTGACCCCTCTTCACACAAGTTTAGTGCGTCTTTTCTGAAATACCACAGGTGGATTATTCCACGACTTGGATGTGCAGCCAGGAAGGCATGGCAGGATATTCCTTCTTGTTTGCCAGCTGGAGTCACGCGTCGGCGATGAGCCACCGGCGAGGGGAGAGGGGACGAGGAGGGAACGAGCCTAACCCCAGCTGGGCGTGAGTCGAGCCCATCTGCCTGCTCGCCCTTTGGGGGGGCTTGCTTCGGTCTTTCCGAGGAGCAGGCTCGCTGTGCACGCAGCCGCGCCGCAGGCTGCCTCAGCACTTCCATGCTCGGCCCCCGAGTTCTCGGTGCTCCTGCGGGCCCTGCCCTGCTGCTCCTCCTCGCTGAGGTGGCAGGGATGGGGTGGGCTCTCCTGGTCCCCGCACGGAGAGGGGAGGAGGTGACAGCTGGGCCATGTGGGATGCTGTGAGACACCAAGTCCCACTTTCGGAATGTGGGCCGTTCCCTCCGAAGTACAGGAGGCAGCTCTCCCGGGAGATCAGGTGTTGTGAGACTCGTGACTCCACCATGCAAATGCTGGAGGCTGTGAATAATCATGTACTTGTGCAGGGAGACTCAGCCCCGCGTGGGTTGGAGCATCCCTCGGCCAGGTGGGAAGCAGCTGGGTCCAGATTCCCGCTCTCCTGGACTGGTCACCAGCAGTGAGGAGTCAGAGGGAGACAGGCAGTAATCCATACCCTGGCAAGTCCCGTTTTCAGGTCAGCCCCTCTCCAGAGTCGAGTATTTTTGCTGCCCCATATGAAGCCCGATCCAGAACCTTGCTGCTCCAAGTGCTGGAATTCCCTGAGTTTCCAGCCTGAGTTGTAGCTCATTCCCACTTTTCTTGTGCCACTTCTCAACCCAAAACCTCCGTCCCTGATCCTGAGAGCCAAGTCCCAGGAGCTCGGCAGCAGGGCTCAGCCAGGGCTGCGTCTCTCCCGGATGAATGGGTGTGATGGAGAGAGCTGCATCCCCCAGGTCTCTGGTGCTAATCTGAGAACTCCTGCCTCATCTGTCAGAGCGGTTCTCTTTGAAAAAGCAACGACATTTTTATCCCTCTTGTTAAGCAGAGCGGTGAATTTATCACTGGGCAGTTGTCAGTGACTCAGCTGGGCACGGTGGGCTCTGCTGGCCGTGGCATCCCTGGGTCAGCAGAACAACAGCCAGGTACAGCTCAGGTCAGCAGAAAGCTGCTGCCAGAGCTGCTCCAGCTGGGAATGGCTCGCCCGGGGGGCAGGAAGGTGCCCACTCCAGGGTGACCTGCATGCCGTGGGAGCTGCAGTGCTGTGCCCTGCAGAGACGGGGACGAGACCTTGGTGTGGGGCTGGGGCTGGGTTGGGGTCCAGCTCAGCCCCTGGCAGCTCCTGCCGTGGCACGGGGGGCTGCCCGCCTGCCTGCCCCGTGCTGGGCAGGAGGTGCCCGTGGCCAGGGACAGGGGTGCTCCTCGCCTTGCCACTGCTCCCTTCGCCCGCTGCCGGCTCTGCCACCACAGACTGACGTGCAAGTACAAGGAGTGCCCTGCTCATGTAAATAAACCCAGCTATAAATAGAGAGGGAGAGAAGTGTGAAAACAGTGGGGAATGGATTTCATGAAACCAGCGAATTAGTCTGGAGAAACAAGGGTGTGAACTGACAGCCATGCTCCAACCCAAGCCCATATTTCCAGTTTCTTGAGCGATGTTGGTGGGGCTCCTGTGCTGGGCTTGGCTTGGGGATGCACACACGGGGATCAGGGCCGGGTCCCCCTATCCACCAGGAGCTCCTGATGCCTCCTGGGTTGGGCTGAGTTACCACAGGTGCCATCAATGCCCTGAATTTTTTTTTTCCCCTCTTTGAAATCGTGGCAAAGCCCAGGTAAAGACATGGAGATGACCTGGCTGGTGACACGGACTCCAGCTAGACCAGAACACATCGTCTGTGTCTGGCTGGGCGAGGGCAGATGGAGCTCTGCCAGCCTTGGGGTTGCTGCTTCGCAGGCGGTGAGCGATGGCTGGGATTTTTTGGGTGCTTTGAAGGTGGCAGGACCGGCGTGGGAAGGGTGCTGGCCAAGGGGCTCTGCCCTCCCGGCCACTCCAAACCAGACTTTCAGGAAATAGGAGAGCAGCTGGGAGAGGAGAGCTGCCCCAGCACAAGGGTCAGCCTCGGCTGTGCCAACCCCCTGTGCAGATCTGCAAGCTTTCACTTCAGGCCTCAGCACTAGGAGCTGAGTCAGGCTTTTATGAGGTCTTGGAATTTGCTAGGGAAGCAAACTGCCCGGGAGCTGGGCTGGGGGATGCTCTTGCCTCCTGCCCAGGGCCGTGCCAACGTCTGATCCTCCAGGAATGTAATTCCGGGCAGAAGGTGTGGGATGTTTCTCCAACTCCCACATCCTCTGCAAGAATTGGGGTTTTTTTTGCTTCTTCCCTGAACGTGCATGGGAAGAGGTGGGAAGCCCAGCAGCTGCTCAGGCCTCTTCCCAGATACTCTCCCAATGGGCGAGGGGAAGACAGTGAGTGCTGGGGACAAAACGTTGTGTCCCCCTCTCCGTGCGAGCCTGTCCCCTCCCGGGCTGCCTGTCACCTAGGAGAAGTTCAGTGGCCCGTTTTCCATGGCTGGCACGCTCCTGGGGGAGCCAGCCCGGCTGTTTGCCCATCTGGCATCGCCAGGTCCTTGCAGGGAGGATGGCTGGGCTGAGACGGGGGAGCACAGGGGCACTGCCTTTTTGCTTTCTGCCCATTTTCCATTGAAATGGACCCCAATTCTCTCTTGTCAAGTGGGCCGTGCCCAGCAGGGGACAAAGGGTGACATGGAGCTGTCACAATGGGCAAGTGGTGGAGCAGGAGCAGGGGAGGTGGCACAGGTGGTGCAGAGTGACAGGAGGAGGTGGCACAACTGGTGCAAGAGGTGACAGTGGCACTGAGCCGGTGCCAGGTGAATGTGACGCCGAGCTGTGGTGGTGGCAAAGAGGTGACCGAGCAGTGCAGGGTCCTGGCAGAGGTGACAGCAAGCTGGGGCAGGTGACATGTCTGTCCCAGGCTGGTGGGGCAGTGACCCTGGACCTCTGCCAGGGCACAGATGGTGGCAGCTGTGTTACCCTGAGCTGATGTGCGGTACAGGGCTGCAGTGGCACCAAGCAGCTGGCAGGGAGGTGACCCTGAGGTGGCGCAGGGTGGCAGGGACAGATGTCACGGCTGATGTGGAGCTGGTGCAGGGGGCAGGTGGCTCAGCCTGTGGTAGGGAGGTGACCCTGCCTAGTGACAAACTGTCATTGGCGTGTCAGAGAAGTGGTGTATGGCAGCAGGGGCAGGTGGCAGAGCTGGCCCGGGGAGGTGACACCGCATCAGGGGAGGGGGGCACATCTGGGGACAGGGAGGTGATGCTGAACTGGTGTAGGGGGCACATGCAGAGACAGGGGGGTGACACTAAGGTTGTGCAGGGGCACACCTGGGGACAAGAAAGTAACGCTGAGCTGGCGCAGAGGACGCATCTGGGGACAAGGGAGTGACAGTGAGCTGGAAAGTGATGCTGAGCTGGTGTAGGGGACACATCTGGAGACAGGCAGGTGATGCTGTGCCGAGGCAGGGACACATCTGGGGACAGGGAGGTGACACCGAACTGGTGCAGGGGCACATCTGTGGACAAGATATCACTGAGCTGGTGCAGGGGCACATCTGTGACTGGAGAGGTGGCACTGAGCCAGTGCAGTGACACATCTGGGGACAGGGAGGTGACACTGAGCTGGTGCAGGGGCACATCTGNGAGGCGGGGACACAGCGGGGGACAGGGAGGTGACACTGAGCTGGTGCAGTGACACATCTGGGGACAAGATATCACTGAGCCAGTGCAGGGACACATCTGGGGACAGGGAGGTGACACTGAGCTGGTGCAGGGGCACATCTGTGGACAAGATGACACTGAGCTGGTGCAGGGGCACATCTGTGACTGGAGAGATATCACTGAGCCAGTGCAGTGACACATCTGGGGACAGGGAGGTGGCACATTACCAGTGCAGGGGCCCATCTGGGGATGCGGAGGTGACACCGCTTTGGCGCGGTGACACATCTGCGGACCGAAGAGGTGACACCGATCTGCAGCGGTGACACACCTGAGGACCAGAGAGGCGACACCGAGCAGCCGCGGTGACACACCTGGACGCGGGCAGGTGGCACCGTACCGCTG
>VZRO01001317.1:175261-191148 GCA_013397915.1 Daphoenositta chrysoptera
GGTGCTGTGCGTGTGGAGCTGCGTGTACGTGATGAATGAGCGCGCCGTGAGTAATGCGGGGGTGGGTGCCGGGGGAGGGGGTGCTGCGGGCCGGCCTGGCCCCCGCAGGGACAGCGAGCCCACGGGACTCGCCCCAGCTGCTGCAACCCCTTGGTCCCAGCACCGTCCCGTCCTCGTGGGGGGTTGTCACCCCTCATTGCTTGGGGACAGGGCTTCAGAGGAGAGCTGGGGCTCACCGTGTGCCGGTGCCCTCGCTGGGGCTTTTCCTTTTGCCTTGGTCTTCCTCCCACACCACTTCCTCCGTGCTGAGCTGAGAAGCAGCAGTGCTGGTCCTGGGCAGCCTCCTTGCCTGGCTCTCCGAGAGCTTTCCAGGCGTTAATCGGCTCAGAGAGGGAAGGAGGGTGCGTTATCCTCTCTTATGGCATGGGGGAGGAGAGCCAGGACGTGACCGCGCCGGGAGTGGGTGTCAGAGGAGGGATCCGGCCTCCTGGCATTCCCAGCAGTGCCGTCACACCGAGGGGCTTTTCCTCCCTCTCCCACAAGTGTGACGCTGTGGCACCACACAGTGAGTGGGGATGCTGGTGGATTCGGCAGGAGGCTTTGCAGGGGGAGGATCCGGCTCTGCCAGCCCCGGGTGAGGGCTCCATTGAAGAGGTTCCCCGGGCACCGCGGCGGGCGATGCTCCCGGCGCTGCCCTTGGCCGCTTGGGGCGGCTCGGGGTGGCAGTGCCAGCGCCGCGTCCCCTGCTCGCTCGCGGCGCAGAGCTGGTGGGTTTTGCCTCTTTGGCCGTGGAGGAGTCTGGACCGGGAGCCGCTGGATTTGGCACGTGCGGCTTTGGCCCCGCTCTCTTCTGGCAAGGGGATGGTTTGGCACCGGGAACAGCCAAGGGCGTTGGCCGGGCTCCCATTTCCATCATTCCCTGGAGGTTTTCTGCTCCTCTGGACCTGTTGGATGGGAGCGCGCGGGGCAGGGAGAATTGTGAGCGTCTCGGTCCATGCCTTGGCTTGCCGGAGGGTCTTTGCGGCGATGCTTTGCCGGCTCAGTTGCCTTTTGGCTTGGAAGATGCAGCTGCGCTGGTGATGGGCGAACCCTGCAAGTTCCTCTCCAGTTCCTTGGAGCTGTGGCAGGGTGGGACGGCTCCCGTTCTCCTCCGCTCCTCTGTCTTGGAGGTCGTGCCTTCACGCTGGAAGAGAAGCCCTGGTGATGGGCGAGCAGTGGGTCCAAGCCCGTGCCGTGCCGATGGAGGAATCCTTCCCTCTCCCTTTCCCTGCGGTAGGAATCTCCCGAGCTGGGAGCCCTGAACGACCAGCTGGCCTTTGGAAAAACAACTCCCTTCCTGCTGCTGCTCCATGGAGAGGCTGGCGTTGGTGGGAGGGCTGCCTGAGCCAGGAACAGCGTGATTCAGGAGCTGCTGGCGGGCAGCTCGGAGCGCTGCCTGCATCCCAGTTTCCTGTTGGAGGGCTGCGAAGGCACCGGGATGGTACCCCCAGCTCCGTGGGGAGGGCAGTGCCAGCCTGCCCGGGGGTGCTGCTGCGATGTGGGGCTGGGCTGGGGGCACAGCACCCTGGCAGCGCTCTCCGGGTGCAGGAGCTCTCCTCTGGGATGGGTTTGGTGCTCCAGCTCCCAGCACAGCTGCTCGTTCGGCCCCGTGGGGTGTGGAGGGAGCTCGTGGGGAGCACACAGGTAGCTGCTGGTCGTTGCTGGGAGATGATGCCTCCCGTGAGGCGGCTGCCGACACCGGATGCTCAACACCGGGCTGGTGGCGATTAGAGGGAGGGGGCACAGGGGACCCCCAGGTGGGAGTGGGTGACCTCAGGGAAGCAATTTTCTTCCCTGCTCCATCTCCGTGCCTCTCACAGCACCAACCTGTGCTCCCACGTGCTTGCTGAGCCAGGCAAATTCCCACCTGTGCCATTCCAGGGAGCAAGGACCCACCGTGGGGCTGCTGTGGGGCAGCATCCCGTGCATGCATTCCCCTTGGGATGCCAGGGCAGCTGCCTGCCTGCCTGGGGATGGTCCCACAGGACACCCCTTGTGCCCAGGAACGGGGTTCCGAGTCCCCATCTCGCTGTGAATGGGGCACCGAGCCACCCCTCAGAGCTGCTAATCCTTCTCCTCGCTGGCCCCGCGTGACCTTGAGGCATGTCACTTGACCTGCGCGTCGCTCTCCATCCATCTGGAAAATCGGGTTTAAAACGCAGGAATCGCGCTGAAAGCCCAGATGCTGCTTTCCAGCTGGGGGAGGGGGTGAGGGCTGCGCTCCCGGCCCCGGGGCTGCCCCCCACCAGGGGACAGGAGGATGCTTTTGGGGGGCTCTGGGTACCCCATGACAGGCAGAGGGACTGGGTTTGTAATGGGGGGTGCAACCCTCACTGGGATATTTAGAGGGCTGTGGTGGTGGGGGACAGGTGATCTCCCAGCACCCCACACCCTGCCCTGGCACCGGGGTCCCTGCAGCACGTTGTCCCCGTCGCCCCCCTCTTCATTCCACGGCGATTGCTGCCTGCTCTCCTTCCCTGCTGGCCTCCATATGCCACGCTGGTGGCCTTGTCCTCAGAGATCCCTGCCATATCCCGCCTCCACCGATGTGAGCGGGATGTGTCAGAGCACATCTCGTCTCGCCTCAGCAGAGAGGAGAGGTCCACAGGCTCCGGGCCTCGTGCCGGCTCCCTCGGCCATCCCCATGGGGGGACAGGGATGGGGATGAGGTGCAGGGGTGGGGGGCAGCATTGGAAATGGATAGCGGTGCCTCTGATAGCAGGCTGCAAGGGGATGGTGGGTCAGGACAGGATCCCCGCTCTGCCCCAGGGCGTGGGTGTCCACTGTGCCAGGCAGGAAAGCCTTTCCAGGCGTTAATTCCTTTGGAAACCGCTCTGCCATGGCCACGGAGCACCTGCAGGAAGGGTCCTGCTTCAGCGAGTGCAGCAGAGATGCTGGACGCCTTCAGCTTCACCGAGCCCTGTGGCACCTTCCTCCTCTGCCCTCGGGACCGGAGGAGCTGATGCCCAGATGCAGGTGAGGGTCTCCCCATCCTTGGCATCGCCGTGCCGGGGAGCCCCGCGGTGGCACCGTCTCGGTGGCGGCAGCCTTCCCTCCTCTCCCTTTGGGATGCTGTTCAACTCCACCTCCGCATCTTGTATTCTTGCCTCCTGGCACGCGGCGTGCTTTTATTTTTCCTGGATCTGCTTGGATGACGAAGCCTGTTGATTTCTTGTTTTTCTTTACGAGGCATCCCCCAGCTTCACGTGAGCTCCTGCACCGAGGCGGATTTGGGGTTCGCATCCCTGCTGCCGCTCCCTGATGTTGACCCCGTTTCCAAACTGCAGGTTCAGCCTTGAAACCTCTCTGAACTTGGCTGGGAAAATCAAGTGGGTTTAAAAATACCCCGTCTATTTGTGCTCTGTTTCTTCTGGCGTCTGCGGGTTGTTTTCAAGCGTTTCCCTACAAATGTGGGGGTGAGAAAACACTTTGCATCGAGAGCTGCAGTCTCCATTGCTCGCTTTCTTCAAGGCCTGGACTCGGAAGGAAAACCTGGTCAGGGTTGGGACCGCAAGGTTGGTGGGTTGGGAAGTTGAGGAGACCCAAAGAGGGTCTTTGAAACATCTCCCCACTGCTTTCCTGGCGCCCTGGCAGCGGGGACAGGAGGGCACGGGGCCGGTAGCGGGGCGGGTGGCAGCTGGGGCGAGCCGGGGGCCGGTTCTCCGCCGTGGCTGCCAGTCGGCCGTGCGCTGGGGAGGTGATGCTCAGCCGTGCGTGCAATTCCCCACCGGCCTTGCGATCAGACACCGGCGCTGCGAGCTGCCGGGGATGACCTATTTTCCTGCGCCCGGGCAGCGCTGGCCAGGCGTGGGTCCGGCGGAGCGGCTGGCTCGTCCCCTCCCCTCCCCGGGGACGTCACCCTCTGCTCTGCCGGGGAGCCACTCAGGGCATCCTGGCGCAGCGTGACTCCCTGGCGCCCATCCCCGGGGTGGCTGGGTGGCCTCTTGGGCAGCGAGCTTGCTCCAGCTGGGCAAACATCAGCATTCCAGGCTCCAGCCGGTGGTGAGGGGCTGGAAACCGAGATTCCCTCTTGGTAACCCCGGAGCTGGGGCAGGTGGGGGGCTCGGGAAGGGGTTTGGGTGCTGCCGCTTCCATCTTCTCCTGCTGGTGGGTGGAGGGTGTCACTTGGAGGGTGACGAGGTGCTGGGGACCTGCTCGCTCGGGCACGGCGGCCGGGGACGCGCGTCCTTGGATGCTCTTGAGCAGCACGTGGCTGCCGCTGTCCCCGCTCGGCGCAGGAGGACCACGGGCAGGGAGGGGGACCCAGCCCTGCAGCGCAGCCCCCCTCGCCCTCCCGGCTGGGCGCAGCGGGGTCAGGACGGGTTCTCACAGCTCGCTGCCGGGGTGGCAGGGGAGGGCTGACACCGTCCCTGCTGACAGGGTGCGAATGGGAGCTCATCGGCGATGCAGCGCTAACGAGGGATGGAAAGGTGCAAGAGCGTTGTCGAGGCGGTGCAAAGCGCGTGTGGGGGTGTGCGTGCACGCCGCACGTGTGAGCCCGGCGAGCTCCCCCGCCCCGGCGGGCCCGGGGCCGTGCAGGACCCCCAGAGCGGGGCCGGGCGCCTGCGGTGGGTGTGCAATGCAGCATCTGCTCCTTGCAGATGGCTCACAGCTCCGCCTCACGCACCCCGTGCCACCAGCCAGCCCTCCCAGTTGAACAGCCACCCGTGCCCAGTTTGCTGGTGGCCTGGGCGCTGCGGACGCTCGGGTGGCCATCGGGCTGTGACCCTCTGCAGCGGGCACACCTCGTGCGGGCCACGGGCGAGCCGTGGCCAGCTCTGCCCGCCGCCCTTCCCGCGGGGACGCTCGGCCGGTGGGCCCGTGGGGTGGCACATCACGGGCCTCTCGCCGGTACGCGCTTGTGCCAGAGCCAAAAATAGCCGGTGATGCTCGGTGATGCTCGGCTCCCGCGGCGGGGAAGCGGTGATGTCACTCGCCGCCAATCACCGGCGGCCCCGAGGAGCAGCGCGGAGGAGTGGGAACGTGCTTCCCCGAGCATCCCTCCCCGAGCATCCCCCCCGGAGCAGCCAGCGGCCGCGTGTGCCAGGAAAACGGGGGGCCCTTCCTTGATGGGAAGGGCGACGTGGGTCTAAACCTGGTTTTGGGGACCCCCTGTTTGGCTTTCCCCCCAGCTGTGGGTTTCCCTCTCTCTCCCTCTCTGAGCGCCGTGCTGAGGATGCAGCTTTGCTGCTGCTGGCAGAGCAGGATGACGCCAGGCTGCAGCGAGCAGGGCGGCACAGCCGGGGTGGAGCAGCCTCGGAGCTGAGAGCAAAGTCCCCTGTAATTACCCAGCCGGGAGGAGCAGGGTGACAGACCCGACGCGCAGGTCGCAGACGGGTTTCAGGCTTGGGGCTCTCGGGGATGCCCGAGGACGTGTGGGCTTGGCTGGAGCACAGCGGCTCCGGGGGCCCAGCCCACGCTGGCACCGGCGGGGGAGCGGGATCCGTGGGCTGGCACGGCAGAGCTGTGGTCAGGGGTCCCTGCACGCTCAGTCCCGCTGGCTGGAGGATGCAGGGGCACAAGCTGAAAGCAGCCTTTTCCCTGCCACAGGGATACAGGCTAGCCCAGATGGTGCAGCTTGGTGGGGAGCAGTGCTAGGCATGCTCTGTGCCCCTCTACTGAGAGCAGGGGTCCCCAAAAGCCTTCTGGGGTCACTGGGCATCACCCTTGCCCTGCTGCAGAGGTTGGGAAGCTGTCCTGGAGCACTGGGGTGCTGCTGGCCACTGTCCTGACTCCCGTGGTAGCTCAGGGTGGCCTTGGAGCCGAGTGTAAGGGCTTGGGTCCCCCTGTTGTTTTTGGGGCAAGGGAGACCCAGGGGCTGCCCTTGTTGGAGACAGGTGGCTGGGGATGGGCATTGCTTCTGCTGGGGTCCTGCTTTGATGCTGGGGACCAGCAGTGGGCTCAGCCACAGATTGTTCCTTGGCCCCCTCGCAGGTGCCCTCGGCTCGAGGGAGGAGCCCGAGTTCGTGACCGCTCGCGCTGGCGAGAGCGTGATCCTGGGATGCGACGTGATCCACCCGCTCACGGGACAGCCCCCTCCCTATGTCGTGGAGTGGTTCAAGTTCGGCGTCCCCATCCCCATCTTCATCAAGTTTGGGTTTTACCCTCCCCATGTGGACCCAGAGTATGCCGGTGAGTCCTGGGGGCGCGGGGGGCGCGGGGAGGGGGCCAGGCCCGGGATGCGGCACGGCCCGGGATGCGCAGCTCCGCTCCATCCGCTCCTCCGTCGGAAACCGCGCGGGCTCTGCCTCTCGTCGCTCGCTTTCCACCCAGTTGGTTTTAATTAAGCAAGCAGCGTTAGGAAGCCAGCTGGGCTGCGTGGGACGGGAGCAAGCGAGGCAGAGAAACCCAGGGTGATGCGTGGTGGCGGTGGCTGCTGCTGCTGCCGCTGTGCCCCGGAGCAGCTGTGAGCCCGGGGAGGGGTGCTGGGGGGACGGTGGGGATGGAGCCGGGGCCACGTGCTGGGCGGAGGTGACAGGTTGGAGCTGCAGAACTCATGTGGCTGCTCGCCAATGTGCTGCCTGGGACACGTGGCCGGTGTCTTCTGGTGGGATCTGTGAGCTGGAAACCAGCCCTGAGGAGGTTGGCGTGGCAGGACAGACCCACTGTGGTGTCCCTTTCCCTGTGGAATGCTGTCCTGGAGATCTTCCCTGGGTCTTAGAGAGCTCTCTGCCCAAATTGCTCTCTAAGAAATGCAGCAGGGAAGATGCACCAGCTGAGCCCTGCCAAACTCAGCTCAGGAATGAGCGATGCCACAGCCCGATGGCCGCTGCACCAGGGTGGAGGTTTGGGCTGCTTTGCTCCTGACCCAGTTTTTGGGGCTGTGCACAGGGTCAGCTCAGGGCCGCCCTGCTTTCCGGGAGTCTCCCAGGCGGGGAAGGCTTTGGGGCACGCCGGGGTGCCGGCTGTGCCGCGGCCAGCCCCCGGCTGCGAGCAGAAGGCCGGTGTCACCGCGGGCAGACGCCGCTCGGGGCACCTTGCCTGGCCCTGGCAGCTTGGCTCTGCCGTCCCCAGACGGGCGGGTGTGTCACCGGCCTGGCACCACCGGCCTGGCACCACCGGCTGCAACCGCGCCGTGAGGCTCAGCCAGCCCCAAACCGGGACAGTGCCCGCACCGGGATGGGGGTCCCTGCAGTGATCTCTGAGGGGCTGCTCCAGTTTGGGATGGGGGGTCCCTGCAGTGATCTCTGAGGGGCTGCTCCAGTTTGGGATGGGGGGTCCCTGCAGTGATCTCTGAGGGGCTGCTCCAGTTTGGGATGGGGGGTCCCTGCAGTGATCTCTGAGGGGCTGCTCCAGTTTGGGATGGGGGGTCCCTGCAGTGATCTCTGAGGGGCTGCTCCAGTTTGGGATGGGGGGTCCCTGCAGTGATCTCTGAGGGGCTGCTCCAGTTTGGGATGGGGTGTCCTGCAGTGATGCCCCAGGGCTGCTCTGGTGCCGGGGACATGGTGCCAACGCTGTGCTCTCCCACAGGCCGGGCCAGCCTGCACGACAAAGCCTCCCTGCGCATTGAGCAGGTGCGCTCCGAGGACCAGGGCTGGTACGAGTGCAAAGTGCTCATGCTGGACCAGCAGTACGACACCTTCCACAACGGCAGCTGGGTCCACCTCACGGTCAATGGTGAGCGGGGCGGGGGCTGCGGCATCCCCGCGGTGCCAAAGTGGGATTTCTGGTGGATGCTGGGTGTCTGGTGGACGCTGGGCCTCAATGGCATCTGTGCCTGGCAGACACGCGAGCCTGAAGCCATCTGGGCTGGCTGCTCCAGCCAGGGCGTGACTTCAAAAGGGACAAAGTTTTATTAGGGATTCCTCAGTTTAATTACGTGGTGCTTGTTTAAAGGAGAGACATCAAGGACCGGGGCTGGGAATGAATCTCCTCTCAACAAACAGATCAGAAAATCAAATCTTTGTTTTCTTGAAATTCAGATTTACTCAAATTACTTTTCCATTTTATTAAGGCTGTATATTAAACTAATTAGCAAATTGTCATTCTCTGCATCAGGAGAGAGAGCTTTATTTTTAGCCCAGCAGCAGGGCTGTGCCTCTCCTGCTGCAGTGGGGTGGCTGGAGAGATGTGGGCATTGGCAGCTCCTCGCTGGTCCTGCCTTGACCTTGAGCAATTAATTTAACCTTTGGGGGGATGGCTGTGCTGTGGCACAGAGCAGAGCCACCTAATTGAGCCCAATTAGTGAGCGGGAGCTTTGCAAGCGGGGCCGTGCGGGCCACCAGCCCCATCCCTGCCTGCTGCCCTGCCTGCCGCTTCCTGCTTTCCCCCAGCCTGCTAATGAGCTCCGAGGGCTTGGGAAGGAGGGCAGGAGGAGGAGGAGGAGGAAGGAGGAGGATGGTGGTGCCTGGCTCACCTCCGCCGTGTGCACGGATCCTGCAAACCGCCAGCCAGAGGGGCTGGAAATGGCCCCAAGTGCCCTGTCCCTCCCCTTGGCAAAATGGGCCAGTTTTGGGGTTTTGTGCAGCACGGGGTGTGCAGGGGCTTAATAACAATATAATAACCATAATCCTCCCAGCCCGAGGAATTGCTTTCAGGGTGAGGGCTGTGGCTTTCCCCCAGCGCATTACAACGCTTAATTTTCTTAGGGGGAAAATAAAAATCATTTGGGGAGAAACAAAATATAATTCCTTTTCTTTTTTTTTTTTTCTCTCTCCCCAAGCAGATTAAATTGCCAACCTGTCTTCCTCTAAAGTGGGCTTTAACAACCGCGGGTAATTAGGGGCGGGCTGTAATCCTGCCAGCCTCTTTCATCAGGAAGGAGCCTTTCGATCTGCACTGCGGTGTTTTCCCATGTTTTGACAATAGCGAGTTAATGTGCAACGGGCTGGGGGGAGGACGCGGTGCTGCTGGGGAGGAGAGGGGACAGGGCTGGGGTGCCATGTGGCACCTCATGGTCGGTGTCCCCAGGGACAGCCCTGTCCCCGCAGCCCCGCTGGCCTTTGGGGTGGTGGGGATGTGCAGAGTGTCCCCCGTGTGCAGGCAGCAGCCTCCCCTCTGTCCCCGTGTGCCCCCAGACCCGCAGTGGCCACGGGTGACCGGGGGGGTGACGGTGGTGTCCTGTGCCCCCAGCTCCCCCCACGTTCACGGAGACCCCCCCGCAGTACGTAGAGGCGAAGGAGGGCAGCAGCGTCACCCTGACCTGCATGGCGTTCGGGAACCCCAAGCCCATCGTCACCTGGCTCAGAGAGGGAGACCTTCTGGGTGCCAATGGCAAGTACCAGGTAGGTGTGGCAGGGCTGCCGTGGGCACTGGCGGGGACAGCACTGACAGGCCCACGGTGGCGGCAGCTCCGCCGTGCCTGGAGCCAGCCCTGCTTTCTCAGCACTTCTCCTTGGTGAGATGCCCATTTCCCCCTCCCCGTCCCTGCTGAGCAGCAGCCTGTGACGCTGCCAGCCCTTGGGTGCGGGCTGGAGACCCCCCAAGTGTTTGGGACAGCCCCGTTCCTGCACCTGACCTGCTCCCTGCGGACTCAGCCCGGGGGCCGAGACCCTGGAGATGGGGTGGGGGCTGCAGCCTGGGGTTGTGTCCCCCCAGGCAGGGATGGATGCAGCAGGGCTGGGCCAGGGGAGGGTTGAGCAGGGAGGATTTCCCCTCCTCCCCTCCCCTTCAGGACCCTTTTTGCATCCCAGAGGCTCCCAGGCAGAGATTCCCCCCTGAGCTGTAATTGGTAAATCAGGCATTGGAATCAGCGCAGGCACTAATGAGAGTAATTAGGAATCATTTGTTACTAATTGAAATAGAAGGATGAGGCGGAATGAGGTGGGGGGGAAGCCTGGCTGGGAGGCCTCCCTGTGCGTGGGGGTGCTGCTGCCCCAAGGGTGAGGGTCCCCTGTCCCTCCTTCTGCTGTGTCCCCAGGGGAAATCCATCCACTCCTCTTCCAGCTGAGAGGTGGCCCCACCGGGAGGACGGTGGCCAAGCTGGGCTCTCCCCCTCATCCCCCCGCGATGGAGCAGGCCCTCGGGGGGCAGGGAATGCTCCAGCAAGGCTCCTTGTGAAGCTCCAGTGGTGCCGGGGCGCTTGGCAGGAGCGGTTTGGAGCCTGCTGCCTGCCAGTCACTTCTGGGAGATGAATACGCTGGGATGGTTATTTATTTATTTCGTGATTTTTTTTTTCCCTTCCCCTTGGCGTCGAGCACAAACGCGTGTGTTGGTTTATTAATATCCCGAGTCTTGCAGAGCGGGGAAACCCGTCTCTCATCCGGCCCTAAAAGCGCCGGCTGCTCTCTGCCGTGGGAGGCAGGGAGGGTCTTCCCCCATCCCCCCGGGGGTCCCTGCCCACGCTCCAGGGTCTGCCCTTGTTCCCAGGTGAGCGACGGGAGCCTCACGGTGCTCTCGGTCAGCCGGGAGGACAGAGGTGCCTACACCTGCCGGGCCTACAGCATCCAGGGCGAGGCCGTGCACACCACGCGCCTGCTCGTCCAAGGTGAGACCTCCCAGCTCCTCAGCATCCCCCGGGAGGCCGGGACGGGGGCATCTCCGCAGGTCACAGGGCTGTGGTGCCACCCCGGAGCGACCCCCGAGGCCTCTGAGCCTGGCACGGTGCTGGCTGCCCCGCGGCTCTGCATCCGGTTTGTGGGATGGAGGAATCTGCTTAATTGGGACACGGTGGTGGCCGTGCTGATGAGCAGCCAGGCCCCGATGGCAGCTCGGTTTTGTTTGGGAAGCGGGGAAAAGATTGAGGCTGTCATGAAGCGCCTCGTCAGACAGCGGTGATGCATGACAGGCCTCCTGCTCCTTGCTCCCTCTCTTATTAAATAAATCTTTAATTAGGTCAACAGCTACCGGCGGAGAGAGGAGCACGGGGTGTCCTCTGCTCTGCTTTTGTGGCAGTGGCGAGCTGCTGGCTCCTGGCAGTTTGCTGTGCTCCCCCTGGATTTTTCCTGTGGGTGATAGTATCCCGGAGAAGTGCCGGGGATGAAGGGAGGCGTGTCCTTGTGTGCCCTGGGAGAAGCACTGTGGGTGTGGATCCCTTCCTCAAAGCTGTGGAGATTAGGGAAAGGGCTGGGAATAACAGGGTCACTGTGGTTCTCTGTCAGCCCAGAGATGAGGGAAAGGGCTGGGAATAACAGGGTCACTGTGGTTCTCTGTCAGCCCAGAGATGAGGGAAAGGGCTGGGAATAACAGGGTCACTGTGGTTCTCTGTCAGCCCAGAGATGAGGGAAAGGGCTGGGAATAACAGGGTCACTGTGGTTCTCAGAGGGTTGGGGCCAGCCCTGCCCCGGAGCCCTCCAGCAGCTCCCAGCCAAAATGCTGTGGTGGAGCTGAGCCTGAGCAACCTTTGTGGGGACAGCTGTGGTGGTGGGAGTGACACTTTCCCCTTCCCCCCTGCAGGACCTCCCTTTATCGTTTCCCCTCCGGAGAACATCACAGTCAACATCTCCCAGGATGCGCTGTTCACCTGCCAGGCCGAGGCGTATCCCGGGAACCTCACCTACCTGTGGTACTGGGAGGAGGAGAACGTCTACTTCAAGAAGTGAGTTCACAGCTGGCAGGGCAGCGTGTCCTGCTGCTGCTGCTGGGTTGTGCTGGGAGCTGGGACTGTGCTGGGCATGGCCCTGGCTCTCCCCGTGATCCTCCTCTCCTCTCCTCTCCTCTCCTCTCCTCTCGCAGTGACTTGAAGCTGAGGGTGCGGATCCTGATCGACGGGACGCTGATTATTTTCCGTGTCAAGCCAGAGGATGCTGGAAAATACACCTGTATCCCCAGCAACAGCCTGGGCCGCTCGCCATCAGCCTCTGCCTACCTGACAGTGCAGTGTGAGTGCAGGGATGGGGCTGGGATTGGTAACACCTGGCTCCGAGGCAGCCCCGGAGGCTCTGGTGTCCTGGTGTGACACTGGGAGGATCAGGCTGATGTGACAGCAGCCTCTGGATGAACACGGAATCATCCTCGGCACAAAAGCTTGAGAGCATCCCAGGTGGGTGTGGGAGACAAGAAAGCAAATGGTCTGAGCATCCTGAGTGACACATGGGACCGGTGCCCACCTTTGCTACAAGGTTTTTTTAATGAGGTGATCATCATCCCATGGCTGCTCCCTCACTGTCCTCACCCTGCTGGGAAGCGCCGGCTCGGGGCTCTCGCTGCATTTTTTGGTGTTCATTATGGGGGCTCACTCCTGCCGTTCCTCGAGCTCCGGAGCGCGGCGTGTCGCGTTTTTCAGGTGGTAAGCGATCTAAACAAGCGGAGGAGAAAGGGCTGCAGCAGGAGCGCTGCTTCCCACGCTCGCTCGTTCTCCCGGAATCCCCGGGCGGTAATGGGTAGTGTGCCACCGGCATCCTGTGGCATTCCACAGTAATGGCCTCAATTGCCGCCGCTCCAATTGCAATATTGCTCTGCTCCAAAAGGCTGCGGCGCTTTCATTTCGTAATGAAAGACGGGCCTGAGCAAAGCGGGCTCTCAACGTGGGTTTTCCAAGGCTGCCTTAGAGCTGCTGCTGCCTTTAGAGCCGGTGCTGGTTAGCGAGGAGCTGCTGGGAGAAGGGCTGGGAGGTCCCTGTGGGGTTGGATGAAGGGGCAGAGCGGGCAGGGGGTCGGTGCGAGTGGTGCTGTGCCCAGGCGTGATTTGGGGCTTGGATGTGCCCGGCTCTTGGGAAAGCCTGTGGCCTCAGGCCATTAAATCTGCCCTGCTGCTAATCCAGGGCCGCTTCTCAGGGCTGATAGCTGTTAAAAATAGCTCTAATGGCAGGGAAAACAGCTCGGACAATCTGCCGCTCAGCCGGGCCTCGGCACAAGGAAGGGTGCTCCGGTTTTGGTGCCACAAACCCTTCTCCTCCTGAGCAAACCTCGTCCACACCGGGGCTGATGCCCGGGGAGGGAGCTTCCCACCCTCCGGAGCGGGTGGGGACAGCTCTGGGTCATGAGTGGGCTGGGCTGGCCCCCGGCCAGTGACCTAGTAGTGAAAGGCTCGATCCCATTACCCTCTCCCGCGCTGCTGGAGTCCTTGATTACATTTCCTAAGAGGTGGAGCTGAGCAGAGGGGGGCAAAGCCTGCTCCATATGTGGCGCTGGGCAATCTGGGTTATGGTGCCACTGCCGGGGGCGAGTGGTTTGGGGGAGTGGTCGGGGTGATGTGCTGGGAGCAGAGCTCCCAAACTCTGTTGGTTTTGCCCCAAGAAAGCAATAAGGAGAGGACCCGCCCCACATCTTCCATCCCTTCCTATTAAGCACCTTAATGTTTGCCCCCCACTTGGCATCAGCAGTGCAGGGATGCTGCACCCCCAAACCCCCTCATTTATCCCTTAATGCAGCGTAAGCCCCATCCGGATTTTCCCATAACCTCGTGCTGCCGGTGTCTAGACGAGATTGTAGAAATACTCACTCTTCTTATTAAAAATAACATTTTTTAAAAAAGCTTCTTATTAAAGAAAGTCTAGATTCTCTTCAACCCACTCGCACTTAATTAAAAAGCTCTTAGAAGTGCTGTTAATGACACATTCTAGACTGGAGGATTGCGAGACACCTCTCTGCGTGGGTGGTGCAGCGTGGAGGGGGGGGTTAGATATGTATTTTAAGGTTTTTGCATCTTGGAAAGGGTGAGGTGGCTGATGCTCAGCATGACCCAGCCTCAGTGAGGCACAAGCACAGGCAGATACGGGAGGTAAAGGACTCGTGGCAGCCTGGACATGGATCCCTTTTCCATCTGGGTGTGTTTTAAGGCTTGGCAGTTGAAATAGTTCTGATTGCTGGTGTGTAAAACCAGGCTGTGCTGGGTGCGCATCACACCTGGCACGTGTCGTGCTGTGGTGGAGCAGTGCAGGCTTCAGCAGGATGCAAGCTGGTGTGGAATTGGAAGCAGGCATATCTCCTATTTCTTCTTAAACGCAATCTTTAATGAGCCCCAGGTAGAAAGACCCTGGACATGAGCAAAGCCTCCCAGAAATGCCAGGTATTGGGGTGGATTTGTGTGTAGCGAGCCTGGGATAACAACCTGTGGGAGCCAGGGTGGTGCTGGGGCTGGAATCCATTACAAAAGTGAGGTAGATCCTCTGGAGCCAGGCTGGGGGCAGAGATGGGCTCCCTCCCCGTGCTCACCCCGTGCTGCTGCCCCCCAGATCCTGCCCGCGTGGTGAACATGCCCCCCATCATCTACGTGCCCATCGGGATCCACGGGTACATCCGCTGCCCGGTCGAGGCCGAGCCCCCGGTCACGCTGGTCAAGTGGAACAAGGACGGGCGTCCCCTGCGAATCGAGAAGGTAACGAAGCCCCCCGGGAGGGGAGTGGGGGCACAGAGGGGTTCGGACCCTCATGTCCTCAGCAAACACCAGTGAGCAGCACCAGGCACCCTGTGGGTCTCTCTCTGTCTGGAGAGAAGAGTCCCTTGGGTGGGATGATGCTGCTTTTCCTTATCAGCTGTGGGCAGAGTTAATTTCAGTCCTTGTGTGAAGCCCACGGTGCCTGTGGACACTCTGTGTCTCCCAGACCTGACCCCTGCTTCCCCCTAAAGTCACCTCCTCATGGCCCTGGTTTGTTTTTCCAATGGCAACTGGTGGTTAAGAGACCCTTTTAACAAATCTACATCTTCCCCTAATCATAGTTTGATAGTCTGAGCAAGGATATTAGCCATTAAAAATTTAAAGAAAACGCTCAATATTTTAAATTTTTTGCTTAAATATTAACGATTTGAAGTTTTAATTCCATTTAAACCTTTTGCTGCTGTGGCTTCCTGGTCCTTGGTGCCCTCAGCCCTCCAGGTGGAGTTGTCTTGGAGTTGTCTTCCACTCCAGAACAAGTTTTATTTAGTGTTAGATTCTGATCTTAAATCTTTTGGGCTACACAAAGGAGCCTGGCTGTGTTTGGATGGGCTGATATTGCTTGGGTTTCCACTCTCTGTTGAGGAGATGCTTTGGATGTTGGGAGTGGGATTGGGCATCTCCCGAGGACGTGAGAGCCGCCCTGGGCCTGGGTGCGGGGCTCGTCTGAAGGGGAGATCAGGAGCTGTGGTGGGTGCAGGAGAGGTCAGCTCCCTGGTTCTCCCTGTGCAGTATGCTGGCTGGAACCTGCTGGAGGACGGCTCGATCCGGATCGAGGAGGCCACTGAAGATGCTCTCGGCACTTACACCTGTGTGCCTTATAACGCCCTGGGTACGATGGGCCAGTCTCCCCCTGCCCGACTGGTACTGAAGGTAACTCTCCTGCCAAAATCCCGTGGGTTTGCCGGGAGCGGTGTCCTCCCGTGCCAGGAGCAGCTCCCGGGGCTGTGTGGGGAGCAGCAGAGGCTCGAGGCGTGTCTGTGCCGTGGCTGGAGATGTGCTTCCCACCAGCACAGGCAAACCCCCAGGGCACCCCGTCTGGTGCAGCTGGAAACGTCCTGCCAGAGCAGCAGCACGGGTTTTGACGCTGGGCTGGGGTAGTTTGAGGAAACATCTCCCTGGAATGTCCCCTTTGCCAACAAAACACTCAGCCCTGCTGGCTGGGCTTGGCTTCAGGAGGGTTTGAATAAATGGATGACTCGAGCTCCACGTGCTCCGGCTGCGTGCGGCGCCCGGGGCGCGCTGGGCTCCCGGTGCAGCTCCTGGTGCAGCTGGGGTGGGAGCTGCTGCCTCTTCCCTCCCTGAGCACGGAGTCCTGTGCCTGGGAGGGAGCCGTGGTGATTCACGGAGTCTCGCCGAGGTTCTCGTAACGCTCTGTGTACCAGACACACACATCCGCCGGGGCGGCTGCCGGGGCGAGGAAATCAGGCTGATGGCTGATGTGATGTGGGTGGGTTTCTTCCTGTTCCGAGGAGGTAAAAAGCAAGATGCTGCTCAGCCTGGAGAAGAGAAGTTGTTTGGGGATCTCACAGCAGCTTTGCAGTGCCTGAAGGGGCCTGCAAGGAAGCTGGAGAGGGATTCTTCATCAGGAACTG
>VZRO01001317.1:191213-219346 GCA_013397915.1 Daphoenositta chrysoptera
GGGCCTGGAGCAACCTGGTCTTGTGGAAGGTGTCCCTGACCATGGCAGGGTTGGAATGGGATGAGCTTTAAGGTCCCTTCCAACCCAAACCATTCTGGGATTCCACGATTCTGTGCTCTAGTGCAGTGGCTCTGTGGAGAGAACCTCCCTGCAGGTGTGTGATTTGGTGTGCCATGGAGGCTCCTTAGCACACGTTCTCCACACAGTTTTCCTTGCAATGCCTCAAGCTTACCCAGAGTGGGGATTGGGTTGGTTCAGAAAGGCTTGGTGTTGGTGATGGGATTTGGGCTGGGCTGATGCTCCTTGTTTTTCCCCTTGTCTGCAGGACCCCCCCTATTTCACGGTGCTACCAGGCTGGGAGTACAGACAGGAGGCAGGGAGGGAGCTGTTGATTCCTTGCGCTGCTGCCGGAGACCCCTTTCCCATCATCGCCTGGAGAAAGGTACCCGGCCTGCCAGACAAATCTGCAGTGCCTTTGGCTTTTGGTGAATATTGCAGACAGAGAAGCCACACTCTGTCCCGGTAAGAACAAACTGCAGGTACAGCTGCTTCGCTTTGGGCTGAGCCACTGCCGTCCTGTCCCGCAGGTGGGTGGGGGAAGCCCGGCTTGTGGCCACCGAGCGCTCCCGGGAAACCGACACGGCAGCATCCGCAAAGCTGAAACACTGCCCCCGCCCCGGCCCCCTCCTCTGCCTCGCCAGCTCTGCCCACAGGGCACCCTTGGTGTCACCCCCAGGCGGTCACCAGCGGGACGTGGCAGTCGTGGCAGTGCCGCTCTCGCAGCACATCTCCTGCGGAGGGAGGGGACGTGGCACCGCAGCACGTCCAGAGGTCTCTTGGCTCTGGACCAGCCAGCACCTGCTCCACTGCCCTGGGACTTCAAAGATCCTGGGAAGAAGCTGTTTTAATGATCCTGGACTGGATATAAAGATTTCAGGATGTCCCTTGTCATAGAGCAGGGTGTGGTGGCACAGCCTGGGAGCAGCGAGGGCTTTCCAGTCCTCCTGCAGCCTTCCCCTTGCTTCCCACCTTTACTGCTCCCATAGGAAATCCACTGTACAGGAGACCTCCTGGGCTCTTTGTCCTGCTGTCAGGAACTTCCTTCCAAGCCTTCCACGCCCTTCTTAGGGCTCTTGAGAGTGAGCTGGGTCCCTGTGTCACCCAGTGGGACCATCCCCAATCCTTGTGGCTTGAGCTGCTGCATCTCTGCTCCCGTTTAGCAGCACAAGGAGGACCACGACTTGCACACATTGCAAGTGACCTGCCTAAAGCTTGTTGGCTGTTCAGTCTTTTCCTCCGTCTTATTTTTCATTCCAATGCCCTCACCAGTCTCAGTCAGGTTTCTTTCCAATCCCACTTGTGCCTTCTGGTGGTCCTCCTCACATTGTGGCTCTGGGCTTATTCCCTCCAACTCCAGTCAGGGCTGGCTTGGGCTGGGCTCAGCTTCCCAGTGGCAGAAGCCAACTCCCTCCCTCCCCACCAGTGCTGATCAGTCTCTTGAAGGCCTCCTGGGCTTGGCACTGGTAACCCCACATGTCCGTGGGCTCCTCTGCTCCTCCTGCTTGGCATCGACCCGTGGGTCCTGGTGTCGATCAGCAGAGTCCCCCTTGTGAAGAACAGCTGAAGAGGACTCAGGACAACGTGGGATTTGCACAACTTTGGCTGATGGGCATAGAGGAGTTGTTACAAGATCCATCTTTCCACTCGGCTTGAGAGATTCCAGGCACCTGCACGCACGCCATCCTCCCACATCCCCATGGGGCCCTTCACCTGTGACGTGAAGGGTCCTGCCTCTCATCTGCCGCTGACTGAGGCTGAGGGGCAGTTTGGGCATCTCCTGGGGCAGCCCGTGCCTTCCCCATCCCGGGAGGGGGTTTGCTGGGGTGACCAGTGCCCTTCCTGCAGCGGTTTCAGCTTCGGATGCCGGAGGTTGAGCCCTGGCGCGGGGCTCGGTGTCCGCGCCAGTGCCGTGGGGTTTCCCGCTCGTGTGTGAGCGCTGAGCAGCAGCCTCCTGACGCATGCCTCTCGCGTTGCCCCCCAGGTCCTCTCGGAAACGGGGGAACCGTCTGCCTTGCCACGACCGGAGAGACCAGATCCCCTGCCGGTGGCCGGCGGTGTCCCCTGGGCCGCGCAGGTAGCTTAGTGACCCCGCCGCCGCCTCGCCCCGCCCCACAACCCGCTGCTGAGTCGTGTTTTCTCTCTCTCTGCCCGGCTCCCCACCCCGCTCCTTGCCCAAGGTAGGGAAGCCCAGCAGGAGCAAGCACAACACGCTGCCCGGCGGGACCCTGCAGATCCGCTCCCTCGGCAAGGACGACCACGGCGAGTGGGAGTGCGTCGCCACCAACATCGTCGCAAGCATTACTGCCAGCACCCACCTGACCGTCGTAGGTACGGGCAGGGGGAAAGGGGCTGGGAGAGCCCCCCAGGCGAGGCAGGAGATGGGGATGCTCCCCACAAAGAGAACTGTGGTGACAGGACAATGGGGAGTGGTTTTAACCCGAGACAGTTTGGGATATTGGGAAGAAATTCTTCCCTGTGAGGGTGGTGAAGCCCTGGCACAGAAGCTGTGGCTGCCCCATCCCTGGAAGTGTTCAAGGTCGCGTTGGATGGGGCTTGGAGCAACCTGGTCTAGTGGAAGGTGTCCCTGCCCGTGGCAGGAGGGTTTGAGTAGATGTCCCTAAAGTTCCTTCCAACCCAATGATTCTAAGAGCAATGTCTCCTTTAAATGTTATTTCCTGCTGGAGTTGCCTTCTTCCGCGCTGTTATTTCGGCCACCTGTCCTGCTGCCATTTCCAGCAGAAATTCCAGTGGCTTTGGCTTGGTGCAAGAGGAGTCCCCTGGGACAATGGCTTGGGAGAAGACCCTTTCCAGCCCTGGTGCGGCTCCCCTCTAAGCTGTCCCCTCTCTCGGCAGGGACGAGCCCTCACGCCCCAACCAGCGTGCACGTCGTGGCCGCCATGACCTCAGCCAACGTCTCCTGGGAGCCCGGCTACGACGGTGGATACGAGCAGACTTTCTCAGTTTGGTACGGCCCTCTGTGAGTCATCCTGGCATGCTTTGCTCTCTGCTTCTTTTCCTTCCTAGCCGACCCGAGCTTCGAGCAGCCGGGGGGAGGAGGGTGGGGAGGGTGGCGTGCCCGGCTCTGTGCCCGTGGGCCTTGCCGGGCTGAGCTCCCTCGGGCTTCCTGGGAGAGGTGGGAGGCGGTGGTGGTGGTGGTGGTGGTGGGATCATGTAGTTCTCGTGTTTCCTCTCCCTCCTGTGCTGGCCACTGCCTCCGTCTGCCCCAGCAGGTTTTACTCTGCTTGTGGTACACGGGAGACGCTTTGCATTCATGTAGCTGGGCCTCTGGCATCTAATTTCAAGATAAACTGTTCATGAGGCTTAACAGCCAGGGAGAGGATGGAAAATGCAACCTTTAGAGAGTGTGTCCTGGAAGAGCTGTGACTAAGCAGAAATGTTCTCTCCTTGCTCTGTGGCTCCCTGGAGGTGGTTTAATCCCGGCTGAGATCATGAGCAGCCCCTGTGAGATGCTGGCACTGGGGCTGAGCCCCTGGGGCTTTGCTGCCGTAGCTCCTGTGCTACCCAGCACCCAAATCCGGTGGGTGCATCCCACCTTGCTGCAGCAGGGCCAGGCTCAGCCCTGTGCCTTTCCCCTGGGGTGGGGGAGGGAGAAATGTAGCTGCAAAGGCTGGGGTTTACTTCGGGCTCTGCTATTGTCATCTTCTGAAGAATCATCCTTGGAAACGGGGAGGGAGCGATGCCTTCCCTTCCTTTCCCTTCCCAGGTTGGGGCTGGCATTCTTCAGCCTTTCCTCTCGCTCTCTCATTCCTTCCTTGCCTTAATTTGCCCTGATGGAGACTGCTGATAGAGAGGAGAGAGGGAGATGCTGCCTGTAATGATTTCTGCTCTGCTCCAGCCCGGGGCTGGGTTGTCTGTCTGGAGATGGAAAGAAGGAATGGATTGAGTGGAGGGAGGTGGGGGGGGAATGAGGGAGCAAGCTGAGCAGTGCAGACCTTGCTTTGATGAAAATGTCCTTGGGAAGGAGTGGTTAAACCTCTCTGCTCTGGAGACGTGGCTGCATCAGCAGCTGCTGCTGCTGCTCTCGCTCTGCAACCTGCTTTCGGATTCCTGCCTCCCCGTGGCTCCTCCAGACTCCACAGGGAGAGAGCAGCCAGCAGGGAAGGGTGTTTGCACCAAGCTTGCATTAAGGAATTCACAGGGAGCTGTGGGGACTTTGGACAGGGAGGCAGCGACCCGTCTTGCCCTGCACCTAGGGGGTGATCCCTGGGGGATGTGCTGTTCCCTGGGACCAGGGATCTGGGACACAGCTGGCTCATGTAGTGCCACCCCAAGTGTCAGCCATGCTTGTTCCTCCCTGCTGTGGCTGTGGGATGCTCCAGCAAAACATGGCTTCATTTTCTCCGGATTCCTGCTCTCCTCCCTTATCTGCAGTTGTTGAGGCTGGAAATGCAAACCCAGCTGCCCAGGGATGGCCGGGGCCACCGCAGCATTCCAGCTGCATTCCGGCTGTGCCACGTCCTCCCTCGGCAAGGGGGTTCTCCCGGTTCAGTGCTGCATTTCCCCTCTGCTTTCCCCCTCCCCCAGCCCCTCTCTGGTGTGTCCCTGCCCGCAGCAGCGCCGGGCAGGAGGGATGTGAGGGCAGTGGGATGAAACGCTGCAGGGAATCCTGCCCAGGAGAGGGGCTGCCCTGCTGCCTCCCTGGCGGTGGGGGACCCTGGGAGTAATCCCAGCCGGAGCTGCAGTGATCCAGAGGCTTTGTGAGGCACACGGCACATGCATGGCTCTCCACCGACCTGCTCGTTTCCATGGTTTGCTGCTGCTTCTCTGCCTCACCCTCTGCTCCCTGGACAGCAGCGTTATTTCTCTTTGCTCCGTCTTTTGCTGCTGGGTGGATTCACCTGGCTGCGTGCCGGTGGCTGCAGATGTGCCCCCTTACCCGTGCAGGATAGACCATCTGCACCAATCCCTCTGTGGACAGCACCAAAACCTGCAGCTGCGGGCTCAGACTCCCTAAAGCATCTCTCTAACACGAGCACCAGTACTTGCAGTATCGGAGCAGCACACTGGTGCTGCTTTGGGATGTGGGATTTGGGATTAATGGCTCGTGGAGGTGGCTGTGTGCTCCTGGGTGGTGCTGGAATGGCTCTGGGAGCGTTTTCACCCTGGGTTTGTGGTTAGACCCTGGCAGAAAGGCTCTGTCCAGCACTCCCTGCCAGTGCCTCTGCTGCTCTGCCAAACCCTGAGTGGTGCCCCAGGCTGTGCTGGCAGCCCCCGACTTGTGCAAATGTGGCAGAGATGGGGATTTAGTTAAATGTCTCTCGTGGGATGACATGTACAGGGCTACAGCTGAGGGAGAACTTGGCTCTGGCTCAGGAGATGTCGAGGTATAAATGGGAACAGGGCCTGTCTCCTGCGTCAGCCGTTCCCTTTGCAGCACTCACCAAAATGCTCCAGCTCCCACTTTTGCCCATGGGAATCTGGTGGAGATGACGCCAGAGCGGGGCTGTTGGCACTGCTGTTCTCCCTGACCCAGCTCAGGGCAGAGGGGAGAGCTGGTGGCAGTGTCCCTGAGAGCTGGTGGGACACGAGGGGACGGTGGCCTGTGCCAGCTCGTGGGTGGCGAGTGGCTGCCCCACGTCCATCCACATCACTGCTGTCAAACCAACCATCGCTCGGGAAAGCTCCATTTTTGCATAAGAAGTTAATGCTGCCTCTTTGTCCTCCCTGCCAAAGACACCTTCCCTGAGGATGCTCCCGTTTCTCTTGGCAGGATGAAGAGAGCCCAGTTTGGACCCCATGACTGGCTATCTCTCCCTGTGCCAGCTGGTTCCAGTTGGCTACTGGTGGATACCTTGGAACCAGAGACTGCTTACCAGTTCAGTGTCTTGGCTCAAAACAAGCTGGGCACCAGCTCCTTCAGTGAGGTGGTCACTGTGAACACTCTAGGTAGGTCCTCCTTGGGAGCAAGGCGAGGGCTGGGAAAGGATTTGGGAGGTCTGTGGGGAGAAGGGGGCCTTTGCCCTCCTCCGTGTGTCCTGTCTGCTGGGGATGGAGAGGATCATTATCCAGCCACACAGGAGATAGTTTGTGGAGGGTCCTGGATGAAGCTTTCAGACTCTGCTGGATGCAGGAGGCTCTGGAAGGCTTGTCCTGAGAGCCAGCATGGGGGAGCTGTACTGTGCCAGTCACCTTTCAGATCTTCCTTAAGTTCAGCTGGGATCAGGAGGTATTAACAGAGCACGAGACACAGCTCAGAGCCTTTGGGCTCTCAGGTGGAGGTGGGAGGAAGCAGGAAGGCCTGGAGTCACGGCCTCATAAGTCCAGCGCCTTTTGAAAATCCACTTTTCTATTTCTGTGATAAGAAACCAGACTCCCGAGACGTGCCCCAAACTCCTGGAATGTGGGACCCAGCGCTGTGGCCTTTCTCCTGCTGCTGGGGGCACGTGTGGGAGAGGCTCTCCCGTGCTTGCCCTGCCCCGTCTCAAAGGCGTCCCTGTCCCTTCTGCTCTGTCCCCAGCATTCCCTGTAACAACTCCAGAGCCTCTGGTGTTGGTTACCCCACCGAGGTGCCTAACAGCCAACCGGACACAGCAAGGCGTCCTCCTGTCGTGGCTCCCTCCCGCCAACCACAGCTTCCCCATCGACCGCTACATCATGGAATTCCGCGTGGCGGAGAAGTGGGAGATCCTGGATGACGGCATCCCGGGCTCCGAGAGCGAGTTCTTTGCCAAGGACTTGTCCCAGGTGAGCAGGGGCTGCCCGACCATACCCACCTCAATGGTCTTTTCCAGCCTTCGTGGTTCTGTAAGAAAACTGCACCATCTGCTGCAGCTCCGGGGAAGTTTTGGTGTGGCTCGATCCCTGAGCTGGGATCCTCAAGGAGCTGGGCAAGTGTTGGAAAAGATAGAACATTTTGATAATTTTAGTTAATGGCTTTAAGTAATCATAATCAATATACATATAAATTATAAATAGTGTGTTATTGTTCAATTACTCTTAGCCAGCATTTGGCAAAGTTGTCATGAGCGACTTTTGTAGGAGCACAGCTTGAGAAATGACTGAAACTTTAAGTTTTGATAAACGCACTCTGATATGATTCAATGAACAAAGCCTGGGATAGAAGGATGTATTGTTGAGGTTGGAATGTAGGATTTATGGACCACAAGGACATTTTGCAGAAACCAGAAGCTAAAGAGACTAACAGAGTCTCAGTATACATTGGGAAGTCCCTACAGGAGGAAAAAGATACTAAAAATATGCACTAATTAGCATAAGAAGCGAGAAATCAATAACCAATAGAGGATAGAATACTAATTAATGAAAGAGAATTGTGTAATTTAGAACCAATGAACAATAATTTTCGTTTGATAAAAACATATAAAGAGATGAAAAAGTTTTGTATCTGTGTCTGGGTGGAGGCCAGAATTTTATCGGCCCCACACCCCTGGCCAAGGATAAAAGCCTGACCTGCTAACATTAAAAAGGTGGTGTTAGAGGGTTCTGTTTATCCTGGGGATGGTGGAGGATGTGGTGAGACGAGGCTGGAGGCCGTGTGGGGGCCCTGACGGGTGTGTTTGGCGTTGCAGGACACCTGGTACGAGTTCCGCGTGCTGGCGGTCATGCAGGATCTCATCAGCGAACCCAGCAACGTCGCTGGCGTGTCCAGCACAGGTGAGGGCTGGCTCCCCTTCTCCCCCCGGCTGTGGGGCTGGAGCTGGGCTGAGGGGGAGCAGGGCTGAGATGGGTGTGTGCTGCACAGGGCGCTGAGCCCAGGCCGCCTCCCGGCGGGAGCAGGCGAGGACAAACCCCCGGGGCACAGCCCGGCTCTGCGCTGAGCCTGGAGAACAAAGCTCCGAGCGGGCCCTGCGCAGCCTGCAAACGGGAACGGAAGGTGGAGAGAGGGAAACGTAGCACTGCAGTGCAGAGTCCTCCGGGAAAAGAGCTCTGCGAGCGGGAGGCTGCAACGCGCTGCGGTTCGTGCGCCTTCCCTGCACATCCAGCTCGGAGGATGCTCCCCGAGCCCAGGGGCAGGCGGGGGAGGGCGGGGATGGCGCTGGGGAAGGCGAGGGCAGCGGGAGGGGATGGGGATGCGGCCAGCCCGGGTTTTCTGGCTCTCGTGGAGCAGCGAGATGCTCTCGTGGAGCAGCGATTTGTGTGCGATGCTGCGGTCTCTCTCTGCCCCCAAGTGGTGCCGGCGTGGTGCCGAGAGCTTGCTGCAGCCTCCCTGCTCGCTGCCCTTGCTCCTCACGCCCAGTTTCTCTGATGGGGTTTGGCAGGTGCCCGGCCCCGGGCAGCCGCTCTGCCGGGCTGGAAGCCCATTCTCCGTGGGGGAACGCGCTGGTCCGGGATGTGGCACACGGCAGGAGCATCCAGCTGTGCGGAGTGCACATCTGCACGTGCCCACAGCTGGTCTGCTGCGGGCTCACACGTGCTCCTGGTTGGGGACGGGTGACATAAGGGTTTGGAGCCCAGCGTTCATTGGAAAGCTGAAAGAAGCAAAAGAGGTTGAAATACCTTGTGCTGCTGCCGCAGGTTATTCAGCCGGGGGGGACGGCAGGTTTGCTGCAGTTGTGTGTGTTTAGACATAAATATGTATTTGTTTGGTGTGGAGGCTTCTTCCCTGGGTGTCCAATACAGAAAGGGTTATCAGATTGCTTTGGGCAACCTGGTGTAACTGATGATGTCCCTGCTTATTTCAGGGGGGTTGGACCAGATGGCCTTTAACAGCCCTTTCCAACCCAAACTGGCTTAGCTGGGTGTGATCTGGGGTGAGATCACTCAGCCCCTTGGCCCTGAAGCAGCGCTGATTGCTCTCCCTGGGTGGGCTGGCTTGGAAGCAGGGTCTTTACAGAGATTATCGTTCCTGGAGACTATCACTGCCTCCACGCTGTGGCAGCTCCCTGGGGAAGGCAGCAGGTGTAACACTGAGTTGTGTTTTTCCCCCCAGACGTTTTCCCTCAGCCTGACCTGACGGACGAGGGCCTAGCCCGCCCGGTGCTGGCTGGCATCGTTGCCACCATCTGCTTCCTGGCTGCTGCCATCCTCTTCAGCACACTCGCCGCCTGCTTCGTCAACAAGCAACGCAAACGCAAGCTCAAGCGCAAGAAAGGTGAGTCCGTTCCCGGTGTGCTTCCTCCCTCCTTCCTGTCTCCTCCTCGTTTCTCCCCCCTGGTTGTGTTGTGGTCGTAACCTTCTTCCCTGTCTGTCTCTTCTTCGTCCGTGCGCGTCCTCAGGTGAAGCCCTGACTTCCTCCCTCGGCTGTGCCTGAAAGCGCCCCTGGTCGGGAGCGGGAGAGGCAGGGTGGGTGAAGAGGCGCCAGAGAAACTAGCCTGGGAATTCCGAGGGAGCTCTCCCACGTGGTGATAACTCCTAGAGCCGGGGTTTAGGGCTGGGCTGTCCTCTGGGACACAGATGGGGGGCACCGCTCGCCTCCTGCAGGTCCCCCCGGGGCTGGGCTCTCCAGCTGCTCCCAGCCTGGAGCGGGCAGTGCTGGGCTAGAGAAGACCCCAAAGGAGACCCCGCCGCTCTGCTTCCCGAAAGCTGGGACTGCAGCCTCCATGCAGGAGCGGCTGGTAGGGAAAAGGGGAGCTGGAGAGGGCAGGGAAGCGGCCCCATCTCCTCCAGCCTGCGGGGCTGCGGCAGCAGGACGGGCAGGACCCTGTGACGGGAGCTGTTTGTTGTCAGCAACCATTAAAGCGCTGGAGCAATGAAACCTTGGCCTCTTGTTGAGTGTCTTTTGTTGTCTTGATGTTGAGTCTGTGTTGTCTCTGTCGTGTTGCGCCTCCTCAGCGTTCTCTCTTCTTTCCCCTTTTTATTCTCTTCCAGACCCTCCTCTCTCGATAACCCACTGCAGGAAGAGTTTGGAGTCCCCGTAAGTATCTGTCCTAGCTGCGGCACCAGGCTGTGGGGTCTTCAAGGTGCCTCCTTCCTACATTGCAAAGCTCACGTGGAAATACCTCATCTTTATTTGGCTGCTCCTGATGAGTTGTTTTTGGGTCTTCCCTGAACTTCTGGGAGCACAGCAGTTCACAAGAGACAAATGGGATTTGGAGCAGAAAGCCGCAGGGACAAATGCAGCAAACAGAGCTGAGAGATGACCCCGCTGGATCTGTGAACATTTTCCAAAGCTGGAGTTGACTGGTGGAACTCAATTCCACACCAGTTGGAAGGGGCTCCTTAGGAGAAGGACTAGCCTGCTGCATATGGAGTCCTTCCTGCCAGCTCGGTGTAGTTTTTTAGTCATTCTCTGTTGGCTCTTTTTTTTGCTGGGAAATCCATCTTTTCTCCTGAAGAGTGCCCTGCTGAAGCCTCTTTCCACATGTGCCCAAAGGTGGTGGATCGTGGTGCTGCAGTAGGCACAGCTCCTTGCAGAGCCCATCAAAAGCAAGTGTAGCTGCAAAGCAGCAGGAGCATCTTTCTGGTGGGAGTGCAAGAGTCTGGGATGTGGACACCTCATGCTTTGGCTCATTGTTGCAAAATGTCCTGGTGCTGGTGGATCTGAATCTCACTTGTTTTCAGTTCATCCACTGCGCTGAAATAACCTGCACTGTCTCTGTTGGATCTGCTGTCTTTTGCCTCTCAATCCTGTTTGTCTGAGGCTTTCTGGATAGGGATGAGGGAACTGTTCTGGTGCTCTCTGCCTTTTGAGGCGCTCAGCCTAAAGTCTGAGTGTTGAGAATGGGAGAAAGAGTTGGTCTGAAATCATCTGTCAGCATCTCCAAGTGAGATGCTGAGTTCTGTGGGAGGGAACCTCTGCCTGATGTCCCTCTTCTCAGGGCCTTTCCTGGGCATGGATACTTCAGGTGAACATAGGAAACCTCAGGAGTTGGAAGCGAGCTCTGGATGTGCCTTTTGTCTCTGTGGGGCTGTGGAGCTTCTTGCAAGGTGTTGGTGGAGTTTGTTGCGAGGTGTTGGGGTGTTGGTGGAGCTTATTGCAAGGTGTTGGTGTGAGCTTTCTGCCCCGAGTGTTCCGAGCAGCCCTCCCAAGGAACAGGGATGTTGTGCACTGCTGCTGGCCAGACTCTGCCATCCTGGCTAGCCCCTGCCAATTCCTCCCAGCGGTTCCTCTTTGGAGAGCTGGTAGCACTTTGTTTTCCGGATCCAGAGTTGTTCTTCTGGGCGAGAAGAGCTCCTTCCCGCTCCGGGTGACCGTCCCCTCTCTCGGTTTTTCTCCCCTGTGGTCCAGGTTGTCTTCCGGCAAGGTGAGTCCCGAGAGCATCCGCACGCTCCGTCCCCCCTCGGAGTCCTCTGACGACCAGGGCCCGCAGGCCAAGCGGATGCTGAGCCCCACCAAGGAGAAGGAGCTCTCCCTTTACAAGAAGACCAAACGAGCCATCAGCAGCAAGAAGTACAGCGTCTCCAAGGCGGAGGCCGAAGCCGAGGCCACCACCCCGATCGAGCTCATCAGCCGCGGGCCGGACGGGCGCTTCGTCATGGACCCGGCGGAGATGGAGCCCTCCCTGAAGACACGGCGGATCGAGGGCTTCCCCTTCGTGGAGGAGACGGACATGTACCCCGAGTTCAGGCAGTCGGACGAGGAGAACGACGACCCCGTCGTCCCGGCCTCCGTGACCGCCCTGAAAGCCCAGCTCACCCCTCTCTCCTCCAGCCAGGAGTCCTACCTTCAGCCACCAGCATACAGCCCCCGGTTCCACCGGGCGCTGGAGGGTCCCGGCGCCCTGCAGGCCACCGGCCAGGCCCGCCCGCCGGCCCCCCGGGCTTTCCACCACCAGTTCTACGGTTACCTCAGCAGCAGCAGCCCCGGGGAGGTGGACCCGCCGCCCTTCTACATGCCAGAAGTCAGCCCGCTGAGCTCAGTCATGTCCTCCCCGCCGCTGCCCCCCGAGGGGCCCTTCGGACACCCCACCATCCCCGAGGAGAACGGGGAGAACGCCTCCAACAGCACGCTGCCCCTGGCCCAGACCCCCACGGGGGGCCGGTCCCCCGAGCCCTGGGGCAGGGCCGAGTTCCCCTTCGGCAGCCTGGAGCTGGCCCCCGCGCCGTTCCCCCACCAGCTCCAGCCCTGCGAGGCGGCCGAGGGCTCCCAGCCCACGGGCTGCCTTCCTCGGGGGCCGCCCCCCTCCTCCCTCCAGGTGGTCCCCGCGTCCTACTCGGGCATCCTGCCCCTGGAGGCACCAAAGAGCTGGACCGGCAAGTCACCGGGCAGGGGTCAATCCTCCGTGCCCACTACCACCAAGTGGCAGGACAAACCTATGCAACCCATGGGATGTCAAGGGCAGCTAAGACATACCAGCCAAGGTATGGGCATACCCGTGTTGCCTTACCACGAACCGTCCGAGCCCGTCGGCCCCAGCGGCACAAGCACATTCAGCCTGGACACCAGGTGGTACGAGCCCCAACCCCGACCTCGGCCCAGCCCTCGGCAGGTCAGGAGGGCTGAGCCCAGTTTACATCAGGTGGTGCTACAACCTTCAAGGCTTTCTCCTCTGACCCAAAGTCCCCTGAGCTCCCGCAACAGCTCCCCGGAGCTGACCGCCCGCGCCCGGCCCCGCCCGGGGCTCATCCAGCAGGCGGAGGTGTCGGAGATCACGCTGCAGCCGCCCGCGGCCGTCAGCTTCTCCCGCAAATCCACGCCGTCCTCCACGGGATCTCCGGCGCCCAGCAGCCGCGGGGACAGCCCCAGCTTCCGACCGACCACCGCCTTCACCCCCGTGGGCACCCAGTTCTCCAACTCCCAGGGCTCCTCCCTGCCCGTGGACACCATGGATGTTTTCGGAGACATCCCTTCTCCGAGGAGGGCTGGCGAGGAGATTCTCCAACCGGAGCCGACATCCACCACCACGGTAGCCGCCACGGGGTAAGTGCGTGAGCCCCGTGGTGACCCCCCCCGGCCCCTTCCTGGCTTCCCCCCCACCCTGCCTCACCCACTCCCTCTGACTCCCTCCCTGCCATCACCATCCCAACTGGTAGGGTCTGTCTGGGCACGCTGCAGCATCCCTTTTGGAGACGGCGTCCCGCGGGCTTTGCTAGGCAGAGGCTGGTGCCACGGGCACGGGTTGCATGGCCGCCGCCCGAGAGCGCTGGGTTTTTAGGCAGGCGACCTTCCCGGTCCCTTGGGAATCTGGGAGCGCCGTCACTCGGGCTACGGGCCATCTACCAGGTGTACAAAGACCTGGCTCGCTTAGGTAAGTGTCCTGGTGTCACTGGAGGTTGTTTCCTCTTCTAGCTGCTGGCTCTTGGCTTTCTTCGAACGTTAGGGCCGCCGCCGCCGCGCCTCTGTCTTCCTCCTCTTCCTTCCCGCGGAGTCTAGAGAGCTTTAATGCATGACAGAAACAGCTATCACGGTCACCGCCCCACCTGCAAAAGGGATGCTGCAGCCCCAGGACGCGGGCAGGGAGAGATCAAGGACTTAGCCACACCAGCAGCATGTCAGGAGAGGAGGAAAAATAAAAATAAACTAAGCCCAGCGGAGATCGGGAGGCTGCCGGCACGCTCAGATCCTGCCCTAAAGAGGGATGTGGCTGCACTAGACAGTAGCGGCTGGTTTTCCAGGTACCAGGGTTGCTCCAGGCAAAAGCGTCTCTCTCTCTCTCTCTCTCTCTTTCTCTTTATTTCTCCTCTTTCCTTCCGTCTTTCACAGCACCTTAGACCCCGTAGCCGTGCTTTCGTCCCATCCTTTCGTCTCGCTTCATTCTGGCTTCTTGTCTGGTGGGGTCGAGCCCCCTCCTCCGGCTTGTGGCAGAGAGGAGTCGGGGGCCGGGGCTCCCAGCCCCGCGGAGCCGGTGCGGTCGGAGGCGTTCGGAGAAGAGGCTGTGTTTTGGGGAGGGGGGAGGCAGCGTTTCACCCCGCAGTGCCCTCCGCATTTCACTCCCGCCCTCTGGTACCTGGAAGCGTTATGGCCTTAGCAAATCCCTCCGGCACTGAACGGAAGGAAGGAGGGCTCAGGGGAGAGAGGATGGGGAGGGAGAGCAGCTGAAGGAGCCTGAAATGACTTCTGTGTGCCTCTGGAAAACCCAGCTACGGAGCGATGCAGTCAGGGATGCAGTCACAGGTCCACGTCTCCTAGCAGGGCATGCCAAGGAGAGCCAGCTCCAGGACAGAGCCGTGTTAGAGCAGCACTGTTGTCCGTGCTTTTATGCAGTGTATCCATTCGCTTTGTTGATTATCGTTTTCGTTTCTTCTTTTCCTTTCTCTTCTGTTTCTTTCCCCCTTTCTTCTCCAGCCTCGTTTCGTTTGTGTTTCAGTTTGGTTTCTTTCCCTCCTTTTTCCTTTGGAGTTGTTGACGTGCTGATGTGTTGCGGAGCTCGGCTCCTTGCGGGTGTTGATAACTGCTTTGTTTTTGATTAATCTCAGCTATCTGGGCAGTGTTGTCGAGACAAGCTTCTCCTCAGCTCAATAGGTAAGGGTGATCCATGTCCGAAAGGATGGTGTGGGTGCTGTGGAGGGTGGCCGGGAGCGGGGCATGACAGGGGACACGGAAGGGGCTTTTCCAATACCATCTCTTCCTTTAAAGGGGAATAAGGAATCCGAAAACACTAGGAAACACCTCTGGACGCACAGTCTCTGTGGCTTTTGGGTTTCCCCTCCCAGCAGCACACGCTGCTCCCCTGCCTTCGGGGCTGGGGTTTGGGATGAGCCAAGCTGCCGTCTCCCCGGGGCCACCCTTCCTTCCCGGGGGGACGGTGACACACGTGGCACCTTTGGCCCTGGCAGGGTGCACGAGGGTTGTGTGGTGTTAGGGAGGTGTGTGTTGACGTGGGGTTGTCTCGGATGATCCAAACCAGAAGGAGCCCACGAAAGCCAGGAAAAACAGCCACATCTGGAGCAGCCAGCTGCAGCCAGCGTGCTCAGAGTGGGCTCCAAAAATCAGCCTCCAGCTGCAGTCCAGCACATGGACTTTTGTTTCCAGCAGTACCTGGATCTGTTTTCTTTTTCCCAAGTCTCCTCAGTCATGGAATATGGGAGAAGTCTTCCTCCTGAGGTGGATTGTATGCTTGGCAGCAGCAGAACTATGGTCTCAGGCTGCCAGAAAGGTGTTCTTTCCTTCCCATCACAAGTGTAGTCATGGTAAAATCCCTCCATCCCTAAAATTCTCCTTGGAGAAATCTTTGACTTCTTCTGACCCAGCTGTAATTAAACAGCCCTAAGCAGATCTTGAAAGACTCTTCCAAGAAAATTCCTCTTGGGCTGCCTTCATGGGGCTGCTTTCCTAGATGGCCATGGGCATTTCTGGAACTGGGATGGAGTAATGTGGAGATGGTTTTCAGACCTTAAAAGCAGGAGAATATCACTAAAACTGCCAAATCCAGATGGGATAATAGTAATTTGTGACCCAGAGGATTGGCAACACTGACCTGTTTGGCCATCAGCCAGGCTGGTTATGAAAGGAGAGATGGGACTGTAGATGGACCTGTTTCTAGGGCCTGGCCATACCCAAACTTCCTTAGGACGGGTCTTACAAAAAGTTAAGCTTTGCTGCCTTGGTTGGGAAGAGTCAAGGTCCTGGCTGATGCTCTCCAACAGCCCGAGGAGCCTTGTTGGGCTGGGAAACAACCTCACGAGAGAGAGGGTGGGATGCTTAGAGAAATCAGGGAGAGGTTTCCAGAAGAGGGGAACTCCTCCAGCTGACCTGGCGGGTAGTCCTGGAATGGGGAGAGCAGGATTGGTGAGGAGGGGGTGTTGGGAGCAGGGACAGGATGTCTGCTCTGTGCAGGAGCCATCCTCTCACCATGACAAAACCCATCCCGTTGGAGCCTCGCAGCTCCAAAGCTCTTGAGCGCTTGGCCGCCTTCTCTTTCTGTTTTGCCTTGGTGTCCCATGAGGAGCAAAGCTGGCACCAAGCCTTGGTGAGGTCTGGGCTGTGCCAGGCTTTTTTGGGAAATGGGGAAGCCCTCAACCAGGATGTGGCTGTTTGTTCTTGCTCTGTGGCGCTTCCCCGCTCCGGCAGCATTAGGGACACGAGCGGACGTGGCTTTAGCACAGCAGAGGTGAGTCCAGGCTCGTGTCTGAGTTTGGTGAGGCTCTTGCACAGATCCTGACTGGCTCCAGTGCTGGCTGATGGACTTTGAGGAGCAGGGTCACACTGCCCAGCAGGATGGGAGCAGCCGCGTGTCCTGCTCCAGGATGCTGCTGGGAGCTGCAGTCACAGGAGCGACTCCAGAGTCATTATCCCCAAAAAGGGGAAGCCAGAAGAATAAATCTCGCTTTAATAAGCGAGGAATCCCATAGAGAGCCCAGCCAAGTAATTTCTTGATGATTTGGGGTCATAAAATTGTCAGTGCATGTGGAGCACAGGGATTTTATACCAGACCAGCCAGATTTCTCTACTGCAGCATTAAAAGCTGAGAGGAGAGGGAGAGGCAGCCTGTGAGCTCCGTGCTGCAGCATGGTGCCTTTTGCTGGGTGAAGCTCAGGAAGTTTTTATGGATGGGCAGGGATAAACGATGCCATTACTGAGCCAGCACGAGGGGTCCATGTGCTGATTTCTCTCAGGATGCAGCGCGCATCTCGGGACAGGGAAAAGGGGGCTGTCGTCTCCCTGCAGAGGGAAACCCAAAAACCACAGACGAGGCACCAAGCTCCCCTGCCCCTCGGCACGGCATCCTGCCCTGGGGGGCCTCCCCAGGCCCCCCTTGCCTGGGCAGCACTGCCAGTGCTGGGAGCTGGGGGGCTTGGCCGTGGCGTAGCGTTGAGTGACGAAGGGACATCGGTGCCAGGCGTGCGGGAGGAGCAGCAGCCCTCGCTCCCCGTTTGAAAGAAAACAGGTTCCCCTTTAAAGACTGTCCATGTGCTGATCCTCTGCATGTGTTCCATGCCTCCTTCCGCTTGGAGAAGTTGTGAGTCCGCTTGTCTGAGTGCGTTTTTCTTTTCTTTCTTAATTATTATTATTATTATTACTATTATTTTACTTTTCTTTTCAGTCTCTTTTAATTTCCTTATATATTTTCTCACTCCTGTTTTTTCATTTATCTTCCTCTCTCCCCTCCCCTGCCCCGTGACTGTATCCCCCTCTTCCTGTCCAGCCCGGCCCCGTTTCCCTCGCCCTCTCTCCTCTCCGTCAGCATGGTGGTGAAGTCCGTTGTGTAGATGAGTTGTGGTGTCTGCAGACCTGTAGAAGGGCCCCCCTTCTCCGGGGTGCTCCCCGCTGTGACCAGCCCCTCCCTCCCTCCCTCCTGGCGGTGCCTTGGCAGCAGCAGCAGCCCTGGGCTGGGGCCGTCACCGCGGTGTTTCTCTGGCACCCCTTGTGCTGAAGGATCCCAAGCGTTCCGGGATGGAGGGAGCAGCCAGCGCTGCCTCGGAGCAGAGTGGGAATTGTGACTTGCAGGAGCCTCTTGTAGGAGGGTTGAGCTCTTCGTGTGAGGAGGATGAAGGGTTGAAGGACACGATGGGCTCTTTTCAAGTGGATACTCTATCCAAGAGGATACTCTGCTTTATCCAAGTGGATGCTCCAGCATGCCCAAACTATTCCTGGATGTCAATATCTTGACTCAAGGAGAGGAGGAGGCAGGGAATGTGTCTTGAGACCTCCATGAGGTTAAATATATATAAATATACATATAGTGTCCTTGAATCTCCTGGACTCTTCCTTTATATGGGTTCCCCTTTTAAATGGAAAAGGACAGTGGTGCTCTCAAGGGTCTTCTCCCTTATATCTTTGCTTTGTACATGGAAGGACATTTGAAGAAGAGCAGCTGAGATGTGTGTTGGGCTGGATACTTCTTGTCCCCTACTTCCTTTTCCTGTCCTGGGACTCTTGAACATCTTTCAGTACATTTGTGGCCTCTCCAGTACCTCCCAGTCTGTGCAGTCCAGACACTTGCTCAGGCAGAAGGGTTTTCCTTTGAAGAGTCGAGGAAAACTGCTGCTTCAGGTGTTGGTGGTGCCTGGCAGAAGGTTTGTGCCAGGAGTTCACATGGGCTTCTCAAAGCTCCTTTTCTTGGCTCCACACTGAAGTTTCCAGAAGAAGTTCGCCCACCTCCCCGAACATCTCATCTGTTTGTATTCAAGATCTCCCTCGTGCGTGGGCAGCTGCCCAAAATTTGAACTCTAGGGGCAGGAGGAGGCTTTTGGCTGAGCTTAAAATGAAAATTAATTTGGAAGAATCAGAGCCTTTTGAACAGATAAAGGGTGGGTAGAGCAGATAAAATTTGGCTGCTGAGTAGCATCGTTTTGTCCTCTGTATCTCTGCCTTGCCAGAGGTCAGACAGTATTTGTGGTGACACATGGGTTCAATGCACTCACTGTTTATGTTTGTGTGTATAAATACGAGTCCAATTACGGAGAACTAGTGGAAATGAGCTTCAGGCAATTTCCTCATAATCCCTCGTGTAAATCTGTCTAATTTTGTCAGCATGCCACAATAGCATCTTCTTAGAAAGAAAAAAGAGTGGAAAGAGCAGGAGGCTTTTACAAGCTGAGCTTTAATAACAGCGGCAAAGCCGTCTGGGTGGTGGGAAGAGGTGGAAGAAGGCAGGTGCTGGTGGGCAGGATGGTGGCAGGATCACCGAGCCCGGTGGTGTCCAGGGCTTGGCACACGTGAGCTCCATGGGCGAGGGAGCTGGAGCAGCTGAAGTCAGCATTGGCCAAGTACCTGCAGGAATGTAACTCCTGTGCACCCCACAGAGTAGGGCTGGAAGTGTGGAAAGGCTGTCCTCGGCTGTTGAAGCAGGAATTGCTGCAGGGAATGCCGTGCTGTGACCCGGGGGTCACTGTGGTCCTGCCTTTGGCCAGCATGTGCGTGGCTGGCTGGGTTGGTTCAGCTCGGAGGGTAGAGCTGCTGCTGGCAGCACCTCTCACAGGAGGCTGGTTTCACCTGGGGACGTGTGTGAGCTCTGCAAATGTAAACGTCGTCCTCCTGACGTGGAAAAGCTTGGATCCAGCCAGCGGGACTCCCGGCACGTCTAATGAGCTGCTTCATCTTCGGCTGATGGGATGCTCTGCTGGGAGCTGGAACAGAGGTTTTCTGGGAGCTGGAACAGAGGCTCTCCGGGAGCTCTCTGCACCTTGACGTCTCTGTTGCGTTGGAAAACATGAAAAGGAGCTTTTCTGTGCCCGGTGTTTGGCTTTCTGTTGCGTCTGCTGCGCCTCAGCTGCTTCTCCACCTCACGCTGCACTTCCCTGGGTGCTCTCCAGTGCTGCCAGCAGAACTGAGAAGCTTCTCAATCACACTCCTCTTCAAAAAAACCGAAAACCCTTCTGGTCCCCAAGGGGGAAAGTCTCCTGGGAGCTCCTTGCCTGTGCACTGCGGCTGAAATTTCACCGCTCTGGAGACGCTTGGGGTGTCGGATGGGAAGCGCTGCTGTCGCGCTGCCTCTGCAGTGTTGGCACTCGTGGGGACCCACGGGGGAAAGCCTGCAGGGTGTCTGCAGTGCCAGCCAGGCTCTGCCTGGGCCCCAGGGGAGACGAGGAGCTCCAAGCTCTCCGTGGGTGGGTGTACTCCGGTACCACAGCCCGGGACTGCGGGGTCTGTGCTCCAGCCTGTGTCCTTGCCCTTCCCTGCCACTCCCGCCTGCAGCCGCGGTGTTTTTGCAGTGCTGGATGGGGCACACCATGCTGACAGACAGGGTGACATCATCCTCGGTGGTTCTGTGCCGAAGCAGGAGCCCGAAGGAGCTGATGCTGCCTCCTGCAGCCAGCTGAGGTGGCTCCTCCGCCTGCCCTCCTGCTGCCTGTGGCTTGTGGACATTGCTGATCCCTGCCCCGGCCACAGACAGATGCAGGAGCTGCCGTCAGCACTGTCCTCTGTGTGGCTCTTGTGACCAAGCTCTGAGAGCAGAAGTCATCTCCTCCTCTGAAGGGTGTAGGCAGGCTGGTTTAAATCTCGTTTCCTCGTTGGAGCCTGGCACAAAGCGTTGGCTTTATCGCAGTGAAAGGTGCTTTGTGGAGGCTTCCCGTCGTCTCTGGACACCTTGTCTGCAGGGGGCTTGGGTTTATCCCAGGTCATTACCAGTGGCCTCAGGCTTCTTCTGTGGCATTAGGAGTTGGTGACTCTCGGAGGGTTGTGGAAGTAAAATGGAGAGGGGGAAGGAGATGGGAAGGCAGCAAGAAGGGGGGATGCTGTGATGTGTTATAGATAAGAGCTGGACTGCCCGCTCTCCTAAGGAAAAGGTTTTCCTCTAATGCTCTGCTCTCTACAGCAGTCGTGCTTTCCAGGCCTTGGATGGGAAAAACAGGTACAGTGAAGGAAATAAAACAAAAAATCTCTTTGCAAAGGGGAGGATACTGCACCTTGAGCTGGTTCCTGTAGAAGAGTGCCTCAGGGGGTACAGCTGATAAACCATCCCTTGCACCTGCCGGCTCTCCTGCAGGAAACACCCCTTTGCAAATCCCCTTTTTGTCCTCTCAATAAGACCTTGTCAGTGTTTCCATTTCCAGCTCCCAGCCTCTCGCTGTTCCAGGAGCAGACGCTCCCGTGCTGTCGCGTTTCTGTTGTCGCTTCTCGCAGGGACCTGGGAACGAGGTACCTCTCCCGGCTCTGTCGGTGTGTGCCCTTGGTGCCCCTGTCTGTCGTGTGGCCCCTGGTTTTTCTGGCTGTGGGAGCAGGGCCAGCAGGATCCTGCCTCCCTGCTGTTTGTGGCGCCGGTGTTGTCCGCCCCGGGTGGCTCGTGGTGCCCGTCTTGATGCTGCCGTGCCGCTTCTGCCTGTCTCTTTCTCTCTCTCTCCATCCCAAGGGGTTTCCTACCACTTCCCAGAAATGCCTTATCGGACATAGGATCTGCCCCGTCCTGTTTTGTTTAGCAGTGTTGGCATGGCAGGCAGGTGAGCTGGGGGTGCCCGCGTGGGACGTGGCCGGTGGCACCGGCCGGGTCGCGGCGCCGCTCGGAAACCTGAAGGAGACGTAGGGGGACAGTGGGGACGCCTCACTTCCTCCATCCCGCGCTCTGGCACGCCTGGCTGGCCCTGCTCCCTCGGCCCCGGGTTTCTCACCTCTTCCTTTTCCACGGCAGAGCCGGCTGGGATCGGCCGATCCCCCACCGGGGACGTCCAGAGGCCCGAGAGTGGCCGGGAGCCGCTGACGGCGCCTGTCTGCTTTTCCTTCCTAGAAAACGTCCATCTCCGCCCGGGGACGCTGCTGCACCTGAGAGGCTCGAAGCTCTGAAATACCAGCGGATAAAGAAGCCCAAAAAGTCATCCAAGGGCTCCTCGAAATCCAGAAAACAACTCAGTGAGTGCGAGGACCCCGCGGTCCCCAACAGCGTTCCCTGTGTCCTGCTGTGAGCGGAGCTCGGGCAGGTCCCTGCTGGCTCCAGCGCCGGGGGTCTCCTAGCCCATTCCTGGATGCTGCCCTTGTTCCCTGCCTCCCAAAGGGATGGCTCCCCAGGCTGCTTTGCCTGCAGGTTGTCCCTCCTTTGCTCCTCCAAACCGAGTCCTTTCCACGCATCTCCCATCTCTAGTCATTTGTTTGGATTTTGAGTGCTAATTTCATTTTCCCCGATGCCCAACGTTCTCCTTTCTTGCCACACTGCGGGTTCAGGGCCAGGCTCGTTGCCACCTCCCTTTCACAGCAAGCACAGCGCTCTGCTCTGCCTGCTGCTGGCTCTGGTCCCATCTGCCTTCTCTCCCCCCTCCCCAGACGGCTCTGCCTCCCAGGTTCAGCACCCTCCCAGCTCTCAGGTACTGTCGCCTGACGAAGCTGTCTGCCTCCGCAAGAAGAAGAGACACCCTCGTCAGGACCCCTTCGCCCGGCTCTCTGCGCTGAAGGACGACCTCTGCCACCGGCAGCTCCCTGAAGACCAGACAGCCATTCTCAACAGCGTGGACCACGATGACACCAGCGGGCACGCCACCCTGCTCTAGCCTAGCGCCGGGCCCAGGAGGTTGAACAGGAGCGGTGGAGGGAGCTGGTGTCACACCACGGGGGGATGGAGGTGATGGGAAGGAGGGGGGGACACCCCTAGGCTGCCGCCTCGCCGAGGGGTTCGGCGGCTCATGGCGGGGANGGCGGGGCTGAGCTGGGGGGAGCCAGGGGATGCTTTGGGGAGGATGCTTTGGGCTGGGTGTTCCTCAAATCCACTTCTCCCCCATCCCAAGCAGCTTGGGTGGGGTGGGAAGGGGGGTGTTGCACCTCGGTTTTGGAAAAGATCTCTAGGCTTCAAAGGCATGGATGGAGCTTTTGACATCTGCGTCCGCAGCGCGCGTTTAGGGGGAAAGTGTGGGATTGAGCAGCTGGCCCTCAATCGCCGGAAGAAATTGAATGACACAGGGTGTAATTAAGTGACAAGAACCTAACAACCCAGGCGGGAACTGGTAATCCCATGAATCTGATTATGATAAAAACATGACCAAATGATCCCAGGAAAGCCGTAATTGTGAAAATCTCCCTGCCTCCCCCTTCCCAGCCTCCTTTGACGTGAAGGTAACAGCAGCAAAACCATCCGTGACATCTTTCCTTACCTATCTCTGAAAGGGAAAAGCCAGAAAGACCCCGAGCCTTCGAATCAATGTGAGAAATCACCCTTTGTCTGTGTGCAAACGCATTTGAGCCTCGGTGGCGCGTGCTCGGTGCCGTGCGAGCGCGCGGGGACGGGGCTGACGCGATCCGAGGGTGTTCCCCCCTCCAGGTGCGGCGTGTGCCAGCTTTGATGAGGGTGGGTTCGGTTAATTCTGCCCGACACTCCGTGTACGGCAGGGAAACGTTCCTCAGCGCCGCGCGGGGATGTGATTTCTCACTGTGTGATGTTTAATCTCTGCTGATAACTGCCAAGCGGGGAGAACGCAGGCGTGCGAGCCAAGGGGGTTTGGCTGCGTGGTCCCCAAAGCCTCCGTCGGCAGGTGCTGAGCCCGGGGAGAGCAGCTGGAAGTGCCCAGCTCTGCGGATGGACGTGGATGGCTCCGTGCAAAGCTAAGCCCAGCGTTTCGCGCCAGCTTAAAATATGTTGCTGCTGGTTTTACCGTTTTCCCCTTTTTCCTCCTGCTGCGAGCCCGGCCGTGTCGGCTGTGACACCCGCTGGGGTCGTGTCCCTCCCTTTGCCCCTTGTTCCCCTCGGTAATGCTGTTCTTAACTCTTCACCAGAATGTACTTCCTCTTCAGAATAGGGTAGGTTTGGTGGCCGGTGGTTTTCTGGATTGCATAGGCCTTTTTTTGGTTTGTTTTTAGCAGGCAAGGTGTGACCCGAGAACAGCTGGGCTCACTTTCCTGCTCTGCCTCCACTCTCTGACTGCGTGGCCTTGGGCAAGTCACTTAACCTCTCTGTGCCTCAGTTCTCCCATCTGTAAAATGGGGATAAGTCATATTTGAGCACTTTGGACAAGCACTTGCTGGCCTACAGACTGCAAGTGCTATGTAAATGCTTAGTGCTAATACCAAGCAATCCCTACCTTTAAAATATTTAGAGTTGGGTTTTTTTTCCTTTTTTTTTTTTTTAAGTTTGAAGTGGTAAAATCAACCACTGCATCCAGGTTTGCACAGTTCTTCCTCTGCGGTAAAGTGCTAAACCCTCCAGCCTGCCTGGGAATAAAACACCGAGTGTTTCATGTAGATACTCTTGCTTTGAGTGGATTCAGGCTGTAGAAAAAAGCGTCAGGAGAGCTGGAGAGCCTGCAGGCATGTTTTTAGCCCCAGGCTCTCTATTTGCATATGAAACTTTTGTTTATTCCCAGGTAGAATTGCCAAGAGATTCTCTGCAATCTCGCCTTTAATTCTGCTTTGCCTTGGTTTTTGCTCTTGCTGCTGGTTGAACCTCCAAGGGCTGAGATGTTTGGAGAAAGACGTGGGCTCTCGGTTGTGATCCGGCTCTCTGACCATGCCACGCTCCCCGGGAGCTTTAGGTCGGAGCCTGTCCATTGCTCTGCCTCGATTTACCTGCCTTTAGAGGTTGTGCTTCCTCTCCCAGCAGGATGCTCGGGAATCTGCGACCACCAAAAGCAGAGCACAGCGTCTTTTCCAATCTCCAGGCCCTAAGTAAGGTTTGAACCACTGGACAATGAATCCTCTAAATCGATAACCAGATATTGCTGAGCTTTAACAACTTCGTGTAGGTGGTCTCAAACCATCAGCAGGTTTGTCTCGGGAAGGAGGGAGGGTCTGGCAGAAATGCCCCTCTCTTTCCAGCCTGCACCAGGGCTTCTTATTGACATGACGAGTGACCTGATGTAAAAACCTCAACTCTCAGAGTGAGAACTCAACCTTGCTAACAGTATGACTGCGAATTTCTTTTATTTGGGTGTGTTTTTAGGGTTTTTCCCTAGAACCCGCTCGGATCTGAATTGATTTAATGCCATTCTCCCGCTCGGCAGCGGGGAAAACTCTGCCTGGCTTGGCCAACTTCAGCTCGCCGGTCACTCCAGCCGGGCTGCTCCTGATGGACAGGTGACCCTCGTGGAGGCTCTGTGCCATGGCCAACTTGCTCTTCCTTTTGCTCTCGTTGCCTCAGCCTCTCGAACAGAGGGTTGCTTTTCCATTTGAGTGCTTTCCACACGATTTACGACACCCGTTCGGATGGGCCAGGCGCTGTCTTCAGGCTCTTGAGGTTGCTACCTCAGGACTATGCCCCATCCCATCTTCAGGAGCTCTAGAGGACCTGGAGTGCAGGGCAGGTTGACGGAGCATGCCGGCTTGCTGGGTCAGTCTTTTGAGAGTTGTTTTCCTTTTGCAGGTGTTTTGAGCCACTGGGCTTTTCATGGTCTTCGACCTTTAGAGGCTGGAGCTGCAGCCCTCTCTCTTTCAGCCGTGTACCTGCCACGCTGCTGGAGTGGGAAATCCCGCCCGGGCGCCTCGTGGAAGCAGCTCCTCCCTAAAACCATCCTTAACTCCTTTCCCTGCTAGACCGAGTTACCTTCCGATAGACTCGGGCCGTGCTTTGGCTGACTGGCTCGCCTCTTGCTTTGGCAACCTCCTCGCTTCTCCCAGCCCTCTGGTTTCCATGCCCTGCAGGGTTGCTCCTCTCTCCTTCCGCGGACCTGGAACATCGAAGCCGTGTCAGACGATGCCAAACGCTTCCCCCATTTCACCCCCGTTTGAACTCCGTGTCGCTTTGGTGGTTTGCAAACACAGCTGCTGCTGCTGCTGCTGCTGCTGCTTCATTTTTTAATTTTTTTTTTCTTTCATGCTGCAAAATATATCTTGATTTTTATCTTCCTGGGCCACACTCTCTTATTTTCTAAGCTGGTCTGAGGTAGACGGCTCTTTCTGTATCAGTAACCGGACGATTCCTCCTTGCACATTGCGAACGCGATGTTCTGTGAGGTCCCTTGGCAAATCCTGGCCCACGGTGAAAAAACGCCTCTGAATCACAGGGATATTTGTGATTACAGCCCGAGCACCCTGGGCTCTGCTGAGGTGTCAGTGCAGGGGTGCCAGCCCAGTTTTGGGGGGTCCTTGCTGGTGCTTCTCCCTGCGAGGTGGCCACGGTGGGGATGCTCCAGCTCCAATTTCATGCCGCCGTGGGGGCTGCAGGATTTGGGCACCCCGAGCTGGGGGAGGTGACACGGAGAGGTGGGTCCAGGGTGTCACTGAGATCCTGTGGAAAAGGGGTGGTCCTGGGGTGCTGTGCTTTGCAGCCTGTCCAACAATGAGTCCTGGAGCAGGCAGGGAGGAAGGACAGGGAAAATGCTGTGCCTGCTTTTCCAGCAGGACGTGCTGAGCTCTCAGCCACGTGTTCCTAAGGTGACTTTGCCGTGCAGCCCCACCGGCGTTTTGGTTCTGCGGTGCTGACGTGAGGGAAAATGCAAGTTAGGGTAAGGGGGGGAGAGGGAGCATTCAGGGCTCGTTTGTGGGGCCCCGTTTCTGTGTCTGCCTCTTGCAGCATCCACGGGCACTGGGAGCGATGGGTTTGTGGGACGGGGGAGCTGGAAGGTCCCAGGGTCTCTTCCCAGTCTGAACCTCGGCGTGGTTTGCAGTCTGCCCGTGAGCTGAGGGGTCTTTGTGAGCCCCCAGGGTGTCTGTGTGAGCAGGGGATGCTTTTCCCAGGAGGATTCTCATTCCTGCTGCCCTGTGCCAGTCACTTGTGGCTTGGAGGCTGCTTTGGGGCACCGGTGGGCTCCAGGCTGTTGATCTGGTGTTTGTCACCTTGTCAGCTGGCTCGGTGCCACCCACTTTGGAGGGAGGTTGGAGGCGATGCTGTTTGGATGTATAAATGTAAAGGGAATATAAAGGGAGTAACAGCTTGCTGTACCTGTCTCTGGGAGTGTTGAGGACACTGGATTTGGGCTCAGCAGCCCAGGCACGGTCCTGGCAGGGCTTAGTCATGTCTGGTGGCACCCAGACATGACACACATTCCAGACTCGGTGCTGCTCCTGCCTTGCTGTCTGTATTAGGTCAAAATCCACCTGGCATTTTGGTTTCTCTTCCTGCTTCAGGCAGTGATGTAGATTTGGGAGTTCTTGGAGTTTTGGGTTGGTTTCAGCTGTAGCTCTTGTCTGGAGGTACTCTTCTATGAGGCTGGACCTTCAGGGATTTCCACACGTCCCACGTGGGCTCGCTGCAGCCCCAGACTGGAGTCAGGGCTTTTTGGGAAGGAAATCTTTTCAAGGAACCGGAGCGAAACCCACTGTACATATGAGATATAAATAGATAGAGAAGCGTAGGACAAAGGTAGATAGGTTTGCAGAATTCAGTAGATTTGCATGTCGGGGTATGTGTGTCTCTAGGGGAGAGTTCAGAGCCGTGCTGGAGCGGGGGATCAGGATGGGCAAAGCGGGGAAGGGGCTGGGAGCAGCGGAGCCTGAGGGGAATTTGGGGATGGAGAGGCATCGGCGTGACCCGTGCTGCGGCCCTGCTGCACACAACAGATCTCTCTGTTCCATTATTTCATCCCCAGTTGTTAGCTTTGCTTTGCTCATTGTCCGTGACTCTCCCCTGGACATGGAGGAGCAGGAGGGACAGGTCCTGTGCTCGGCNATGACTCTCCCCTGGGCCGTGACGTGGAGGAGCAGGAGGGACAGGTCCTGTGCTCGGCATGTCCGAGGCACGTGGGGCGTGACTATATATAAAACACGGGACGGGGATGTCACGTTGCCTCATCTCCGGTGCCATCGCTTAAAGAAAAAGCTGCACCACGCAGAAACCCTTCCCTCAAGTCCCTCTAGATGCTGCTCTCTGGTTACTCGTGTGAAAGCATTTTGCTTTGCGTCTGTTCTTCCCAGAAAAGCGTGACTCAGAAGGGATGAGAGAGGGATACAGCTAAATTTGTCCCCTGAGCTGAGGAACGCGGCACCGGCTGTGCCAGCCGGCCCCAGCAGCGCCTCCTGGGAGGGACAAGATGTTCTTGACAGTGTCTTTTTATTTTAAACCCCATTAGCAGGACTTTGAGGATCTGAGGCAGAGAGGGGATTTGGTCACCAGTGATGCCAGAGCTGGCCCCAGGCACGGGGGCAGCCGGATTCAGGCTGGATTCCCACTTCTCTCCCAGAGCCATCCCTGTGCTGTCCAGGCATGGGGTAGCCCTTAAAGAAAAACAGGGTGTTTGCTCCCATTTCCCCACCTTCAGCTTAATTTTTTTGTTTGTTATTTCTCTTTCTGAGTATCTTGACTCCTCTCTGCCTGCGTTGCTGGGAAGGAGAGGTGGGAAGTTCCTGTTAGAGACCTGTCAGGGAATGCCTGATCCAGGAACTGAGGGCTGGGAAGCAGCGACCAGATTTGGCCACACTGGTCCCAGCAAAAGAAGAAACTGAGCATTGCACTTAATTCCGATCAGTTGGCCCATTTCCAAGCAGGGAGGACCCGTGTGGTTGTGGGAAGGGACTGGAGACGGGAGCCTGTTCCCCTCCCTGAGTGACTGGGCTGAGGCGGAGCCGTTTGTGCCCATTTTCCCCATTTTTAGGCGTTTTGGCGCAGCTGGCTGAGCTCTGTTCCTCGGCGTTGTGGGGCAGCAGGACGAGCATCCCCAGTCCTGGGGCTTTGATTTTTGATACGTGCATGGATGGAGGAAGGGCTGTACCTGGGGAGGGGGTGGGCAGGGNCAGTGGGGTGGGAAATGCAGGACGGAGGGGCTGGCATCCCCCAGGGAGGACAGTTTGCCCAGATTTTGGATTTAGCACCAAAACGACATTTTCTCTCCCAGGAGGGCTTTTATTCTTGTTCTCCTGAGGTTGCAGGGCTGCAAAAGAGGGTGCCTGTCTTGCAGTCCTGAGGTCTGAAAGCTCCTCGGATTTCCACCCACTCCCCCCAGCACTTAGATTAAAATAAAACACACACACAAAAAAAAAGACTTGA
>VZRO01001317.1:219365-235446 GCA_013397915.1 Daphoenositta chrysoptera
GACTTGAGAAATGAGCCCCAGTATCTCTGTCTGAAGAAATGATATTGGTGTATCAAAACCGCATTGTATATAAAATTAAACAAATATATATTTACTTTCTATTTTAGAAGGGGGGGAGAATAAATATTTAAAATAATTCCTTAGTAATAGGTGTCAGAAACTTCTGTGCAGCATGAGGGAGGCTGTCAGAGGTGGGGAGAGTCTCAACAGCGGGAGCAGAGCGAGTATTTTTACATTATATTGCGCTTCAGCTTCTCTGCTTCTCCATCCACCTATAAACAGACAAAAATATATATACAAATATATATATATATATATAAATTATATATATCTAAGTCACATAGCTGTTTTATTTTTGTATCCATGCCTAGTGCTGTTTGAGCAATACGGTGGCGAGGGAGAGGAGGGCTGGGCCAGGCTGGGGGCTTGCAGTGCTCCGGGGGATCCGCCCGCTCCGGGCCCAGCGTCACGGCTGTTTGCTGTTTCAATAGGGAAAAAACACTAAAAAGGGAAAAAAATCCCGGCATGGGGAAGCCTGGGCTTGCTGCCAGCTTGCCCAGGGCCGTGGCGAGGTGGTGTTTCCACTGAGGGCTGTCTTGGGCTTTTTTTTTTCAGAGAAAAAAAGACAAATTTCAGCTCCGAGGGCACTCGGGGAGGATGAGGCAGCTGGAGCCTGGGAGGTGGCACAGGATGGGGACACCGTGGGGACAGGGTCTCTGCACTGCTGCCTCGCTGGGTGCTGTTGGTCACCTGTCCTCGCCGCCCTCACAAATCCCGAGGGTTTCTGAAACCCTCCTGCAGTTTGTGGAGCCCCCAGGAGCCACCCATGTGGCCCCAGTGGGATTGTCCAGGTCCCTGCACCCGGCTGGAGCAGGGAACCTTCTCCGTGGGGAATGTCAGTACCTCTCCAAGAGTGTCCCTGGCCAGCAGGGCTTCCTGCTGCTGTGGGGGCTGCTGGTGTCCACTGGGGCGGGATGTGGGGCTCTCCCTGCCTGGATGGGATGTGGGGCTGTCCCTGTCCCCATGGATGGGATGTGGGGCTGTCCCTGTCCCTATGGATGGGATGTGGGGCTCTCCCTGCCTGGATGGGATGTGGGGCTCTCCCTGTTCCTATGGATGGGATGTGGGGCTGTCCCTGTCCCCATGGATGGGATGTGGGGCTGTCCCTGTCCCTATGGATGGGATGTGGGGCTCTCCCTGCCTGGATGGGATGTGGGGCTGTCCCTGTCCCCATGGATGGGATGTGGGGCTGTCCCTGCCTGGATGGGATGTGGGGCTGTCCCTGTCCCCATGGATGGGATGTGGGACTCTCCCTGTCCTCATGGCTGGGATGTGGGGCTCTCCCTGTCCCCATGGATGAGGTGGGATCATGGCCTGGCATGGTGGGGAATGTGCTGGGGATGTTTGGGGCTTTTCCTGCAGGGCAGTTCGGACCCGCCGGATCCCTGCCCCTTCCCGTGGGCTGTGGGGGGACGAGGAGCCAGTTTGGGATGAGCAATGCCAGGGAGCTGCAAACCATCCCTCGCCTTCGCCGGGGCAGGATTTGGGGATTGTCTTTGGGCTTCGCTCCCCTCGGGCTGTGTCCCGCAATCCTGGGCTCTGGGGGGATCCAGACGCTGTTTTTGGGCTCAGATGTCCCCGAGGGGATGGTGGCACAGCCCCCGAGTGCTTCCACCCCTGCAGAGGCAGGCAGAGGTCCCTCACCGTGGTCATGCCATGTCCCCATGGGCTGAGGCACGAATGTACTCCCGGGAGCTGGCCCCTCGCAGCGGCCCCGTGTCCTCCCTAGGTGTCACCTGTATTTTCCATATTTCTCTCTTCTTCGTCGGGTCGGGGGGGCTGGGGGGGGGGATGTTTCTAATATCCAGCCGAGATTTGTTCAGCACCAATTCTTGATATCGAAGCAAAGCATGTTTGGTGGGACTAACTTGCATTTATTAGCGGTAAATACATAAGTGAGTATTTTATATGTTAAACAAACAAACAAACAAAAGGATGTCAGGAGAAAGAGAAGGGATGAGGTTTCTCACCTCTCGGTGTCCGGGCTGGGGGGCTGCCTCGCCCCCCGCCGCTGGGGCTTTGGGGTATTGCTGGGGGTGGGCAGGGGGGCGGGCAGCTTTCTCCTTTCCCCATCTCCCCTGGAATCACTTACAGAAAAAAAACAGGCAAAGGAAAGCTAGAAATGTTTACAAAGCACACTTCCCACAGTAGCGTTAACCCTCTGGATGCCAAACAGACACATCAGGAGCCGCTCCCTCCCCGCGCTCTGGGGGACCCAGGGGCGGTGGCTCCGTCCTGCTTCCCGTGGTTTCTTTGGTTTGGTTTGGTTTGGTTTGGTTGGACTCCATCCCCGCTGCCTCCATCCGCGCACCCGCCCGGAGCTTGCTTTCCAGGGGCTTTGCTTCTGCCCCCTCCCAGGCTCTTCCCGCTCGGCTGGGAGCTGTGGGAAGCGCCTGTCTCCGCTCGGGGAGGTTCTGGCTCGGCGGGAGATGCTGGCACTCACTCCCTGCCCTCCCAGATGCACTTTAAGGCCAAACTTCTCCTTTTTTTCCTTCTCTGGGGCTGGCAGAGAGCAGGCAGGGGATGCTCCCGTGGCCCCAGGGGGTGCAGGACCTTCCACACGGCTGTGCAGGCTCCGGTCCCTCGGCATTTCCCATGTGGGAAAGCCCTTTGGAAATCCTGGAAATGCCCACGTTGCCGCAGGGTTCATCCTTTGTGCATTTGGGGATCACGCCTGCACGGCAGCTCCTCGGGGAGCAGCCCTGGATGCCCCCGGGAGCACCTCCAGCTCTCCCATGGGAGCATATCCAGCTCTCCGGGAGAGCCCAGACTTTTTAATTCCCTTTTCATAGGTTTGTAGACTCCCTGAACCCTCACAGACCTCTATAGGTAGCTCTTGATTTAATCCCCTCCTAACCCCGTAGTGTTCTCCACTAAGGCAGGATTTTCTTCCGGACCCAGCGCATCTCTGGTTGCGTGGGACAACTTTTCCCTCTTTCTAAGAAGAATTTCTTGCCTCTGGATATAAAGACTAGACCATCCAACCTCGTTTCCATCTCTTGAATGTCGAGTATTACGATGTATAACACACGTTAGGGTGCTCTTTGGTGCTGTTTCAATGGTAACCAGTGGAACTGACTTTTTTAAAAATAACAATAACAATAAAAGAAACTTTAGTGCCGCTGGTTCCATAACGTTCGTTGTCGTGACTTTTTTTTCTTCTTTTTTTTTGGAAGTTTTGTTAGGGTTTTGGTTTTTTTTTTTTAATTCTTCTTTTAATTTTTACTAAACAGTGAGTAGCTATCAGCTGCCGGGTTTCTGTGGTGTTGATTTTAGTGACTGGTGGCTGCTGCGAGCCGGGCGGGCTGCGTCACAACTTAGTGGAATTTGGGATCGAGTCTCTTCCTTTTGGAACTGCACACAGCAAAATGAGCATTTGATGGGAGCCCAGACGGCAACTAGAGGGTTAATTTTTGAACTTTCAGGTATGTTCCTCAGAAGAAAATAATAATAATAGTAAAAAAAAAGAATAAAAAAAAAAAGATAAGAGAAACAAAACACTATTTTTTCAGTAAGCTTTTTTTTTCTGTAAACGATTTACAAATAAATCTGACATGATGGTGCTGTACCAAAGCCTTATACGAAACTTATTCCGCGCTCTCTATAATCTCTCTGTATCTGTATTGTTGCTCTCGGCCTCCGCCAAGGCCAGGAAATGCCAGCAGGAGGGACCGGTGGCCACGCTCGGCATCGGCATCCCCGGAACCCCCCGGGACGGGGAACCCGCGGGGAGGGAAAGCCAAATTTCAGCATCGCTCCCCAGGCGTGCGATGAGGGGCACCCGTGGGGGTCCCTCACCCCAAACTCTCCTTCCGACTGGGTGCTACCCTGCCCTGGGCAGGGCTCCGAGACCTCGCCGGGAGCGCTGCCCGCTGCTCCCGGCACCCCCGGGATAACGACCCCCGAGCCCCCTCCTCCGGGGGCGTCGCATCTTCCAGCCCGGCCCGACCTCCGCAGTGCTTAGCCAAGGCAGACCCCTGGCTCTTGCCCTGCGAGCCCTCTCCCAGCCCTTCCCTGGGGCCAGCCGGGAGCTGGGGCTGCTTTGATAGCTCTAAGCAATAATCCCACTCTGCCAAGAAAGTTGGGTCCTTTTGGCTCTCGGACTGTTGTCAGTTAATGAGTAAATGCTAATAAGCCAACAAAAATTGGAAGAAATGAGAGTTTGAAGCCCTGCCTTACTGGGAGTAGCTGGTCCCTCGGTCTCTGCCTGTTGGGATTTTAAGGCCTGCTGAGTACTTAATTTATCGCCGGTAACATTGCATGTTCATAGATTGACTTCTTGAGTTGATTTTTCTTATTTTAATGTACCCACTATAAGAAATTCTGGCAGTGTTGCAATGTTACGTACAACTAGCCATGCTGTAGGAGAATGATGGGTTTTGGAATCGATTAACTTGCTCCTCATGTAACATTACCCTGCTTCAGAAATGTTTTGTATTTTGATATAAATAAACATTTGCTAAAAAAAAAAATATATCTATAAAAAGGCTTGGTTGCTGTCGTTGATTTGGGTGGAGGGGCTGTGGGGAGTGGGTGGGCTGGGCTGTTCTTTGCCGTAAGCATCCCGAATTCTGTGGTCCCGCTGGGATTTGCAGCATGTCCCAGCTGAGGTGGGTGCTGGGATGGACGCTGGTGCTCAGATCCTGCTTTTGGGCAAGGGGTAGGAGGGGAGAGAGCCCCAGCCCCATCTGACAGGGGTTGGTTGATGGGTGACGCTGGACAGTGAGCCAGGTCCCCTGCTGTCCCCTCCCACAGCTGCCCTTTCTCATCCCACTCTCCGGCCAGGCTAACCCGCACTCCCCTCCCCTTCACCTGCTGCCTTTGGAGTTTTTCCCACCTTTTTCGCACTGATTCATCCCCCAGGAGCCCCCCTGACAACAAAGTCTCTGTGCAGCCGCGGAGCGCGCCCGGGTCCGTGCGGTGCGCGGTGCCACCGTGTCCCCAGGCTCGCTGGTGGCCGTGCCACGAGGTGGCAGTGCTGGCTCGGCAGCTCCCGGCGCTGCCGATGAGCTGGGAGGGAGAAGAGGCTGCCTGGAGCACCTCCAGCATCGCTGTCCTCCGTGTGTCCCCCCAGCGCCGGGATGGACGGGCTGCTTCTGTCTGTCTGTCTGTCCTGCTTGCCCTTGAACTGTCCCCCAGCGCTGGCGTCCCCACGGAGTGCCCCCCAGCCTCCCGAAATGTTGGTTTTTAGGGAAGATGTGCTGCCCCCACAGCCCTCAGCGCGTCGGGGATGTGGCTCAGGGCCGTGCAGCATCCTCGGGGTCGGCTCGGGGTTAAACCCCAGCTCCCAGCTGAACCCCTCAGTGAGCGGGGGTGCAGCTCAGGGCACTGCAGCACCTTCTGGGTGCCAGCTCCGGGGCTTCGCAGTTACACCCCTCCCCAGGGGGAGCAGGGATGCAAAGCAAGGCTGTTTGCACACCCCTCACCAGCTGCTCCCCAAAACTGGGGCTGGGGGCGGCCCCTGGCTATTCCCACATGGAGCCTGCACACCTCTGCTCTGTCACCGCAGGGAGCAGGGACCGTCCCGCCGTGGTGCCGGCACAGTGGGGAGGTGCTGAGGAGCTGTTCAGGTGCTGCCCTGGTGCTCTGCTCCGGGCTCGATGCAACCCTGCGGGAAGGAGGAGGAATCCTCCCGGCTGGATCCACAGGAGAGCTGATCCGCGCTGCTTCAGAGGGAGTGAGGGGGCAGACACAGCGTGGCTGGGCTGCGACTGAGGATCGTGCAGGTAAATGGCGCTGCTGGAGCTCTCCCAGGGCTGTGTGGGGGTCACAGGGGAGCTCCCTGGGCTGGGGGAGCGTGGCACTGCTGTGCATGGCAGCTGTGAGCCCCAGTCCCCCCAGTCTGCCCAGTGCGGGGGCAGCCCAGCTGCGCGGTCCCCTGGCAGCGATTTAACCCTCACAAGGACAGCTGGCACTTCCCGAGGGGGGTTTGGACTCTCTCCAAGGGTGCAGGAGCTGAGAAGAAGACTCGAGCTGCAATCGCCGAGCCGAGGTGTTCCCAGCGTTCTGAACCCCCAGGTAACAAATTCGTTTCACCGCCCGGAGCCAGGCAGCATTCCCCTCCCGCCGAGCCCCGGATCTGGCTCCTGGCTCCTTCCCAGCCCCTCTGGGGTCACAGCTCTGCTGCCAGGGCGGGTGGCAGCGGCAGGAGGTGGCAGGGAGGCGAGGGGATGCCCCTCCTGCTCCGGGGGAGGCTCCGTGCCCTCCACAGGTGGGTCTGGCTGCAGGCGCAGTTTCTGCTATCAGTGAATTATTGATTGGATTTACCGCCACGGCTCTGACAACACCATTACTGGCTTTGACTTCATGTTTAAATCATCACTCCAATAGCTCTGAAAGATGCGATCTTTTATTTAAAACGCACTCAGTGGCTCTTTTTGATCCCCCGGCTGGATGTGCCGCTGGCGGAGGGGGGGAGCGCTGGGTGCGCGGCTGGGGGAGCACAGTCCCTGCACCAGCGGCTGCAGGGACACTCAAGGTCACTCTGCCGAGCCTGGAGGGAAAGAAACTCCCCCCTCATGCTCCAGATGAAAGGCTGCAGGTAACGGGGAGGGCGCAGAGCTCTGCTCCGCCTTCAGCCCCGTCCCTGCTGCACCCACTCGAATCCCTGCGGCTGATGGAGCAAGCAGGGAGCGCCCCCAGGGCTCTGCGCCCCCAGGTCACCCCGCTGTGCCCTCCCGCACATCCCCTGGCCCCTGCCATCCCCATCCCCATCCCCATCCCCATCCCCACCCCCAGCGCTTCCCCAGCTCCCAGGCCGAATCCCAGGCGCTGTGCCTGTGTCTCCACAGCTTCTCCCCACCACGGGAAGGTTCCCACCTGGCTCTGGGGTGTGCAGGGTTTGGGCTGCTCTGGGGCTGCGGGTTTGGGGCGCAGCACCGAGGGTAGCAGCCCACGAGGCCAAAATTGCCCCATGGCCGGCTGTGGGGCTGTTGGGATGCTCCGTGTGCTGCCTGCGTCCCTGCCTGTCTCTTTATCAGCTTTACCATCCAATATTCCCGGGCTGCTTTGTCTTTGCTTTACATTTATCAATATTACCAGCTGATCCCGCAGTCCCCTCCGCGGGTTTATTAATATTGCCCTCTGATCTGCGGGAAGCGGCCGCGCTTTATATTCCTGCCCCATCCCCAGCTCCTCCAAGCCCCCACGCCATGTTTAATTAGATTTTCTCCTTGGCTCAGGCAAACACAAATTGAGCTCCTGGTATCTGTCTCCCGTGCTGGAGCTGGGGCCTGGCTGGGGTGGACAGCAGCCTCCTCCACATCAATATTCCAGTGCTGGTGCATGTCTCGGGATGGTGCAGTCTGGGGGGCTGGCCTGGGAAAGGGGATTATTTCTAAGCCCCCACCCCGTTTTCCATGGATGGCAATTAACCCGGCAGGGAAATCTCTTTCCCTACGAGGTCAGGGTGGCCAGGTTGAGGGTTCGTGATTAGGAAGCAGCACGGGATCCCTGGATCAGAAATCAGAGCTGCTGCTTCCCCTCTTCCGTAGTGTCCCCCCATCCCACTGCTCTGGGCCATTAATGTCCTTTTTCAAGGAATTCTCCTGGGCTTGGCTTTCCCCAAGTCAGTGGGGACCAGCGCTGGCCTCTCCCACGGCTCCATGGCAGCTTTTCCACATCAGAGGGAAAGAAAATTGTTTATGCGAAGTTTGTCAGTCCCTCCAGGCACGAAGGGAAGCGCTGATTGTTCTCCAGCTATCTCAAATCTTTTGCCAGTTTCCAAAATTAAAATTTTTCCCTGTGTCTTGCAGACATCTTTGGTGTTCGTGCTTGGATTTCCAGACTTGCTGTCCAGCAGGTGCATCATCATTATCACTATTATTATTATTATTAATATTGCTACTACTACATTTTATTTTATTTTATTCCCACCCCCCCCAGAAAAGAAATAAATTATTTTATTTTTTGGATTTCTCCTCCTGCCACGGTCTCATCCTTTGTGTGTTCCTCTCCTCCCAGGGAGCACAGGATGGAATTTGCTCCAGGGATGCTCTCACAGATGCTCATGCAGGGACCAGAAACCCCTCCTGGGGCTGGATCTGCCTTTCTCAGCTGTGGTTCCGTGGGGCCAAGAGCTTTCCATCCCTTCAGCCTGGCAGCCTGTGGCGCTGCTGGGATGCAGGATCTGCTCCCCTGGATGCAGGATCTGCTCCCTGGGATGCAGGATCTGCTCCCCGGGATGCAGGATCTGCTCCCCGGGATGCAGGATCTGCTCCCTGGGATGCCGGACCTGCTCCCCGGGATGCCGGATCTGCTCCCCGGGATGCAGGATCTGCTCCCCGGGATGCAGGATCTGCTCCCCGGGATGCCGGATCTGCTCCCCGGGATGCTCCCGCTCCTCTCCCAGCCCTGCCGGAGGAATGTGCTCGCCTGAGTCAATAGGAAGCTAATTAAGCCATTTATCTGGGAAAAGCAGCCACTCCTGGTGAGCTCTGCTGCCGGAGGAAGGGGCGCAGAGCCGGGGAGAGCAGGAGCCAGGGAAGGCTGTGGGCAGCCGCTGGAAGGGGAGGATCTCAGCTGGGAGCAGAGCGAGGTGGGGACCACCCACGGCATTCCCTGCCAGGACACTGCTGACCCCTGGGCCAGCTCCAGCTCCTCCAGGTGCTGCCTGAAACAAGGCCCTGATGGTGCAGCAGTGCTAAAATCCCCAATAAACTGCTTTTCTGTCTGAGAAGCTGCTGTTGAGTTCTGTAACATCCATCATCCCCACCCATAAGGACGAACCGTGTTTATTCCCAGCTGCCCCTCAGCTCTGTGCTGTCCATGCAGGGGACCCAAATCCCATTTTTTTCGCCCCAAACTCCCCCCTCCAGGAAGAGCAGGCTTGCTGTTTTCAGGCATGGCTCTGCACTGAAGCAGGCTGCACTCTAACTTTAAATTGACTTTTTTAGTGGAGCCCTGGGAGGTTTTTCCGAGGAGTGCAGCCTATTCTTCAGGGCTTTTATAAGCCTTTAGTAGCTTAAGACACAACTAAGTTGGGCCTAATCCCTCATAAAAGCACGTAGGTTTTCTTGCCCTTCTGCTGCATCAAGGTCTTAGCCCGGCGCTTTCCTTCGCTGTTGTGTTTGTCTGAAGGATGGGAAGGAAATGCCTGTGAAATTTTCCTTTTTAAAGGCCTGGATCCTCAGATCCAACCCATCCAGGGGGTTTAGGGGCAGGAGATGGATTCCTTGGGACAGGGGGAATGTCTCATCCCTGATGTGGTGGCACAAGTCCCCCTGGTTCCATGAACGTGCAGCTCCTGTGGAGATCTTTGGCTGGATCATCCCCCCATGGATCCAGAGCGAGGGGGACGGTGTAAAAATATGGGGAAAAAAGGATTCTTCCAGCAAAATAACATTAACCCTGCAGTGAGAGGGGCTGTGCAGAAGATGCCCAGCCATGGGTGAGTTGGCTGATGCAGCATTAGACACGTGCAGAGGGTTTTACCCTTCGCTTTGGAGAAATGTCTTGGATTTTGGCTGGGGTTTACTCTCAGAGGGGTTTCCTCGGTTTACTCTCTGGCTTTTGGGAGGAGAGATGAAGCCCTGCTTTGAAGGTGTGGAAATGGGTGGATGCAGGGCTGGGGGCTCTGTGCTTGGCCAGGGCTGGGCAGGATTTTACTCCCCACAGGATTTTACTCTCTCACAGACCCTTGCAGGCTGAGCTGTGCCTCCTTTTCCAGCCTTTCCCAGACCTGGGGCTGCCCCGGGATCCCTCTGTGGTGGGGTCTGCGAGTGTTTCAGACCCCAAAAGGAGGATTTCTGCAGCCAGGACAGCCTGGGAGGAATGAACCCTGTGCTGGATGTCATCCCTGCACCGTGCCAGGGAGTGAAGCATCTTTGAAAGCCCCAAACCCCCCTCGTGGGGTGACACCGGGGGTCAGAGCAGGGACAGGCTGAATGCGAGCAGGGGGAGGGAATATTTTCTCACCCCACACCCCAGAACGATGTGGGCTGCAGGAAGGGATGGATCACACTGGTGCTGAACCTGAACACCCTGAACGCACAGCTCTGCCCCCCAAAACCACACACAAAGGGGGGTTGTCTGCCAGCGGGGGGAGATTCGGGTCCCTCTGGGCCAGCCTGGCGGGAGCTGCCCCATTTGCATATTAGGGGTGAGTTTATGAATTATGCAGCCACCACGGCACGTCCAGAGGAATCGGCTGCAACATGGAAAGCATATTTATCTTTGTGTCTCATTGATTTATTTTTCCTCTCCTGTTTTTTCAAGCTCGAGCAGCTGCAGGGAGGACGGGAAAACAGCGCAGGCAGCCGGGGGGCTGCAGTGGGACACTGTCCCCTCCCTGTCCCTGAAACGGGGTTTCTCCAGCCTGGGAGCTGTTCCATAGAGACCAACATGTTCTGGGCACTCTGATGCTTCTTTTGGTGGAGAAGGAGCCTGGGAATATTTCAAAGAGAGTGGGAAATAGTGTTTGGTGGCAGCAGAGGTGCTCCTGAAGGGTGACGTGGGCCATGGGGTGGTGAGAGGGACAGTGACCAAGAGCTGTCCTCCCTGGGCATGGTCACAGGTCCGAGGCAGGAGCCAGGCTGCGAGGACACATCAGAACATTCCTCCTCATCCGGGTGCCAGTGCAACCATCCGTTATCACCTTGTCTCCATTGTCTCTTTGTCCATCCATCCACCCTTTCCACTCATTAACTCCACCATCTGCTCCTTCATTTATCTCCCATCCCAGCCACTAAATCATCCCTGTCTTCCCTCTCCACCCTCGGTCCCCTCCACATCCCAGACCCCCAGGGCCATGACCCTGCTTTGAGCTTGGAATTCAAGGCTCCATCCAGGAGGGAAGCTCCCAAATCCCTTGGCGCTTCATTTTCTTTCTTAGATGGCTCCAAAACACTCAGGGACCCTGGAAGGAAACGGGACCTGCTCCATCCCCAGGTGCTCCACACTCCACCTGCCCTCTCCTGCCTCCATGGGAGCACCCCCAGCCCGCAGCCCTCCCGGCTGTGCCCTTTTCCCCCCGGCAGGAAAGGTTAGCCGGGATCACGGAGCCAGCCGGCTGCCCAGATTCCCGCTCCCTGGGGCTAATTATGGAACAACATTAGATAAAAGTCAACATATGTTGGAAAAGGCACTATGTATCAGCGCCTGACAGCTCCTAACAATGTGCTCATGTAACAGCTGTCAGGCTGCGATGCTTGGGAATGAGGAATATGTTGATTTATGGATATCAGATCTGCCCTCACGTTCTCCGACGGCGGCGCGGAGCCGCGGCAGCGCCCGCCAGGACGGGCTCTTCCCACGCCTGGGCTCGGCCTCCTGCTTTTCCAGGGATGTTTTCCCTTCCAGATGTGCCCACGTTTGTGTCGCTGCTCCTACCAGAGCTGTTGTTTCTGAGGGAGGAGGAGCCGGCCTCTCTCCATGGGCTCGGAGAGGAGGGAGGTTCATCCTGCTCAGGGCGGACCTGGAGATGCTGGAGAGAGTCCAGAGGAGGCTCCTGGATGAGCAGAGGGATGGAGCAGTTCTGCTGGGAGGAAAGGCTGGGATTGTTCAGCCTGGAGAGGGGAAGCTGAGGGGTGACCTCATTTCATCCTCCTGGTACCTGAAGGAGCCAAAGAGAAAGGTGGGGAGAGATGTTCTACAAGAGCCTGGACTGGCAGGAAAAGGGGGAATGGTTTCAAACTGACAGAGAATAGGATTAGATCAGATATTGGGAAGGAATTAATCCCTGGGAGGGTGGGGAGACCCTGGCTGTGGCTGCTCCATCCCTGGAAGTGTCCAAGGCCAGGCTGGACAGGGCTTGGAGCACCCTGGGACAGTGGAAGTGTCCCTGCCCATGGCAGGGGTTAGAACGAGATATCTTTAAGTTCCCTTCCAAGCCAGGCCATTCTCTGATTCTGTGATTCATTTCTATATAGGACTGAGGTTAATTTCTGTGCTAATTGTAATATTTCATTCAAAATGCAGTCAATAAATACGTGCTGGCCCCATGAAACCTTATTTCCACCTCAACCCCTCCCTGTTTCAGAGCTCTGGATGCTCAGACCTCTTTGCTTTGGTGAAACCAAGCACTGGGTGGTTTCAAAGCCCTGGGGTCACAGGGCAGCTTTAGACATCAGCTCCCGGCCCCAAATCCCCCTGGGAGATGTGGTGCTGTCCCTGCTCCGACCACACTCCCCAAATCCTTGGATGGGAGAGCAGAGGCTGCCCTGGGATCACTCACGGCTGACGATTCTTGTGTTCTCCACCTCCTGCTCCTCTGTCCCTTTATGAAACCCCTGCTCTCTGGCCCTACCCCACACCACGTTCCTCTATTTTCTATGGCCCCTAAGGCTCTGTATTTTGGGGTGAACCAAAATGGGGTTGGGGTTTGGACAGACTTTGGAATGTGGGAGGTGTGGTGAGCCCACAGAGCCCCAAATCCTGCACCCTGCTCTCCTCCAGCTTTTGGGATGAAGCTCTGCTTTTTTACTGTCTTATCCCCAACCAGGATTTGGAATCACCGACATCCCCACTGCAGCAAAAGGCAGAGGTGCCATCCAGCTGCTGGCAGAGTTCATTAGTGGCTCCCACTAATCAGCTCTGATGGGAACAGGGAGGGAATTTCCTCCTCGGCTTTATCAGGCACGCTCGGCTGGGTGCTCCCAGGTACAGCCGTGCCCGAGGGGATCCTGCCTCTTGTTCTGCGGTGATTCCGCTCAGATCTGTGGGGTTTGGGCTCATGTTGGGCAAGGAAAGAGCTTTTGGAAGTGGTTTTTTGGGCAGAGCATGACTCGGGAGGGGTTGTTGGGGAGGCAGGAGGGGATAAACCAGCCCCAGACTCATGTAATTTAAAATACAGCTGTGAATTCCCTTTCCCTCCTTGTTTTCAGCAAACCCCAAGGCTTGAGGAGTTGTGGAATTGAGAGGTTTCTGCCTGGGAATGGGGTGGGACTGGGTGGTTTTGGGGCAAGCTGGGTTTGCTGCCCTGTGGGAGGGGACAACGTGGCCAGGGATCCAGCAGGACTCCAGGATTCCTGTTGGGAAGGCAAAAAATCCCAAATGGATCCAAAATTACTTTGAGGTGGGGATGTTTTTTCAGCTCTCAATGTCACGAGACATCATTTTTAGCTTCCTTTTCCAGAGGGTCGATCCCTAGCAGGATTTGCTTCGCTCTCTAATTTATTCCAGCCGTGTTTTCCTGTGTGTGCACGCCGGTTTCCCAACCTTTTTGTGGAGCTGTTTTCCTGATTTTTTTTTGACAAATATGAATAAAAATATGATCTGCACTCGCTCCGACTCTTTTATTTTTGGGTGCTGGGGTCTCATCCCCTGTAACAACCCTGCCTGCTGCAGGGGGGTGTGTAAATCCCAGGAAAAGTGCTCATTCCACTGAAATTTGAAAATATAATAAAGCCGGTTATATCACTTTATAAAAAGTAATAAAAAAGAAGGTTAATGTCCTTCCTCAACTTGCAGCCTGTGTGTTTTAATCTGCAAAACAATAATGGAAAACTCCATTTATGGAGCTGTGGAGTGGGTTGGGCTGAGCCTTTACAAAACCTCACAGAAGACTAAATAAACTCCGGCTCCATTGCAATTTGCTCTTTATAGGCTGATATTTACCAGCCTAGCAACTCCTCTACCTCCTAACTTGAATATATTTCACTTTTTTTAATACATATTCATTATTTACAAACTTGTTTCCGCTCTCCAATTTCTGCTGCTTTGTGTGATTTCTCGTGGGAATTCTTTTAATATGCAGATTTCATAGGAAATATTTTTATATATATAGGATTTTTGGCTATGTAATTATCTCAGGTCTATTGTGTTTAATTCCAAATATAACTTTGAAATTCCCCAAAGGATGACTCTATTTTGGGTTTTCCCCCTTCTTGGGGGAGGTTGTGTTAACCATAGGTGTGTGTGTGAGTTTTGGGGGAGAACACGGATGAGGGAATTATCCCAAATTCCCCGTGCAGGGCAAATCTGTGAGGAGGAGATGGGAAAGCAGCTCCAGGATGTTTTATTTTGCCCCAAAGGTGGGAAATAAACTCTGGGAATCTCTGCTTTTCCTCTATTTGGTTCTCAGAGGGGGAACAGGAACTGGTGGCTGCTGGAGGAGCAAGAAGCTCCCACAAACCTTATCAAAAACAAGTGCACATTAATGGGCTTTTCTTTTTTTTTAATGGGGTTTGGACACTGAGCCTGGGATTCATCCAGGCTGGACCAAGAGCCCCGTGGCATTTGGAATGCAAATCACCCAGCCATGCCTTAATCATTACCACCGGGAGACAATTAGGGTTAAAATATAGATTTTTCCACAACAAGGGCAAACTGTAGAGACATAAAAAGAAGAAAGTCCTGCTATGATTCATTTATATCAGCCTGTTGCTTTGAGGAGGTTCTAGAGGCTGGGAAAGAGCCTAAATCCAGTGATCTGCCCCAAAATAGGGGAGAAAAGTGTGGTTTGGGTGGGTTTCCCCTCTGTGGGGTTCAGGGCTGGCTGATCCCACAGAATTCCCCCTCTGGCATGAGAACCCAGCAGCAAAAATAAAAGGGTTGGAAACAGGGAAATTACTCAGCTGTGCTGGAATCTGATCGAAAGTGCAAAGCAGAGGATGAGGGAGGTGAGCAGAAAAGGCCTTTTTTGCATTTTTATAATCTTGTGGGGTTTATGAGCAAGGTAAACTTAATAACGTGGGACAAGAGCCTGGCTGAGCCCTGCCCGGGGCTGTGCAGGGAGGGGGGGAGGAGAGGGGCTGGGAGAGCACTGGGGGGCACTGGGGGACACTGGGGGGCACTGGGGGGCACTGGGGACCCCCAGGAGCTGGGGGTGAGGGGCTGGAGCCAAACTGGGCTCCCCCTTTGCCCCCTTGGCTTTTCTCCAGGGATTTATCCAACACTGATGGTCCCAAACTGCAGGAAACATTATTTTTTCAACAGTTTCTGGTGAAGGAAAGGAGAAGGAGAAAAAAAGGAATAAAAATTATTTGATTTCACGGGTTATTCCCCATCCCAGCTCCCTGCAGTGTCTCCTCCTTGCCCACCCGTCCTGCCTCGGCACCATCTCTGCAGCTGGGGGTGGGAATGATGGGTGGGAATGATGCAGCCAGGATGGATCCCCACGGACCCACACAATAATTTTCCCAGCCTTTCTCCTTCCTTCTGCTCTCTGCTTTCCCAAAATCAGCACCAAGGGCGAGGAATGGGAAGCAGCACGTCCTGCCCGTGCTCTGCACCTTGGAATGCCCTTCCCAAACCCAAACCCAAACCCCAACCCCGTGGCCGGAGCCAGCAGTGCGGCTTTGGATAATCCTCGCTCAGATTGTGGTGCTGTCCCTGCGGGGAAAACCCAACAACAACCGCGCTCTAATCTTTAATTAGAGAGTTAATTACCCTCGGAGGCTTGTGAGGGGGCGGCTGGACATGGGGGAAAGCTGCTCTGTGAGTGTAGGAGAGGGCAAAGACCTTTGGGGTTGGGGGTGATGGTGGCTCCTGCTTTTAGCTGGATGAGGGCTGGGTACCTGTCCTGTCCCCTTGTCCCCTCTCCTGTCCTGTCCCCAGGGGTGGCTCCAGGCTGATGGCTGCTCCTTCTGGCTGGATGAGGGGTGGGTACCTGTCCTGTCCCCTTGTCCCCTCTCCTGTCCTGTCCCCAGGGGTGGCTCCAGGCTGATGGCTGCTCCTTCTGGCTGGATGAGGGGTGGGTACCTGTCCTGTCCCGCTGTCCCCTCTCCTGTCCTGTCCCCAGGGGTGGCTCCCAGCCCAAGGCCAGCTCTCCACCCCCTGTCCTCGGTGATGCGGGGGTTTGGAGTCCCCACCCCGCTGCAGGGGCTCCAGCGGTGTCACGCTGCTGAGGAGCCGTGGTGGCCACGGGGATGTGGGCTCTTGGTGGCCTCTCTGTCACCTGCTTGGTCTGTAACGCTGAAAGCAAAAGCAGGAACACACACGGGGTGTGAGAGCCCAGCGCGGTGCGGGGCACGTGGGACAGGGCCCAGGGACAGGGCAGTGGGCACAGGGCACATGGGACAGGGGACAGGGCACAGGGCACACTGTGCATGGCACGTGGGACAGGGACACAGGGCACATGGCA
>VZRO01001317.1:236158-291451 GCA_013397915.1 Daphoenositta chrysoptera
TGCAGAGCAGCCTCCCCCTGCCCCCCTCCAGCCCTGCACCCCCCGGGCTCCTGATTCCCGCCAGCTTGGGGGGCTCGGGCATGGGAAAGGGGGCTCCCAGGGGTGCCTCAGTGTCCCCCTGGAGCGTTGGGGACCCCCCAGGGACGGGGCTCAGCCCAGGGAAAAGACAAAACCAGCAAAGGGGACTCGGTGCCAGGGAAGGGGAGTGAGTGTAATGATGGGAAAAAAGGGGAAAATAAGGGAAAGTAGGAAATCAGCACAACAAAGTTGACAAAAGCAAATATTTCCATCCCTGCAGGAGGGAGCCGGGCTGACTGGAATGCTAAAAACGCCCCTATTTGCATCTTTTTAAATGGGAGACGATAAAAGCAAATACTCCACCGCCAATAATTATAATATTTTAATTGCGTTTCTTCAGGGCTTTTGTTTTTCAGCGAGACACAAAAGCTGTGTGTAAACTGGCAGAAGTAAATATCCCTGTTGGTGTGTGTTTGGGTGAGATTTCGGGGTCCTGCTTGTGCTCCTCAGGACCTGCAGCACCCCTGGGGGTCAGCTGTGACCTGGGGGGTTGCACATCCCCGTCCCTGGGGGGGTGAGGGGGAGAGTTTTGCTCCCCTCTCCTTCCCAAATTCCTGGGTGCAGGGTCCCCCCTGTCCCTGTGCTGCTGCTGGGATTTTAGAGCACCTTTAGAACAGGTTTGGTTTGGGGACCCTGCCCCCAGCACCCCAAACCCCCAGGTTTGGGCAGGATGGGGGGCTCAGAGGGTTGGAATCAGATCTTAGAGGTCTTTTCTGATCCAAATTATTCCAGGAAACCCCTCCCCAGTTCTATTCTGGTATGAAAAATGGAACCTTTCATTAATAAGCAGGGGGGTTGGGGTTTTGGGGGTGTTATAACCGTGTCTTTAATTCACAACACATTTTTCACTTGCCAGCAAGGGCCCCATCCAGAGGCTGTGGAGGAAGCTGAGGGTGAGTTGTGGATGTCTTTATTTTTTTTTTAATTAATTCCTTAGCTACAATAGAAAGATTGGGGTTTTTAATAGGTGAAGGCAGCTCTTGCTGTGTGCAGCTGCCTCCTCTCAGCTCTGCTGCTTCAGGAAAGGGAATTTTGGTGATTTTCTCCCTCTGAGAGGGAGCCACGTTGTGCAAATCGCCCCCAAACTCTGCTGTGGGGTGTCCGAGAGCTGCAGTGAAACAAACTCCTCTCATCCACTCCTGATACCCCATGGAAAAATGATTTACAAGGAGCATTCCCCTCTATCACCGCCCTGCAAGTGTAGGGCTTGTGTTTAGTGTCACCAAGTGTCCCTGAGTGTGCCCAAGCATCCCCCAGCTCCCCAGAGAGCTCCCCACACGGCTCAGCCTGGGGCAGAGCAACTTAACACTGAATTCCCAGAGGAATTAAGAGTTTTTCCGAGTTGAGTTCTAAGCAGGAGTTGGTTTTGTGGGTTCCACCCCCGTGGTGGTGGCCCTGGCGCTGCTCCAGCACAGGAGGGCTGGGCCCTGTTGTCCTTTGGGGATGCAGGGAACAGTGTCCCAGGGGAGAGAGGGTCCCCCATTCCCTGGGCACCCCCAAACTGCAAGGGAGGGAGGGAGACGGGAGCTGCTGAGCCCTCAATTTTGGGTGCACTGAGGTGAAACCTCATTTTTCCAGGGGGGTCACGGGGCTGGATTTTCTGTTTGCTGCCCAGGAAGGAATTTTCTCCCCATTTTTGGCTGCTTTGGCTGGTACTGAGATATTTGTAGGGTGCAGGGGCAGGGCTGGATTGCTGGGCAGGGGTCCTGGGGAGGGTGGGCTGGCTGGGAAGTGTAGGAACAAGCTCTGTAAACATCCCGGTGGGATGGGGGGTCTCAGGCTGGGTTTTGGGATGGGAAAGAGCCGGGCCCAGCTGATTCTGTGGGAAAGGTAGAGAAAGAAAAAGGGAGTGAAGGGGAACAGGAGATGAATGATTTGACCCAGGTTAGGCCTCCTGCTGTGGTGCAGGATTTAACTGGGATTGGGGGATCCCAAAAGTGCAGATCTTGAACCCCTCTTTGGGGGACACTTCCCCCAGCCCCAGCTCCACGGGCTGTTTCCTCTGAGCCCTGCAACCTCTGGGCATAAATCCCGATGGAAGTGGGGTTCCTTGGCTCTGGTGCTCCTGGGATGATTGGTTTTATTTAGGTTTTCATTCCAGGGAAGAGAATGAGACCTTTTCCCCCCTCTTGTTAGTGTTTCAGTTTGATACTGATGCCTTAGGGTTTAACTCTCATATTTTTCAAGTCCTGTGGTGCTCGGTGTGTGACTCTGAGGTGCCTCGTGGCCTGTGAGCTGCTGTTCTCTCACGCTGAGACAGAACAAAACCTCTCTGGGGCTGCTCTCCAAGGACACCCAGGCTGTGCAGGCCCAAAGCCTCTGAAGGGGGCGAGCTGAGGGGAAATTACATCATTAGCTAAAGTTTTAATTGGCGAATTTATGCTGATATGCAAATGGACCAAACCTATAAAGGTGTGGGGAACTCGTGACTCGGGGTCCAGCTTGGGGTCCAGCTTGGAGCCCTTGGCTCCCCAGGGTGCCCCTTTGAAGGCCTTTCCAATAAATACCCACCTTTATTCCCTTGTTCCTGTCTGTTTCTCTGCCTCTCAAGGCAGCAATACAATTCAGATTTTGTTGCTGTTTTCTCTGTGCCTGGCCCCAAAGCAGTGGGGTGAAAGTGGGGATGGAGCAGGAGGGGATTTTTCTTCTCTTTTCCTCTTTTCAGAGGGGGACACAGCAACATCCCCTGGCACCACCCAGAGCTGTTGAAGCCTCTCCTGGCCCTTCCCCATCCCATTTCCAGCCCATCCACCCAACCACGGGGTGCTTGAACAAGCAAACCTCAAATTGGCCTCTGTGCTGGGGGGCACCACCAGAGTTTGTTTCTTTGGAGTTCAAATTCATTTCCCTGCCCCTGGGTCCAGGGCTCTGCTCACAAGTGCAAATAAACCCTGGGCACGTCTCGCTTGTGTGCCCCAGGATCCACGTGCAACAAGATATTTGCAGGGTCAGGGACTAATAATTTAAACTGCTGAGCAAAATAAATAAGTGTAAAGCAAAACCCAAACCCAGAGCGCCACAGGAGCAGGCAATATTGTTTGCTTTTCAAATAGACACACGAAAAATACAAACAGTAGCAGGAGGGATACAGAGATTAAAATTTTTATAAAAACAAAATAGCAGCAATCCCACCAGGAAGCGGTGTTTCCATTTTGTATGTGCATAAGATTAGCAACACTTTGCTGCCTGCTACGAGCAACCCTCTCCCCCTCCTCCTGGGAAACTTTGACCAAAAAAAAAAAAAAGATCTTTTTGGACCAAAAGGGAAAACAAACCTAAAAAAGATGATTGAGATTTCCTGCAGAAAATACTGATTTTTTAAATTGGACGTTGCCCCTGCTCTGGCCTGGGGGGGCAGCCATGAAAAATCCCCTTTTTACTTTTCCCACACAAACCCTGCAAATTTGGAATTAGATGTTTTCCTTGCAAATCTGGATGTGTCATAAACCTGAAATCCATATGGAAGGAGGAGAGGGATGTGCTGGCTCTGTGACAGGGAATTCTGGGCCGGAGGGGAGCGAGGTGTGCAGCTGGGTGGACACTGGGCAGCCACAGCTGATGCTCCTGCTGGGCTTTGAGTCCTCCTGCTGTAAATTGTGATTCCTGGAGTGTCACCACGGGGCTTTTCAGTGGCAGGTCCCCAGGTAGCTGTGCCTGAGCACCACAGGGAGCCCTGCCCTGAGCCCGCTGCCATCCTTGCAGGTGCTTTCCCTTGGTAGGAGAACATTTTCTGCCCGATATATTTTAAGGATCTCTGAGTGTTTGACTTTTGCAGCTCCAAAATTGAAAAGAAAAGGCTGAAATCGATGGTTTGGTTAATAAAAAGCTCCAATCTATTCCCTTTTCAACTTCACTTTTGCTGTTTAATGCCTGGACTGGCCCTCAGTGCTCTGGTTTAGTGGACAAGGGGTGATGGGTTAAACAGACTTCACCATCCTGGGGGTGTTTTCCAACCTAAATGATTCTGTAATTTGGTCCAGTAACACCCTGTCCAGGTGCTCGGAGTCACTCCTGAGTCCCCAGGGCTCCTCTCTCATGCTGTCATGTATCCAAAGTGAGCTTGGAGCTGGAATTTGGAGTTTTTTGGACCTGGCACGGCTGGTACTGACCACTTGCCCAGCCAGCCCCATCTCCCCGCAGCCCCCCAGCTTTGCTCCCCTCAGACACCCCCATTCCCCTGGGATCAAACCTGAGCCAAGGCGTGTGCAGGGCTGGAATCGCAGGGAGCTGCAGGGGTGGCTTTGACAAGCAGATCCCACCACATCCTCACCTTCCCCACGAGCATTTGTCGCTGGCGGCGGCTGCGGGGGGCCGGCAGCGCCCGTGCCCACCCCCCTGCAGAAGGCTGGAGCCAGCATTTGAATAATGAATTCTGTTTAAGACTGAAAGCTCCGAGATCCATCTGTAACAAGACTCGAAATAATTACAGCTGATGATTGCCTGGTACCTCAGCCAGAAAAAACAGAACAGATTTTGGCCGCCAGCAATTACAAGCAGCACCCGCTCGAGCACAGGGAGAACTTTCTGAGTGAATTCATGAATACATTTGTGCGGATCGGGAGCGCTGGGGATGGGGTTTGGGGTGCAGGAGCGTGGGGAGGAGGTGTCTGTGGTCACATGGATCCCAGAGAAGTTGTCTGGTAGAGCCGTGGCTGTCCCCTTGGGGTGTGTGTCTGTCTGCAGCATTGTTTGGGGCTGGGAGGAGCAGGGAATCCATACCCAGAGCAGTGCTTGGGGTTGTCACCCACACCAGGGTAAGAACTGGTGGGGAAATAGGAGAAAAACAGGGAAATGTGTGGCCAAATGAGGCCTTTCCCAGGAGCAGAGGGGTTCCTGGATGTGGCAGAAGGGGGAGATGAATTTTTGACTCTGCCAAACATCTTTCCCCTGTTCCTTTGGGTTTGTGGCTTCACAGGCAGGGGCTGAGCAGAGCAGGGTTGTTTCTCCACCCAACACAACAGCGCTGCCCCTTGGGGCTACCAAAACCCCCCGTGCTGTCCCTGCTCAGATTTGCCATCCGCATAATGGGGATAATTTATCAAATAGTGAATAATACGCCTCCCTTCTTCCATATCTCCTCCACGTATCATTTCAACCGACTGAAAATTGTCGAATTAGACTATTTTCCTTGACTGTTCCATTTAGGAGCAGGGGGAGCTGAAGGCTCTGATAATTGCGCTGCGCGCTCCGCCGATGTCTCACGAAATAACAGCGCATGAAACTGTTACAGCCCAAGCTCCAGGAATGTCCTCCTCGGTGAAGCGTGGGCTTCTCTCCTGAAACTGGATGCTGATGATCCTTTAAAGTCTGTTTTCTTTGCCCCCAGAGCGTGGCTGGCCGAGGCTGACTCGGGCAGACTGTAAGGACGCGGCGCTATCGCGTTTTCCCATCCGCCAAAATTGCGTGTGCTCGGAATTGTCCCGGCGTAATGCGTCTGTATTAATCATTGCTGCCTTATCTTGTTCGCCTCCAATCTACAAGGATCTGCTTGGTTCTCCTCTGCACCTTAAATTCTCTTTTATCTCAACTGGTGTCACCACCGAGCCCGCAGACAGCTGGAGCAGCTTTCCTCCTGCAGCTGGAAAATGCGGGCGGGACTCCCTGCTCCGTCCCCATCCCTGGATTTTCCCGTGGGATGTGGGACTGTTGTGTGGCCTGGCTGGAGCAGGGCTGGCATGAAGGAGGATGTGGTGGGTGTCTCTGCAGCTGTCCTGGTGGCTCTGTGTGATCCTGGAGGGAGGGATGATCCTGGAGGGAGTGATGCTCCCAGCCTTCGGAGTGGCAATTCAAGAGCTCCAAGGAAATTTTGTGATGGGGGAGCCGCGTGCTCTGCCAAGTTGTTTCCTTCTCCCCTGGCCAAAATGACCTCACTGACCCCCCATTTCTGGTGATGAGTCCATCTGGAAGTAGGGAAGGCAAAGCTGGGAGACCTCGTGCATCCCTGGATATTTCCACAGCGCGATGTCCTGGGGGGCTTTTCCTCAGGGAATCTCTTGCACTTGTGTTTCCCACCCAAGCTGAGGTGGATGCCAAACCAGAAGCACTTTATTTTATGCCAAAGCAGCCTGCCAGCCTGCAGCAGATATGCAGGGAGGGTTTGCTGGTCCTTCCCAATGTCCTGGGCGTATCTTATGCTGCCAGTGGTTTTTTGTAGGCTCTGTATTTCTGTTGGTATTGGGATGGCAGCATTTCTTCTTCAGTGATCCAAGTTATTTTGTCCCTTTCCATCTTGATCACTGGAGCTGGTTAAATAAAACAGGACCTACGAAATGCCTGCTGAGCCCTGGTGCCCAATTTGAATTATGACAATTCTGTTATAGAATCCCAGAATCTTTAAGGCTGGAAAAGACCTTTAAGACCATCAGGTCCAGCCACCACTGTGTTCACCATTAAACCATGTCCTCAAGTGCCACATCCATGTGTTTTTTGAACACTTCCCAGGATGGTGATTCCACCACTTCCCTGGGTAGTCTTCTCAAATGTTTTACAACATTTTCCATGAAAAAAAGTTTCCTAATAACTTATCTGGTGCAAATTGAGGCCATTTCCTCTCGTCTGTTTCTGCACAGCCCTGGTTTGGGATGAAACGCGAGGTGCCGAGTCTGCCATCCCAAACTTCCCACAGCCTCTCCTGAAAATCTCAATTTAAACCCAGAATATAGGAGCTGCTTGGGCAATACAGACTCTGCAGCACAGCTTAATGGGGCCCCAAATAAAGGGAACAGCTGGGTAATCAGTTCGAGTGGCTGGGAACCAGTTTACCGTGCATTAAGTATTCTTTGATTCCGTTTAATTGGGACATTGCAGAGACCCTGACGTCCAGTAATAAGGACAGTGGGAAGCTGATCAGACAGCTCGTTAACACTCAATTAATGTCGCTCTGTACGGCACAGCAGCAACTTTTAAAAAATGTATGTGCTCAGCCGAGGTGGAATGGGATTGCCAAGGCAATTTCCAGAGGGTTTGAGCCCAGGTTGCCGGGCGGGAGCGGCGCTGCCGCGCTGCCCGTGCGCAATTGAAGTGGAATTAAAAGTTGAAGTGCAATTTTTTTAGGTGAATGCAGTCACTTTACACAGTGCAGAATCAGTTCATTTTTAATTTATAGGCGCAATTAAAGCGCGCTAAGAATAAAATTCATAAATCTTTAGCTAACTGGCCGTGATTCTTCTGAAAACTCTTTTTGTTCCTCCCGATGTGGGCGATAGGGGCACCTGGCGTGCCTGGAATTATATTAACAGCCAGCTCTTCCCCTTCACCCTCTGTCTTGTCAATCCTCCAGGCTGTATTAACCTTCCCTGGGTGTGCCCTGGCCGTGCTGGGGTGTTTGTTTGCACCCCCAGCCACCCGGAGCCTCAGGGGCGGGTTTAGTGTTGGCTTTGGCTGAGGGAGCTGAGCCAGGAGGTTGAATTCCTGCCTGTGGGATTTGTTGAGATGCAGAAATGGAGCAGGGGATGCCAGATGCCATCCTTCACCTTGCTCCAGAGATCTGTCACCTCTGCTAGGCCTGTGCACCTCTTGAGAGGCAGAGGGACAAAGGGACAAAGGGACATGGCCCTGGGCATCTCGGGGCAGCCAGGGGTGGCTGTAGCTCCACTGGGAGCACTGGAAAGGACTTGGAAAGGAAGTGTAACCTGGCAAAGAGGGAAGGAGCTCTCAGGAGATGTATCTCAGTCTGCAGAAGCTCTGCAGGGTTTTCCTGTGGCACGGATGGAGGAAGCTTGCAGTGGTCTGGGTTCAGCTTTTCTCTATCCCAGCATTTCCCATCAATTTCCCTCTGGCCAGACGGAGTCCACGCTTGGCATAGCATGGCTGGAGGGGTAATTGCCATCTCTGCATTTCCCTAATGAGCTCTAGGTCTGCTAATGAGCCTATTGCTCCTCGCAGAGGAGGTCTAACAGAGCACCTCTGCTCCGAGGGTGGCACAGCTTTGATCAGGGGATGTCTCTTGTCCCCAGCGTGGTCAGAGGGGGACGATTCCCTGTTGGCTTCTGTAACTCAGCTCCTCCAACCACCCATTGCCATCAATCATGGATTCATTTATGAATGAACGATTCCTCCCTTCTTTAGTTTCTTTTCTTCCTTTTTTTTTTTTTTTTTTTTTTTTTTTTTTTTTCCTTTTTTTTTTTTTTTTTTTTTTTTTTGTTACATCTGCACACTCAGTCATGCAAAAAATTACACGATCGCAGAGCTTGGGCTGGCTCCGGTCTCGGAGCGCGGGGGCTGCTTAGCGCTGCCATCACCATTCAATTAGCCCCGAGCACAGGAGGGACGCGTGGAGTAGCACAGCCTTGGCATGAAAAAGGGCTCTGTCCCATGCAGAGCACTCTGCAGGCAGCGCTGGGGCTTTCCCAGCTCGTCCTCAGCGCATCCTCTGCCCTCATCCATTGGGATAACCATGGGGACTGGGCTCCAGAGGTTGGGTTGAGCCTGAACATGCCCAGAGATTCAGCAGGTGGGGATGGAGGTGCTCAGTGCTGCTGACTCCCAAACGGGTGCTTTGGTGTTGCCTCCTTTGCTGGTTGTGTGGCTGCTGCAAAATCCAGGGTGGATGGAGCCGCTCTGAGCATCTTCATCCTCCCAGGGGACAGATCGGCCTCCCTGCACAGCAATCCCCAGCTGGAGCATTCCCTCAGCCCCTTGGATGTGCCCTGGAGGATGCTGAGCTGTGGGGAGGGCTCCCAGCCCTGCCCTGGACTCGCCCCCCGTCCCGGAGCTGAGTTTTTGTCCAGCCTGTGCAGCGCTCGCAGCCGGGCTGCTGAGACGGGGCTGAGATCAAACACACGGCTGGAGCCAGCCCGGGGAGGCGGTGTGAGCTTCTCCTTGCAGTTTATAGACTACAAAAACCCGCCTTTCCCACACTTCCCCTCCTTCTCCGTGGAAAGCCTCAACTCTGCTGCTGAAACGTGGTTTGCAGGAGAGGCAGGTGCCGGCTGCTGAGCACGCGTGTCACTCCCAGGGCTCCTCCGGCCATCCCTTCCCCAGGGACATGAAAAACCACGTCACCTCTGTCATTCATGATCAAAAGCCCTGTATTTTTAGGTTGGTGATGACTGAAGATGAATCTGTAGCTTTGAAAGGAGGGGCAGAGGGTAAAAGAAAAGTTATTCCTTTCCTTCCACCTCTGCCCTTGAGTAGGAGCTGATAAAATCCAAAGGCTCTGCCAGGAGATCAGACTCCACTCCGGCTTTGCCCAGGAGCCATGTGGATGAAATATTAAGCACTGGGACTGGAGCAGGTAGAGCAGGCACAATCAGATGAGTAGTTAAAGGTCTGGTATCCTGTGGGGACACGTGTGATTGATCAGCCTTGCAAAAATAAATAACCCGGCCCTTTAGATCTATGTAGCAATTTTAAATTTTTAATAAATCTGTGTGTATGGTGAAGGATAAGTCGTCACCCTGCACTCTGTGCCTCTGATTCTCTGGGTGAATTTATCATGCTCTCCCTTTTGGAGGCTTCACATCCTGCTGATAAACAGTTTAAAACTCCTGTCCCGTCTTTATCTCGTCGAGGTGCGACAGAGCCTGGCTGGGGATGCTCCATCTCTGAACGGGGAGAAGGGAGAGCCCAAAGCTGCTGCCCCTGGCTTTGCCAGCCCGTGGTGCCCCCAGGTTTGCTGCAGGAGGAGGGAGAAGACCAGGACTGCGGTGGAGGGGAGATGGAATCCTCCAGAGAAGGGCAGCGTGTGGAGCAGGGGGAGCTGCCGGCTGCGGTGGCAGCAGAGATAACACTGCAGCCTTCCAGACGTGGGAGATGATGGCAGAGGTGAACAGCCCCTGCAAACTAATCCTGGCAGGGTCTACAGAGCAGGGTTTGGGCTCTCTCCACCCGCCTGCTTGGAGTCGAGGCACGAGGGAATGATGCAGAGCTGATCTGTTCCTGCTGGAAAGAGCAACCTGACAAAAGAGTTTGCTCCTCTGGGAGTGTGGAGTTGGAGGCAGAAGGATCCAGGTGCAGCTGAATTGCACATCTGAGAAGCACAGGACCTGTTTGAAGGCAAAATGTGCCTTTCCCGTGGCTTGCTGTAGGGCTCCAGGGAGGGGCTGTGGGTGGCAGCGCTCCCCTGGCACTACCAGAGCTTTGCAAAAGCCTTTTGTCGCTTCTGTGCCGTTTTTGTGCTGCGCAGCTGTTCAGTCACATCCTCTCTGCCACACCTGAGCTGTGGAGCGAAAGCTGCTGCCATCCCAGCCCGAAGCACGCAGGGCTCTGCTGTCCTCTCCCAGCCGGGGTTCCAGCAGCCCTGGCTGAGGTTTCCCAGGCCCCTGATCTGTGCCAGGCTCTGGCACACGCAGCCCAGGGAACACTCTGCAGTGCCAGGGCTGTCCCTTTGCTGTCCCTGTGGCCGGGATGCTCTCCCTGGGAAGAGCCACTCTTAAGGATCATATCCCAACTTGGCAATAACAACTCCACGCTTAGCGGGGAGGCAAATCCGAGCTCGGAATACTTTTGGATTTTATTTCTGCCGTTGCAGTGGGAAAGCCTGTAAGAGCTGTAGAGCCATGGCAACGTGGATGCTGTCGTTCCCCACGCTCGGTGGCAATGACACGTCTGCGTGTGTCACCTGCGCGGGGCCCGCGCTCCTGCTGGTGCCTGCAATTAATTTCTTCTTAAGCCCAGATAATTACTGATTTTGGCGGGGTTTTTTTGTACAGTGTGTCTAACAGCCATCAGTATTTTTAAAACTTGAGCTGCCAGCAAATTCCAGTCTTGGTAGGAGCCTCTGGAGGAGGTGCTGGTGCCTCGCTGACGCTCTCAGTGGTGCTGTCAAAGAGAAGGCAGGAGGAGGTGAGGAAAAACCTTCCCCTGCTTCTCTAATAACGTTTCACTGTGCTCTGGGCAAGGGTCATGGATTTGGGACCTCCAGGAGGAGGTACTGGTGATGCTTGGAGGTCTGGTCTGGCCACCAATTGTCATGGGCAGCCCCGAATGTCCCCCCAGCCCTGGGGACAGGGGACAGCGAGCACCGTGCGGTGACAGGCAGAGGGAGCCCCAGGCTAGAGAGCCAAGGGATGAGCAGGGAAAGGCGTCCCGGCCATCCAGGGGATGTGCCCGGCCCTGGCACAGCGGTGGGAGCCGGAGCTGCCGCCTCGGGGTGGTCCCAGCCTGGCAGAGCTCTGATATCCAACCCTTCTGAGCACCGCTGCTCCGCTCGTTAGGAAAACTTATTAAAAGCAAACATCTCCTGGCTCTGCAGTAATTGAGAGCTGTCACCGGAGCACCAGGATGCTCTTTAAAGCCTTACGGGGGAGGAGAGAAGGTAAAAGCCCGGGGATGAAGGCCAGCCAGGCAGGATGAAATAGCATTTAACAGTGAGCAGGTTTGCCTTGGGCACCCTGGCAGGCAGGGCAGCTCTAGGTGGGAGGCTGCTGGCACCCAGGTGTCACTTACTTTGATTTCCTGATGGTATTTTTAACCTTTGAAGGGCCAGGAAAGCCAGCCCTGCTATCAGCACAGGTGAGGATGGCTGTGGGGGCTTTGGTGCCTTTGATGATCTACAGCAATTTGTTTTCCACTTCATCTGAGGCAAACCCTGGTTCTCTGTGCCTCTTCCTCTGCCACAGCCAAACGGGGAGGCAGGGACCTCTTTCTGGGGTGAATTTGGCCCTGTGAGCATCGCAAGCCTTCCCACTGGTTTTTAAACACTCTCATCAGCAGAGCCCAGATCTGGCAGCCAGATTCCTCGCTCAGGTTTAAACGAGGGATTGCATCCCTCCTGTGCTCTGTTTGTTGTCTCAGTTTCTCTGATCACCAGCAAAGACGGTTTTTTTCGACATTCTGCTTCTTGCAGATAATATTCCTCCTCGAGCAGACCTCCTTGGGTTCAAACAGGAAAAGTGTTGGGGGCTGCATGTGCAGATTTTGCTGAGCTGCTCGGTGGTGAAGCTGTGGGGGCCCAAAATGCTGCTCCTAAGAGAAAAAAGATTCCCAGGGACAGTGGGTGGAGGTGAGGAGGTGGAGCAGAGCTGCCAGGGAAGATGATGGCTGGGGAGAGTCCCGAGGAGGAAGGCAGTGCCTTCCTGAGATGGCAACATCAGCCCAGCCCCTGCAGGAGACAAGTGATGCCCAAGCGTTCCCAGCGTGTTGTTCTCCCAGCTTTTTTGGATGCCACAGTGCTTTTGGGCATGGCTTTGCTCTGCTGCAGCCCTTGAAAGCTGTTGTCCAACACGGCTCACTCCTGTGTGGCCGAAATAATTGTGTGAGTGGCATCCGATGCTCTCTTTGCTCCTTTTTGCATCCTCCCTCTTGTGAGTAAAAGCCACTTTCATCTCCTGCCTCCTTTAGCATTTTCCATCGCATTCTTTTCGCCCCCCTTCTTTTCTTTCCCCACAAAACGCAAAATTTTTGAAAATGAAATGAGAGAGAAAGAGAGAAAAAGAAAGCTCAGATGCAAGTTTTTTTTTCTTGCTCATGAAAAGGAAAGCGTGGAATACAACAAATTAAATAGCCACCCGGTGAGAAAAAAAGGGAGTGGAGTGAAAAATGGGCAGGGGGGGATAAAACCCAGATGAAAAAGGCAGGCTGGTGCTGGAAGATGCCAGACAGGTCTGGGAATAGAGGCATAGCATGGCGGTAAAATAATTGTACCCCTTCGGCTGAAGTCCAGCGCCGCTTTCTGCCTCGCTACCCCAAGCCTGCCATCCTCTGTTAGCTCCTGCAATATTTTATCCGCCAGCCCCGGCTCTGTTTCACCAGCGATGGAGAGGACTAGATTAATTAGGAGAGATCTCTCTCCCACAGCCAGCCCGGCTCTGCGGGGGGAAGGCTGGGAACTATTTAAAGGGATGAAGATGTACTGCAGCAGCTGCCATCTCTCTGGCTGGTAATGTGCTCGCTCACCTAGCTGAAAATCCATCTCCTTTTGCCCTCTGCCAGTGATTCCCAGCGAATAAAAACCAGTGAGCTCCAGGTCGAGCTCCGAGGCCAGCTGGGCTGGGCTGGGGGTTTGGGGAGAGCAGGTGTGAGGGAGGAAACGGGAGCGAGATGTGTCTGGATGAAGCTGGGAACCTTGCAGAACGTTCAGAACCTGAACACTGCTCTCGTTTGTGACAGCACTGCCCACCATGGGAACGGGGCTGCAGGAACCCCGGGTACCCCTCAGCCAGCACGGACCCGGCCCAGCTCCGCTCCCCCAGTTCTCAGCTCATTAAGGCCCAGCCTTGCCTTCGAGTGACACAGGTAATGAATCCTCTGCAGGGTGCCTGCTGGCTTTAATAAGCTGGAATGAACTGAGGATGAGAATTAACCTGGCAGGATTAGCTCTCTCTGCAGCGGGATGCTGGGGATGGCTCCTCGCGGGCCGTGACGGGAATTTTAACACCTCTGCCGCCCGCGCTGGCTCCCGGCTGCTCTTTGCAGAGCATCCAGCAGCTGAAACCCCTGCGAGGCCCAGGGGAGCAGGCAGGGGAGCAGAACCCTGCCGTGGATGGTGCCCTGCTGCCCGACTGACCCCTGAGAGCTCGGGATGGAGCCCTGCAGCCGCCAGATGTGCAGCATCCCATTCCTCCTGCCACCTGCCACCCCATTCCTCCCGCCGCCTGCTGCCACCAGCCTCCCTCCTCCAGGGCAGGAGAGGAGCAGGGGGCATTTGGGCAGCCGTGCGTGTGTCTGGGGGGTGTTTCAGGCAGCGCAGGGGGTGGGTTTTGGCCCGGGCTCCCGGAGCCTGGTTGATCGCAGCACTGTGTGCAGACTGGGAGAGCCTCACGCCTGAAAACCCTGCAATTACCCTGCTGCATTGGCTGGGGGCTGCGGGCTTTTTATTTTCTGTAAATGGCTCAGTAATGCAGCCCCCCTGCAGGGCACGCTCCGTGGGACTCCGGACGTGCTTCATGTCCTAAAAGCTGCGGGGATGGCGGTGTGGGGCCAGGGCTGAGCCGGGATCCCGCACCTCATCCCTGATCAGGGATCCAGATGGGACCCAGGAAAGGGGGCACCGTGTTCTTGCTTTGTTTAGCACAGATGAGGAGCTTCCCTGCTGTCCTGCTTTCGGCTGGGATAGAGGTTATTTAGAATTAATTTCCTCCCTAGTCCCCGCTGGTCTGGATTTAGGATGAGCCCTGCTGTGACACATCCCCTGCTGCGTGTCACCCTCCCCTCCACGCTGCGGGTCCCTGGGCAAATCCTGGCAGCTGGGTGAGCCCTGCTGGGTGCCCAGTTCCATGAAAGATCCCTCGGGACGGGAGGGAATGAGGGGAATGGCTGATTGGAACTCTCGCCTGGCTCCACGGGCACAGGGAAGCGGGGAGGTGACGAGGGATGGCACCGCTGTGTGCCAGCCTGGCAAAGCCAACATCTAGGTGATGCCATAATGATTTTTTTGCCTTTTCTTTTATACCCCTTTTGTTTGCCTTTGTGGCCTTTTGTATTCTTGGTGTTTCTTTTAGCCTACATTCCCAGACTTGATGTTTTGTTGAGTTGGGAGACCGAACATCTTGGAGGCCTCAGACACCAAGGTCCTCTCTGGACACATTTTGTAAACTCAAAGATGGGTCTGGCCAGGGGAGGGTTCCTGGGGAGGGGGGTTCACTTGGCCTCACTCACTGGGGAATCTTTGATAGATGTGCTAATTTGTAACACCTATAATTCTATACCCGATCTATCGTGGGGGTGCATTTTGGGGTGGGCATTTCAATGTGCATTTTGGGCGTGTTCCACCTGGACAGAGCACACCAGGGATCCTTGAAATAAACACCGAGGGAAAAACCCCTTTTTCCCTTCTAACCGTTCTCGGCTCTGATTTTAAGAACAGGGATCAGGCATCACGGTGAGCCCTGCTCTTTGCCAGGCTGCCTCCCAGCCGGGCTGGCCGTGCTGGGAGCCCCTGGTCTCCTCCATGGGCTTGGCACACGAATATTTAATGTGCTTTTCCTGCCGTGCAGGAGCCTTCCCTGCCGGAGCCTCTAAGAGCAGACGTGGAGTTTGAGAAACCCTTGATGACACTGCTTCTAATTAGAATGTAATCAGTGTAACGGGGAGCCCAGGGGCTGATTTGTGTGTTCTTGGTTATATTGAGGCTTGTGGGGTTCTCCAGCTCCCCAGGCCTGGTTTGTGGGGGTTTAGTGATGCTGCTTTGCCTTGGGGTGGGTCCTTCCTGCTGCCTGTCCTTGGGGAGCAGGAGGGGAGGATGGCAGGCATGGAGCACAGAGCTCCTTGTGGCACCACAGCCTGGGTTGGAGGGTCACCAGAGCCATCAATAATTAATAACACCAGGCTGTAACGAGCTCCCCGTCCGGGCTAGGAAATCATTGGCAAGCTGGTCTGGGTTTCCATGGAATGGCCTTGTTTGCTGAAGGGTTTTTGGGTTTTTCAGCTCTTATTAAGAGTGGGAATGTTTTTATCTCTGCATGGATGGTGTAGCAAGTAGAGAGTGGACACCACATGTCGGGGTGTATTGTCCCCAGGATGCTGAGATGCTCCTGTCCCTTGGCATGGGGACAAATCTGGTGGCAGCCACCAGCTCCAGCACTGGGGCTGCTGGTGGCTTGCAGGAACAAAGCCCAAACGTGAGGCTGGAAGTGCAGGGAGCCCGGATAAGTCCAAGTGTTTTGAAGGAGACAATTAATGGCGAGAGGAGAGGGCTTTCAACCACTTTTATTTTCCTAGGTAAAACCTGGATACCATAAGGTTATATCCCAAATTCCTTGCAAGGTTGGGCAAGGTGCCTGTGCCTGCCCACCTTTAGCCTTAAACCAGAGGTGCAGTCCTTGATGAGAAAGCAGCCAGGGAGAATTTTATTCCGATGCTGGATTTCAGGGACTCGCAGGAAGGCGTCTGTTTTTCTCTCCCTTTCCAAGAAGGAAAACAATCAAAAAAGCAGGGAGGGTGATGTTCTTAAATCCGCCGGGGCTTTGGGAGGATATTGTTTGTGCTTCTTGAATAATGGCTTTTGATACGTAATAATATTGTGCGGTTTTTTGATGGCCAATATTACATTTATTTTAAATGATATAATCAGCCCTCGGCGTCTCAGCTGATTTAGTCAATTAAGTTTTTAACCTCGTGTCTTCAATCTCGTCCGTGAGTAATTTAAATGTGGTGATTTTAATGAAAGTACATCTACCTGTTCATTTATCCAGACACACCGTTGCCCTTTGGATCTGCGGTGAGAGGGACGGGAGCTGCCTTTTCTCTTCTGCGTGGGAATGTTTAGCAGGGCTGAGCAGACAACGCAGTGATTGGCATTAGGGAGCTTAAAGGTTTATTTTTTTCCCAGAGCAATCCAAATACATCAGATGCAGCAATTTCCCAAGTGAGTGCACATTGAGGCTCTCAGAAAGGACAGTGGCATTGCCTGGGATTCTGGGGTGGTGTTTTACCCCAGGAGATGACCACAACTGACCATCCAAAGCTGAGGGGTGCACAACATCTCAGATGCTGGTGCAGATGTCGTGTTTGGCCCTGATAATTACGGCAGCTTCGGGGATCAGGGGCTGCAGGGGCTGAGATTCAGCCCCAAACCCCTCTGTGCGGTGTGGGAAGCTCACGGCAGCGATGTCCTCGGGGAGAGGGCACTGGGGGTCCCCTCCCTGGCAGGGTGGGGGTTCCTGGGGGACCCAGGGCTGCTGCAGCCCCGGGGGTGACCCTCGCAGTGCTCGTGGGTTTTGCCTCCTGCTGAATTCGAGCCCAGCAAACGCAGCTGATGTTTTCCAGCCTTCACCAGCATTGCGAAGAGAAATCAAGATAAATGACCCAGGGCTGCTCAGAGCTCAGCTTTGTGTGCTGCTGGACGCTTTCCCTCCTCCCCACGGGGTTTTTGGCTCAAGAGTGAGTCCTCTGCAGCACCAGCACAGCCCAGGCTGGGGTGGGTGATGGGGGTCCTTGGGCACACACCTGGGAGAGGCGGCTGCTCCAGAGGGGATGTCTGAGGCCAACTTCTTTGAAACCAAGCCCAGAAGCATCAGCAACAGTTTTTGTTCCCATCTCGTAGGCTGACATACCTGAAATCCTTTTGTTCATTTGTTTTTGAAGCAAAAATATTCCAAAGGGGCATTATATGTGGTTTTCTCACAGAAAGCAACCTGCCTCCCCCAGAAAACACTTGTTTCAAAATTTTCAGTGGAAAATGTGAACAGTTTTTGATAAAAGCATTTCTATTCATGAGCAGTAGCTCAGAGAGATTTGCAAGAAATAAATAGGTTTTGGCAGCATAAAAGTCTCTGTTGAACAAGGGGATGGGGAAGGTGTGAAACTTGATTTGGTATCGTTTGCCCATGGAATTTCAGCAAAAGTTCTTCAGCAGGAGTGTCGGGGGATATTTTTCCATCAAGTCCCTGCCCAAATCTCCTGGTGCTGGTGAGAGCTACGACATTCCTGTGTCAATAATCATCGTCGTGGCTGCTGCAGTGCTCTGCTCCTTGGAGATTTGTCTCCCTCTCGCCCTGGGTGTGTTGGAGAGCTGCCCTGGAGCTCCCTGCTCATTTCAGCAGCTGAAGGGGGCTGTGCTGTGTCCCAGCAAAGCTGATTTCTTCCAACAAACATTCCACCTTATTAGTGCAGGTTTTTGACGAACTCTGTGCATGTCATCGAGCGGAGGAGGCAGGGGCAGGGCCGGTGTTTGCCTGGAGCAGAGGCGAGGTGTTTATTTTGCAGCCCTCTTTGCTGATGCTCCGTCTCCTGGGTGAAGGTGCGGGGGGCAGCGCAGGTTGGCACCCTCTTGCCTGCTGTAAGTGGTCGGTAATTCCTAGCTGGGGGTGAGGGAGTGATTCGCCTGTCAGGAATTCACCAGGATCCAGTTTCCACCGTGTCTCCCGCTTCCATCCAATTCTCTGCTGCCCTGGCGAGCATCTCATCTTGGAGACAAACCTTGTTTGGGTGTGCTCAGCCCAGGTTTTCAGCCGCTGTCCTGCCCTAACTCTCCCAGCTGAAGTTTGGCTCTCCTCTCCTTGCTCACCTGAAGCTCCTTCTCTCCCTGCTGCCACGGATGGGATAAACCTGATGATATTTGGGGCTGCGAGCTGGCCCTGCACATCCACACCGCCTCCCCTCTGTATTCCTTCAGAGCTGCTTATAAGAAAGCTCAATTTTCTTGAAAGCTGCCTAAAAAAAAAGGATATTTCCATGCCTGGCAAGGCAGCACTGGGATGCAGGGATGCTTGGAGCTGCCTCCCTACCTCCAGCTCTTCCCCCTCATCTGTGTGGATGCAGCTCTGCTCCCCTGTGTGAAAGGGAGAGGGGAGGAGAGGCGCCTGCACCGCTTCCCTTTAAGCAGAGATTTGGCTGTGGCTCTGAAAGCAGAATTAGAGGTAAGGTTTAATCATACAAGCTCTGAAATATGGGAGATTAAATCTTTTTAAGGAGGGCAGCTAAGCACTTTATTTTCTGTGCAGGAATCTTCAGGGGGTCGGAGACCAGAGAACTGGATTTAAAGCTTTTAAATTACTTTTTTCTTCTTTTCTTTTTTATAACAAGTTTTTTTTTTTTTTTTCCTTCCACAAACCACGGTTGGACAGGAAAGACTTTAAAGTGATGGTTAAAAAAGACAGAGAGAGAGAAGATGGGTGGAAAGGAGACGCTTGTTGAAAATAGACATTAATAATGTTGCGTGGAGTTGTCCAGGCACATTTAATCCTTAAAGTGCAGATCTACTCTGGGAAGTGATTTCTGCGGAAGGAGGGAAATCTTTCGGGTGTTCTGTGTCATTTCTTGCCGCATTTGATGGCAGATTTACCCCATGGCAAGGGGATTTGCAGCCCCTCTCCTGCTGGAGGTGCCCCTGGGTGCCGGCAGTGCCCGGTGCTGCTGGCCCCCCTTCCCGGGGCTCCAGGGGGATGTTTAAGCTGAAATTGGCATCCTGGCTGGAACTGGGTTTTGTTTTTCCCAGCCAGGCGCTGCCCCAGCCTCGCTCGAGGCAATTGGTGCTGTTTGGTTGCCTCTCACAGAGGCTGCTCGGGACGTTTGCTTGTGTTTGTCGTGCGTTTTTCTTAATTTCACGGAGCTGAAGAGATCGATGGGAAGGTAGGCCTGGGATTTAAGGCTGCCTATAGCACAGCTCCGTAACTGATGACCCCAGCTCTGCTGCTGCTCTCGGGGCTGCGAGTTTGCAGGGCTGCCAGGGCCAGGGCCAGCTGCTGGGGAAGCCCACAGGAGGAACTTCGTGTCCTTCCCACGTGTGGGATACCCGAGTGGGTCACGGTGCTGTGACCGCCCTGGGAAAGGAGTGCAAAGTTGGTTTGGAAGCCTTTCAAAGGCTGAGCTCTGTCCTGGGGGTCCTGCTTGGAGCCGGTGGGACCTTGGCCTGAGGTGTCAGCAGAACGGCTCTGGAATCTCGGTGCCGCCGGCTGTGTCGGATGCTTGTTGCCATGGAAACACCTTGTGGCACCGCGCTAGTTTGGAACGAGGTGGCACTGGCGTGTTGGCCGGACAAGCTGCACTTTTCCCACCTGGAGCGAGTGCCTTTGGTCACTGGAAGTTGTGTGTGCGTGGGAAAGAAGGGTTGGCTTGGGTGACCGTGCTGGAAGGGCCCCAGCAGCCACCGCTGAAGGCGATGGGAGAAGGTCCCCTTGGTGGGGCTCCGTTGTCCTCCCTGGTGCAGGCAGCACCCGCATCCTCTGCTCCAAAGGCTGCCCCTCACGGGTGACAGGGTCTGCGCAGCCCCAGATGTCCCTGCGGAGATCCCACCGCGTCCCTGGAGCGGCGCAGCCTCTGCCACCCACCCCTCCTGTGATGGCCCCATTCCACCGAGCCAACGAGGCAGCGCCTCCGAGCCCTCCCCTCGGTCTGCCAGCTAATTAGCACTCCATTAGCTTAACGAGGCTCTGCCGCCACCCTGGACATGGACACAGCGTGCGGGGCTGCCAGGAGAGGGGGAGGCGCAGCCAGGCTTGGCTGGACCCGGGGGCTGCGGCAGAGCCGCTGTGGCTGAGCAGGGAGGGCTCGGCCCGGGGCTGCCGAGGCTGCGCCTTTGGCTGCGGGGTGGGAACGGCCAGGAAAGGGAAAAGGGATGGGAATGGCCACAAAGGGAAGGGGGGTGGGAATGGCCAGGAAAGGGAAAAGGGATGGGAATGGCCACAAAGGGAAGGGGGGTGGGAATGGCCAGGAAAGGGAAAAGGGATGGGAATGGCCACAAAGGGAAGGGGGGTGGGAATGGCCAGGAAAGGGAAAAGGGATGGGAATGGCCACAAAGGGAAGGGGGGTGGGAATGGCCAGGAAAGGGAAAAGGGATGGGAATGGCCACAAAGGGAAGGGGGGTGGGAATGGCCAGGAAAGGGAAAAGGGATGGGAATGGCCACAAAGGGAAGGGGGGTGGGAATGGCCAGGAAAGGGAAAAGGGATGGGAATGGCCACAAAGGGAAGGGGGGTGGGAATGGCCAGGAAAGGGAAAAGGGATGGGAATGGCCACAAAGGGAAGGGGGGTGGGAATGGCCAGGAAAGGGAAAAGGGATGGGAATGGCCACAAAGGGAAGGGGGGTGGGAATGGCCAGGAAAGGGAAAAGGGATGGGAATGGCCACAAAGGGAAGGGGGGTGGGAATGGCCAGGAAAGGGAAAAGGGATGGGAATGGCCACAAAGGGAAGGGGGGTGGGAATGGCCAGGAAAGGGAAAAGGGATGGGAATGGCCACAAAGGGAAGGGGGGTGGGAATGGCCAGGAAAGGGAAAAGGGATGGGAATGGCCACAAAGGGAAGGGGGGTGGGAATGGCCAGGAAAGGGAAAAGGGATGGGAATGGCCACAAAGGGAAGGGGGGTGGGAATGGCCAGGAAAGGGAAAAGGGATGGGAATGGCCACAAAGGGAAGGGGGGTGGGAATGGCCAGGAAAGGGAAAAGGGATGGGAATGGCCACAAAGGGAAGGGGGGTGGGAATGGCCAGGAAAGGGAAAAGGGATGGGAATGGCCACAAAGGGAAGGGGGGTGGGAATGGCCAGGAAAGGGAAAAGGGATGGGAATGGCCACAAAGGGAAGGGGGGTGGGAATGGCCAGGAAAGGGAAAAGGGATGGGAATGGCCACAAAGGGAAGGGGGGTGGGAATGGCCAGGAAAGGGAAAAGGGATGGGAATGGCCACAAAGGGAAGGGGGGTGGGAATGGCCAGGAAAGGGAAAAGGGATGGGAATGGCCACAAAGGGAAGGGGGGTGGGAATGGCCAGGAAAGGGAAGGGTGGTGGGAATGGCTGGCACTGCTGGAAGCTCTGGGAGGGAGCTGTGAGCCTGTGCAGGCCCTGATGCTCCAGCATCCCGCACAACCCCGTCCGTGCCACTGCCCCATGGCCAAAGGGCACTGAGGGGGGTGCAGTGTCCCTCGGAGGAGATCCCCTCCCTGCTGGAAAGGCTCCGACAGCGGCAGCTCCCTGCCAAAGCTTTGTTTGTTGACAGAGTTAAATTTGCAATTTCATGGTTTGGTTACAATGAGTTTAGTTTATAAAATTCATGAGCTGTTAGGAAGTGTTGAGGGGAGGGGTGAAAAACACTCCTGGAAGTCAGCAGGGAGGTGGCTGCTGCCACATCCAACAGAGTCCTGCTTTGGGGACAGTGTGGGGCTTGGAGATGGGATGTGAGAGCCTCCTGTAGGGCAGAGGGATGAGTCCCCACCCGAGGAGCGATGCTGGCTGCTCCTGGTGACACCCACAGTGTCCCAACCTGCACACTGTGCTGGGAGCTCTGCAGAGCTTTCCTTGGGTGGCCTCCAGGGAGCCACTGGACAAACGGGAATCCTTTCAGGGATGGGAGCCCGGGTTCTGTGGTGGCAGGGCCTTGGAAACAGCAGGGCTCAGCCTGCTCAGGGAGCCTGCTGCTGGTTTGGAATTTGAATTTGTGGTTCTTCGGAGCTTTGGGTGGGAATCCACAAAATGAGCTCTGTTCCCTGGAATTCAGACGGCCTGGGACAGAGAGAGGCAGCTCCCTGGAGTGTCACTGCACAGGCAGTGTGCTCGAGCCCATTTCTTGTGGAATGAGCTGGTTCACCCCCTCACATCTGACTTTCCCAAGAGATTTCTTTGCAGCCCTTGCTGCGTGTTTGGGGGCTGACCTGGGAGCAGTGCAGCCCCCCAGTCCCACCCTCCTCCCTGGCTGGAGCTGCGTCCTCCATCCCCCAGCAATGGAGCTGCTCCTGCAGGAGCCCGGAGCTGCTGATGCTCTGCAGAGGGAATCGAAAGGTGAACGGTCAGGAAGGATCTAAACCAATATTAGCTAATTAACACGAGGTGCTGGGGAGCCCAGGGGGAGGAGGAAGGGGAGGATTCTCCTGAGGGTACAAAGCCATCAGGCACCTGTGCAGCGTGGCAATATCCCTGAGCAGGAGCCAGCAGCCCGCGTGTGCTGCCGTGGCTGGGGGTGATGTTACTGCGACATCAGCACGAGGCTTCTGCACTCCCAAATTCCTTACACATCAAAACCCACCGCTGGACTCCACTGGAAATGCTAAGCTGTTGATTTTTGGGGTTTTTCAAAAGAAACGTTGTGTTTGTCACTGCAAGGGCTGTCGCTCTGTGGGGCTGTTCGTGGGCGTGGGCCATAAATACACACCAAAACCCCCTTTTCCTCCAGTGTCTGTTTGGTTGCTGACTCCTGGGATCTGTGATCTCTAAGGCTTGGCAGGATCTGTTTGTGTTGAACAGGGGATGTGCTAAACAAGGCCCAGAAGCTGTTGGTGGAAATGGAACTGAAGATCAGGGCCGGCAGATCTGACCAGGGGCATCCAAAAACTGAGCAGGGAAGGTGATCCAGGCTGACTCCTGCATCTCACTCTGGTGACCTCTCCAGCAGCATTGTCCATGAGGAGACCTTGCAGTCGCTCTCTGGGTTCATCTACAGCCTTTGGGCTGTAATTAGCACATCTTTGGCTTAATGAACATCTCCCTTTGCAGCCTTTCACCGTGGGAATGTTTCCCTGTGAATCCACGGGACTTTTTGGGAATGCTCATGGCCGGGTTGAGGGTTTCTCTTTCTCAGCAAGCCCCAGCACATGGAATATGTTGATATACAGGATGCAGGACCCAGGTGGGGTTCATGGTCCTTGGATTTGTGCGTGGGGCCTGTCTGGAAGGAGATCCCCCTCTTCCCTTGCTGTTTTCCATCCAAAGTGTTTAATCACCTAATTTGTGTTAAGGAGCATCGGCTTTTCACTTCCAGCTGTGCCAGCACAGAAGATGCTTCCTTGTTAATGAATCCTGGACTTGAAACATCTCCTGTGTGTGTGCGGGGACATGAAAGCCCAGGGAGGGGACAAGACTTGAGGGTGCATCAGGAAATTGGGAGCAAGGGCAGGACGGAGCGCAGAGACGGGACCACCCGCAGATCCCGCTGCATTGTGCTCCATCCAGCATCCAAATTTCAGTCTTTTAAGAGGATTATCAGGTGTCTGTTTGAATTACTCTGACATGAACAGTCACTCAGAAAATGTACATTCATTTGAAAGGTCAAGCACATCTGATTTCTGCCTTTGGTATGCGGGGGCTTATCCTTTCAACTCTCCCTTCCTTAATGAGATTCTTGTTTCAAAGAGTCGCGCCGTGCCCAGGATTTGACGGAGTCAAGTGTGCTGGAGATAGTTTTTGTTATCATGTTTACCCTTTTATCTGCCTGTCCTTTGAAAGCTCCCCACACACAATAAGGATGCAGCAGGACGGCCACTCGGGGCGGCTCTGCCAGCAAAATGAGTTTTTTCGGGGCGGAGAGATGGAGATGTGCTAGCGGGGAGCTGCGGCATCAGGAATTTTGATTTCTGCATGGCAAAGCATCCAAATGGAGAGAGGGCCTTTGAGGAGACCCCCCAGTCACCACGGGGGGCTGGGCAGGCATCGGGGTGTCATCAGCTCCCATAGAAACCTCGGAGGAAATAAAGCCAAGTTGGGCTTGGCATGGCAGAGTTGTGTTTCTTGATTAAATTAATGTGTATTGATATTTCTCCTGTTGTTTTGACTTCACAGGCTGTTTAAATTCAGGCTTGTCACAACAAAATACAAAGGAGGTTGCTCGGAGATTGATTTTTTTTTTCTCCCTTTAATCCTGTCTCTGAAGAAGAAGAGTATTTTAAAATTTTATTTTTTTTTCCCCCAGTACTTCCAGGTTGACAGCCAGGGAAGGCTGCAAACATTAAAACTGTTGCGCAAATAATTATGTTAAAATGCCGAGCATACATTATGGAGGAGGGCGCTCCTTGATTGTAACGTACGAATCAATTTTCTGCGTCACAAAATTACTGACACCGGAGTTTGCTTTGGTGATTTATTCCCTGGAATGACGATCCTGTGACTGCATTTCCCTGGAGAGGGTTTGGTTGTTTTTTTTTTTTTTTGATGGGCAAAGCTTTGGTCTCCTCTTTGCTGTCACTGCTGTCTCCTCCCTGCCCCGGTGACGGTCCTCTCTGCTGCTTAAAAAAAGAGGCTTTTATGCAAACTGCGTCCCAAAATGCTCCGCCAAGTTAAATAATGTAGTCACAAAACCAAATATTGAATAATGACTGAGGCAAGGATTAAGAGAGACAGGCAAGGAACAAAAGAGAGATTCTCGAGTGTTTTGAACACAAAATTGAGAAGACACAGATGCGCAGGAGGCTTTTTCTCTCCGCAGCCAGAGGACTCAGATTAAAGGGGTCCTCCAGGACCGTGCACCCCCAGCCAGCTTAAGCTGCCTAAAGACCTCTTTAAATCCAGCCTTTTCCACAAGCCCAGCTGGCTGGAGGAGTTTCTGCTGGGAATAAATTCAGAGAATCGTGGAGTGGTTTGGTTTGGAAGGGACCTTAGGGGCCATCTCGTTCCAACCCCCTGCAGGGACACTTTCCACCAGAGAACCTCCCACTAGACCTTTTAAAATGGGTTTCTGGGGAACACGTCTTGGTTTTTTTCCTGGTGGAAACTTCCCATGGGAGCTCTTCTGCGCTCATTTCTTGCAAAGAAAACCTTGTTTCTCTTTTTTTCCCTTGAAAGGCTGCAGCCCAGGCAGTGCCATCAACCCCACTTCTTTACGTGACTCTGCTTTTGAGGGAAGATTTAAATAAAAAATGCCAGGGGTGGGGGAAAAAAAAAATCACAGGCATGTCGTTTCTCATGCAACTCGTGGGATTTTTCAAACCCACCTCGAAGTTGTTGAGTTGCAGTAACTCAGTGGGTAGCTGTTGGCTACTCATATGGTGAGAGAGGAAAAGGCTGAAGGAATGTTGCACAAAAACTTATGTAAATGTCTTCTGTACAGCTCAGAGAAAGTCTAGGACTCGTCTAAATCTCAGAGCTGGAAATTCAGCTGGAAGCCATAAATTCAGTGGATGTCTTTTCCTCAATAAATTCAGAATATTGGCCAGGGAAGAAGCATCCATGTTTCACAGAAGGAGTTACTGGACCTTCTGAGGGTTTCTTTTTTTTTTTTCCTGGTCCAGAAACAGTTGAAATGTAGCTCAGGATAAATTGCAAGGTGATGATTTACATGACGGGTGACACAGGCAAGCACATTATTCTCGGAGGAAGCATGAGATGGGATATATTTACTGCCTGTCTGGGCAAATTATCCACTCTCAGATGTCTGGCATGTGCTCGTGTAGGAAATGCGTGTGTCCAGAGCAGCTGATAAAGGGGATGCAGGGAACAACAGGGAATAAATGCAGCCCCCCATGGCTGTTGCTGCATCCCTCCTGCTGAGCTCTCTCCCTCCCTCTTTGGAGACACGGATCTGGAGATGCTCTGAAGCTGGGCTGGAGTGAGGGAGGACACGGAGGACTTCCCTCGCTGCTGCAGAGGTGAGGAAAGGAGAAGGATCTGTGTTTGAGGGGACATCAGTGCTCCGAGTGTGCTGTGTTTTGATTTTGGAGCTGCAGGAGCCAACTCCTTGCCTCCTGTCTTCCTTCCTGAGCTTACATTATCCCATCCACCAGGAAAACTCCTCATTTGAGTGATCTCAAATTACCCTGCTGTTCCATGGTCTTGTCAGGCTGGCTGTGATTTACTCTTAATATTTATCCCTCTTCACCTTATCTTTCCTACTGATGAGTAAAGCAGAATAATGAAGTGGTGGTGTTAACTCGAAGCTGATGCTATCCAAGGGGACTGCAGCTCGCAGGCAGGGATGGATTGGGAATTTCAGTGCAGTTTTGGAGCCCCGACGTCTCCCAGGTCAGCTGGTCACAACCCTCCACGTGGAGACTGCTTTAGGCCATGTCTATTATGGATTATTGTGTTTCCAGAAGGTTTTCTTTCTCACCCACCCTGGGGGGGTTGCAGGATGATTGCTTTTTATTTGTGTTTGTGCCCACGGAAAGCTTGGGATCTCATCTGGCTTTTAAGGATCTGCTTCTGTTACCTAGCAGGTATTGTAGGTGGATGTGTAAATGAGGATCCTTCTGTTTACAAAGAAATGGATATATAGTATAAAAACAATTTACTTGTAAAGGACTCATCCTGCCTCCAGAATATGTTTGAATCTTAACACAAGACAAAGTAATTTAATCCCTCCCAAACCCATATGTTGTTTGCTTCTCATTTTTTCCAGCAAATTTTACCTTCATCAAAAGATAAATCAATTTGTAGCAGCTATCGGCAGCTCTTTAAGCTGCCGAATTGAACAGCTTAATTAGGGGAAATATATTAGAAGATCTGAGAGATGCTAACCCGTTCAGTGCCTCCTCTTGGTACATCAGTGCGGTCTTGCTCATGTGTGGGGCTCCAGACCCCCTCCAGTCCGAGTTTGCTGCTGCTTTTATGTGATGCTTTGTGGTGTGGTGATGGCACGAGAGGTTTTACTGCCCTCTAAAACCTGGCACGGCTTTCCTAGGCTGTCCAGTGTGAGGAGTGGAAAGTTTATCCTCTTACAATTTTTCTTTTAAATTGAAGCAATAATTAAAAAAAAATATTATAATTATTTGAGGGCTCTTCCCAAAGCCCCTGGCAGCTGCCCAGTGTCTGTGAGCACCCTGTGCTGACCCCTGCCTGGAGCATGAGATGGAGTCGTGGTCTCACAGTTCTCACACCCAAATAAACAGAACAGGAGTGATTTGGAGCACCTTTCCCAAAGATCCCCTCTCATTCAGCGCTGTTCCTGTGCGTTGTTTGCACTTAGGAGGGGGGGATGGAAAAGGCACCCAATAAAAGTACAAACCGTGTGAGTCAGCCTGAATCTGCTGTTGTGCCTCGTTCTTCCCATTAGCAAATACCACGGATGAGTGTGTGGGGAGGTGGGTATCCCCTCCTTCCTAAATGACAGCTTGTTTCAGGGCTAAATTCATTAGTGGTGCTGCCCTGGTGAACATTCCCAGCCTTCCAGCCTGGCTCAGCCATGCTGAGCACATCCCAGATATCCTGGACACGAGGGTGGCTGCTGTAATCTTTCCATCACCAAGATGAGGACAGGCCTCTGCTGGACCTGTGTTAGTGGGACAAAGCTGCTGTGGCCTCAGTCCCAGCCCTCAAAAACCTGCCAGGAAGTGGATTTTGGAAAGGAGTTTCCTGCTGCTGCTGTTGGGGAGGATGAGCATCAGCTGAGGATTTCAGAGCTGTGCTTTGCAGCAAAGCTTCCAAACCTGACCTCTCTTAGGGCTCTTCCCTTGGGTGATGTGTGGGTCCAGGATTCCTAGAGATGAGCAGGCTCTGGACTGGCTTCAGCAAATAACAGAATTTTCTTGCAAAGGCTGAGAATTCGCAGATCTGAGCTCCCCGAGGCTCGTGGGATGGTGATGGGCTACAACAAAAAAGCAATGTTTGGTTAATTTAAGCTTCAACTTGAGGTGCTGAGATGAAACAGAGTTGATATCAGGGTAGCCTTGCTTCAAAAGCAGAGTATTGTCAGCGCAGAGCAAAGAGTTCTCCATCTGTTCCCGTGGCTGTTAGGAGCCAATATTAGACAGCTCCGCTGCAGGCTGGGAATCTGCGAGTGAGGGCTCGTGGCAAAAGCTTCATGTGGGAAGTTTTTTCCCCTCCTTTGCCTTGCCTTAGGTTAACTCACACCCGAACCAGTCAGGCTTTGCAAAACTGAGTGTTCCTGGTGATGTCCAGGACTCGTTTAACATCCTCCACTTCTCCTGGGAAGGACAGGGACAGAAGGGAAGGATCTCCTTGTCATCATCCTGAAAACCTCCTAATGGCCCAAGGAGTGGTTTCCTTGCTCTTGGAGCTTGTAACACATGACAGACCTGGAGATTTTTCTTCTCCCACCTTGTGGGTTTCTTTTTTTTTGCTCGGCAGCAACAGAGACGAAGTTTTGCTGCTGAGGGAAAATGATGAAACTTAGAAAACGAGAGGTCTTGTGACAGGCTAACACCTCAGCTTGCTTTGAACTTGATAGTGAAATATATAGACACAATTTTCCTTGCAGGTGGCTTTTTCCATGGCAGCATGTGGGTATCTGTGCCCAGCCCCACACGTGTGTGTACATGCACAGTTATTCTTGCCTCAGCACAACGATTTCCTAACGATCTCTTACCCATCCAAGACAGATTGCTTTTCATGGTTCAGTGGCCGCAGCTCAGGCATCCATTTTAATCAATAAAACAGTCAAAAGAGAGAATAGATTTACTTGTTTCTGGTTTTTTACATTTAATTGAAAATTTTCGAGTGATTACAAACATAGCTATTGTATAGATTGCGGAGTTTAGAAGACAATAAGCGCCAAAAGAAAAATGTCCCCGGAGCCCAACCTCTTCCCCTTGTGATGCACAATAGATGTTGGTGGTTTGTGCCTGGCCTTGTCCTTTCTTCTCCTTTCTCAGGGTCTGTAAAAAGTGGGATGGATTTAAAGGGTTTTTACCCAGACATCGCAGGGATGTTTGTGATGAGCAGCGTTAAATCCTCTTACTTGTCAGGAGGGAGAATCTCCCTTCACACAGAGCATGGGAGCACCAAGGGGATGCATCCTCCTGTGAGCCACTTGGTCACCAAACACACCTGAGGATGGGCCATAAAATCTCTCCAGATCCAACAAAAAGAGTTTCATTTTAATGAGAGCTCATTGAAAAGCAGTTACAGAGAAAAGGAGCTTTTGGTCGTCACCAGAGGGAAAAATGCATAATTTCTGTCGTGTTTTCATGTCAAAACCAAGCCCCTTCTTCATAAGGAAGCAATGGGGATAAATAATTGGACAACAGGAGGGGTTGGGGATATTTCCTAGTGCCCCAAGGTGCTGCTGTGGTATTTATCCCATATTAGCAGGTAGGTTAACCTTCCCCATTGGAGATTGCATTGATTATTTAACCTGTTCACTCTCTATGAGTGTCCAAAGATGGCTGTGTTTGTGGGGGTACCACATAAATAATAATCCTCTTGAAATTCCAATAAATGTGTGCATGGAGCAATGAGTTGGGAAAGGGGTCTCCCAGACACCCATTGTTTTGGAGCTTGCAGCTTGCATTGATGCCCGATAAACTTTCTTTCCTCGGGGGATTCTTTGGGAAAAATAACAAGCCATGCTGTCTCTCTGGCTGTAAATTTAATAAACCTGCAAGCAGCCCAGCAGCTGAACATATCACAGCCACAGACTGTTAACTCCAGTGCAGGAGGACGTTAAAAACAGTCCTCGAGACCCCTGCGCTCCCTGCAAAATGAGATCTGAGTCCTCTCCAAGTTGTTTTTAACAGCTGGAATTACTGAAGATCGGTGTTTACCAGGGAACAGGTTGGTGAGGGAGCTGCCTGGTGGGTGCCCGTGGTGATATCATTTCCAGTGGTGTTTCTGGGATAACCTCCCAAGCACGCAGGGCCCTCACAAATGAACTCTGGACCCCATGTGCCGCCCGGCTCCGGCTCCCCGACGGACACTTCCCTCGACTCTTTTATTGTCACCTCTGATTTCCTCAGCTTCCTTGCCTGCTGGAAGCAGATTTGTTCCGGCATGGGCCAGGATGTGGCTCTGGAGGAGGGGTTGTCACCCTCCATCTGTCAGCCCTCGGGGAGGGTGGCTTTGTCCCCAACAGCCCAACCCGGGGTGCAGCTCTTAGGAACCCGGAGAGCACAGGTTTGGAGATTCCATCAGAGAAGAGAAATGGCTCACAGGGTGGTTTTGTCCACAAAATGAGGCATTTTTGTCCATTTTATCCCGGATACAGTGTTGCAAGCTGGACAACCCCAAAGCAAGCGTTGGATTACGTGCAAACACAACCCGAAGAGTTTGCAGCAAAACTGCCACCAAAAAAGTTTATAGATTATGGCTATTCCTCTCTTGGCAGCGTTTTAACTCTTCATCCCCATCATATCCTATAGATTTTGTGGGATTTTTTTCCCCGCTGCATATCCCTCACCAGATGGAAATGAACATTTTGAGGAAGAACAGATCCTTTTCATGATTTTCTTTTCAAACTCAGAATCAAATTCTCCATCAGGAAAAGCTTCAAATGGAAAGGTCTGACCAGCCCAAATTAGGGGAGACTCAATTTACTCTGGCAGAATACTTTGAGAGCTGCAGATGAAAACTGCAATTTAAGTGCCTAATATTATAATTATACACCGATGTGTTTTATTAATGGGATTGAATGCTCGTAGCTTTGTAGTAATGAGCTTTTTTGAAGATCCGTGTAATAGAGTTTTCTGATGGTGAGGACCCTGCCATGCTGTTCCTTCTAAAAAGCACCTTGAAACTCCCAGAGTAGCCAGGGACAGGGTTAATTCGTTGACTTGAGCAGTAATTAGTTGCCTTTCTCCTGGAGGAGCCCTTCCTGGAGGGAAAGAGGAACCCAAACCTCCCGCTTGCGGCGCTGTGTGGACGATCTGGGATTTTGTTGTGGTGGGGTGAGCGACTCTCGAGCAAATGAAGCGTTTGGGGAGCCTTGGAGATGAAAGGTTTTGTGTTGACAAATTAGCACTTAGCAGATTGCTGGTATTAAAGAGCTGGGGGATTGAGCTGTGTGTACGGTTGGGCCTTTTTAACACAGGAAGAAATCATTTTCCCATTCTCTACCAGCGTTCGAATGCACTTCTGGTAATAAATAAGGAGAAAAAATGAAACCCTTGAGTCTTTTCCTGGGCCAGGGCACTCCCTCCCACCAGGGTTAAGCTGGGTCAGTTAAAAAGATTCATGTTTATGGCTTGCCTATTGCATGTGGGAAAACCTGTAACGATCCTAACCTGGGTTCTGAAATAAAGTCTTGAAGATAAATTTCAGTTTTAAACAAAATGTTGATATGGGATATTCTGATCGTTTAATTTTTTTTTTTTTTTCTTACTGTGAAATTATCACAACTCACTTTCCTGGGAATGAATTTTGACTTGGATGAATCAACAGGTTGTATTAATTATATTAATAACCACATTAATTATATAACAGTGCATAAGAATTCAAGGCCTTCTAAGACTGAGAGCATTGAAAATAAAGTGGCAAATTGTAGAGCTGTTACAGTGTGAACTGGATGTGTCTTACTTGGTATCTTTTGACAGGGAAAAGTAACTTTCCAAAACCCACCACAATGTTCTTTACAAATCCTGCTTTTCTCTAAATGCTTCCCTTCTATGCCAGAGCATAATTAGCTTTTGTCAACTTTTCTATGGGCAGTTTTCATTTTGCACTTTCTTTGGATGCCGTGGCTGCTTTTCTAGAATAGCTGAAGTTTTCTTTCTTTCCCTGGCATCTTTAGTCTCCAATTTTCATGGAGAAAAAACACTCATGTTTGGCCTCCCCTCGCTAGCTAGGTGTCCTTGATGCATTTATTTAGGAAATGCAAAGCCAGGCAAGTGTTTCCCTTCTCCCTTTGTTAATTAACCCAATGTGTACAGTCACATTTCATTTGGCAGCTCGGCTGGAGGGCCCAGCTGCTGGGAGAGGAGCCATGAGAGGGGAAACAGGAGCTTTGTGCTGAGTTAATACGTGGGTTTTTGGAGCTTGTTGATGTTCCCCAGAACATCTGCTCCTTGGCACTCGCCTGTCCAGCTCAACCTGGATCCTTCCAGGAATGGTGGGACAAGGAGAGGCGGAAAAACGGGGGCGCAAACGGGAAAATGGGATGGAGACCGAGAGACTTCCCCTACTGCTGGTGGATGCTGGGGTCTGCATCAAAGAGCAGAATCTTGGGAGCTTCTTCAGGGCAAAACCTCCCTCCCGAGGCCGAGGAGCCACGCCTGGCTTTCAGCATCATCCTCAGGGACTTGTGGCACGCTGGGAGTCCTGCGGGAGGGATGGCGGGGGAGGGAAGGTCCCTGTCCCGCGCGTTCTCCGTCCTGTCCCGCGTCCCTCCCGCCCTTCTCACTCGTGGCTGCTGTCAGTAACCAGGTGGGAAGACCGGGCAAGGAGACAGCTCCAGTGCCACCCTGTCCACCCCCACATTATCCTGCCTTATTACATTGTAATAAATTGAACCATTCCACTTCATTATTTCATATTTGAGGAGATTTATAGATTGTCCTGGTGGCTGAAGAGGCAGTGATTAAAGGAGCAGTGTGCTAATGAATGAGCCTCAGCACAAAGCCTTTTTAATTAATGCACAGCCCAGGGGCTGTAAACGCCTTGCTGATAACAAGCCTGGCCCATTCAGGACATGAACTGACAACTTTGGAGAGAATGAAGGCTTATGTGGAGACATGGGTATGGTATTGAAATGGCAATTAAGGCTAATAAAATGATTCGTCTGCCCATCCATCGCCCTCCTTCCCTGCGCCCGGCCCTGTCTCTGCCTCGGAAGTAATGGCAGGTGGAGATTTCATTTGGCTCCTCCAACCTTTCTTGGTGATTTAATTTACAGGCTGCATCTGTTCCTTCGCGAGGCTCTTTCAGTCACATTAGAGATGGATTTTCACTCCAGGCTATTCTGAACTCGCTGGAATTTTCCGAGTCAGATTATTTTGCCCAGTGTTTACGGCTGGTTTTCCTTTTATTTCTTAAAAACTTTTCTAATGGAGTGTCTTGCTGGGAGGGGAGGCAGTGAACTTGTTGGCAGTGCTGTCCATCCGTCCATCAATCCATCCCTCCATCCATCCAGCATCGACTCTGGGCTGGTCAGAGCACTGGGATAAACACAGTGGGCTCACACAGCTCTGGGAAGGAGGAGACCTGCCAGGGTGAATTGTCAGCTTCTTTCAGGATGGCCTCAAACCTATCCCTGATTTTTGATGGGTTTCATGTCCCCTTCCTGCTTATCCTGTGCTTGGCGGTGTCGGTACGTTCCACGCTTGGAAAAAGTGACTTTGAAAAAGCACATTAAGGAATGAGTCAGTGCTTAAACAAACAGTGGGGACAAACTGGAGGCACCCCTTGTCCTTGGGAAGGCACGGGGCAGATGAACAGCACGGACAGGTCATGGCTGCTCCACTGAATTCTGAGGAATTGCCCTGGTTTGTGCCATATCCTGCCTGGTGGTGTGTCAGCCTTGTGGCAAAACACCCTTGGTGTGTTCAGGGATCAAATCAGGCATCGCTGGCAGCTCTGGAGAATTTGGGAATTCTTTACTCCTCTGAGCATCCCCTGTGGCTTGGAAGAGATGAAGACCCCAAAGCCTGGCTCCATCCCTTTTTCCCACTGTTCAGCTTCTGCGTTTTGCCTCACTGAATCCCTGACAGGTGGAAGCACTATTTTTCAGTAAGGGATGTGGGAAGAGGAGGTGGCAAACTTTTGAAACAAAGTTAAAAAAAAAAAAGACAAAAATATAAATGATGCTGCTTGTGGCCTGCAGATTTAATGATATTTGCCCATTTGATTGATGAAGATGATGAACGAGGCTTCGTGGCCTGTTGAGGGTGAAAAGTCTAAGTACCAGGATGGAGAGTGAATCAATCACTTCCCGCTCCCGTGCCAGATGGGATCATCAGTTACCTGCGGGTCCCGGCAGCGCCGTACATTACCCCGGCTGAGGGACGGCACATCAGCCACGGCTGCTGCCTCCTCTCCCCAGAGATCGATACTCCGTGGCCAGGGGAAGCAGCACGGCCTAAACAGAACCACTAAAACTCCTCGCCAACTTTATTCTTGCGTCAGATTTTGTTTGCTAATATACACGTTCCGACAAAATGTCTCCCAGGGGTTGGGCTGGACACTGAGATCTTCAGGGCCAGGTGGAACACAGGAGCTGGAGCTCGTGGGGAAAAGTGCTGGTGGTTTGCTGAAGAGTAATCTCTGAATGCCTGCAGTGCCCATGTCGTTTTTTGGGTTTTTTTGTTTGTGTGTGTGTGTTTTTATGGTGTTTATTTAGTATTTGAGCGCTTGCTCATCATTTCCATGCTGAAACCCACAGTGCGAGGGTGAAAAATGGTTCTGTCCCTGCTTTGGGCAGAGGGATTTGGGTTGCGGGGCTGCATCTCAATGCTGGACACCCACAGCAGTCAGAGATCTCATTCCTTGGGCACCACGAGCCACGTCCTCCACGTGCCATCCCCCTGTCACGCCCTTTTTGGGCCAGCGCTGTAACTTTATTATTTTGAGTAGCATTTGCCTTACACTTGGCAGAAGTCCATGAATTATTTGAGGGTGTGTTGGTAAACACGGTTTGACAAACAGTGCCTCAGAACCGTGTAACAAGCTCAGGACTTGGGATGTTCATCAAAAGTTTTGGGGTTTTATATTTCCTGAGTTCCACCAACCTTGCGAGCAGAGCCAATGTGATTTATGGCTTTGTGTTATGTTCCTGTGAAACTTGCAGGATTTTGATATAAAATTCTCCCGGCTTTAACCATCAGGTTTCACCTGAGCCCTGTTTTGGAGGCTGTTAATTCTTTATGTTGTCATTTCTGAAGACCCTTTTACAGCAGGAGCTCGGCATTATATAGCACTTAATAATGGGCATGTTGCACTCCAGAGTAAAGAACATTCTGCTGTGTTCAAACCTCTCACGGCGATCGCTGCAGCTGCCGATGGCCAGGACGGATGTGCCCAGTGTTTTGCAAAGTATTTGTGTAGGGAAGCACCGTTCTGCTCAGGTAGTTTTTGGGTTGTGATTTATGCTCAGGGGTGCTGGAGGACTTTCACACTCTCTGAGTTCTGCTGTCTGATAAAGTCCCCAAGTTGTGTCACTGGAGGAGAGCTGCCCTTGGGAAGAGTCCATCCCTCTTGTTGACTTGCTCCATTGACCTCTCCAGTCTATTAGCAGGACACATTGGAGAGCTGGCCTTAATTACCTGGCCTAAATATTGTGGGTTTAATGTCCTGCTCAGACAGAGGAGCTGTCACATGCAGAGGTCCTCGCCAACCATGAAGAACACGGTGGGAAGCAAGGGGAGGAGATGCTGTGGTGATGCAGGGAAGGAGGAGCTGGGCTCCTCGTAACGTGCATGTCCTGAGATTTAAGACCCTGAGAAGGGAGATGTGGTGGGCTGTTGCCCTTATTTTTGCAGTCCAGATGTTGCTCTAGGACACGAAAAGAAGCACCCGACTCGAGTTCTCTGTCAGGTCACACTGAGCCAGGAAAAAGAGGCCTGGCTGTTTATTTCTTTCATATATCTGTGTTTCTAGGAATGACCATGGATTGGAGGATGAGGTTACCACCTCTTCCATCCACACTGGTCAACTGAACAGTCCATCAAACTCTCTCCACCTCTGAAGAAAGTATGAAAACAATAGAGTACAGTTAACAAAACATGACTCTGTTTACAGAAAGTGTGTGAGAAACTTTGTCAAAAAAGGAAAACATAGAAAGACTGCAAAAGTCAGGGCAACAGTGGGCCAGGCTTGGTCCTGTCACAGCACACGCAGAACCAGCACATCAAACTTCCAGCCAGAGGTGATGTGAAGGCAGGAGGACGGGGTGAATTTCGGACAGGGATGGCTCAGCACTGTTTTTTCCCTTGGATGTGCTGCAGGCTCCTTCTGTGACCTTGAGGATGTTTTCGAATCTTTCTTTTCTTCTTGTATCTGGGCTTTCTAGGGCAGGGAGCATCTCTTACAGTGTCTACTTAATCGAGGTTTGCCTCTCGTTTGAAGTCTCTGGGCACTGCTTTTGATATCAATAACAATCATGATAGTGAGAGACCAAAGACAAAGGAACAATTCCCAGGAAAAATGGAGCAGTGGTGCTCTCCTGTATTGGTAATTCAGGGGTGAGGTATATAGATGAGTTTTGACAAGAAGTAAGAAGTACTGGGGAGCTCAGACTGCAGTTCTAGTGGGGACTGAAAGCTGGGGTACAACGAACAAGCTTTCCAGACCTCCCTGTGCTCCTTTTCCTGGGTGGGAGGGGACGAAGGGAAATGCAAATGTGTCCTAAGAGGATCTGTTTGAATTCACAGTGCCTAGAGCAGGGCTGTGAGATGGGCCCTGAATCACAGGCAGGAGCAGAGGATTTGGGGAGAACAGCCTCCCCTAACAAATCTGTGCAGCACCTAACTTGCAAATATGTGGAGTTTTTTTCAGGTTGGAATTGCTGGCTAAATCCAGGACTTCTATCCAGCCCACTGCAGTCATTAGAGAGGGCCTTAAACTCATTCTCTCCTTTTCATTAGCATTGACCATTAGCTCTGGAGAGCCGTGTTATTGATATAAATGTCTTTGAAACCTCCCGAGCTCCGGGCTTTGACGGATTTCATAGGCTGGTTAGGGAAAGTGTTTCTTTTCATCAGTTTTGAATTTGTCACTATTTCAGTGGAATCAAAGGGGACTTCTTGTGTTGCAAGGCAGGGAGGGTAGAAATACCAGATGTACTTTGTCTCTCTCATTCATTAATTCAGATACATTTATCATAAGACTTCCTATTTGTCTCCTTTTTAAGATAAATAATCTCAGCCCTTCCAATCCCTTGTCATATGGAGACAAGAATGATTTAAAGGAGCTGGAAAAGTTCCATATGACAAGGGATACAGAGATTCAAATGTTGAGTCTGGTCCTTTCATTTCTGGAGGACAGAGCAGAAGATGGAGATGACTGGGCTGAATATCCTGGTTTCTCTGCAGATGTCCTGTGGCTAAGACAGGGACAAGTGCATGGAAACACATCTGTCCACCCCATTTTTGATGCTGATAACACATTCTGGGCTGTGATAAGTTCGAATTTAGCACGGAATGAGCTAAATTTGGCAGGAGCTCTCTGTATGGCCTCTTAGTCCCAAAGTGGATGCTGAACGTGTTCGAGTCGTTCCCTCCGCAGGAATGTTTTAGAACTTGGCTGAGGTTGTAGCTGTGGTATTTGCTTAAGATCTGATCTAGATCTCCTGTAATTGCAAGGTATCTTCTGGAGGATTTGGAAGAGGCAGGCTGCCTTATTCCCTTCCTCCTAATTTGAAGGTTATACATCCCTGTTTTCCCCTGGAATACGCCGGTCTTCCCTGGGATACTCGGGAGAATCAGAGGAGGAGTAGCAGCAGCTCTGTTTTAGGGTACTAATCCTCTTGTAAATCCCAGCATTTGTGTATCTCTAATAATTTTTCCTGGCACTTGGATGATGGTTTAAACACACCCATAAAGAAATCGGGTAAACACTGAGCTAATCCTCTCGGTGCCCGGGGAGCAGCAGGGTGAGCAAGCAGTTAATGTTTGTGGGGTGGGCGGCTCTGCTCTCGCTTCCTGAGCAGGGAGAGGACCCTGGGGGCAGCTGATGCCAGCAGAGGGGTGGGGACAGCAGGCACAGCTCACCTGAGGGACATTTCTGCAGCATCCTCACCTCACCCCTCGCTTAGGAGCTGCTGCGAGCTCAGACGGAACCAACTGCCTGAGAAATCTCTCCCTGCAGCCCAACCTAATTTGTGCTGTCAATCCCCCGCTCGCCTTCCCGCGCTCGTATTTAGCACCATTGATTTATTGGATTGCAGGAATATTAAGAACCTCAAACTATTAGTCCTGATTATAACTTCTTGGCGGCTCCATCACTCCATGTGCCTTGCCATGCTCTGAGGGAGCCTGGGCCCTTCTCTGGCTCCCGGCAGCTATCGAGCCTCAATTTACCTCTCTCCTCCACTCTGCCTTTCCCTGCCCTCCCAAACTTTCCCAAACACGCCTTTCTTGCAGCCACAGGTGTTTTTGGGAGGGCATGGAGGAAGGGAACAGCTTTCCCAAGCTGAGATGAACTCATCCACAGCAGAGCCAGGGAGCTGAGGTTGCTGGTGTCCTTGCCCCGATGTTCCCAGTGCATTGGAGCTTCCCGAATTTCTCCTCTGCTGCTTCCCATCCCTTCACTCCCTTCTGAGCAGTTAGTGCTGCCTTCTCTTTCCTACCTTCAACATCCTCTTTGAAAATCTCAACATCTTTTGCCTTAGAGCAGCCTGCAGACTGTCCTCCCTTCTCATCCCTTTTCCAACTCCTGCGTGCTTCCAAAAAGGAACGGGGTCATTCCAAGTGCGGATGGGAATGCATTTGGAGAAGTAAACACCACTTGCAAAGAGATGCTGCAGTGGCCCTGGTTTTGAAGCTGGCCTGGATCAAGAGAAAAACAGCCTCTGGCAGTGAGGGAGGGGGAGAGCAGGGAATTTGGGGCGAGAAAAGTGCTGAAAGGAACAGTCTGTGCTCCACGCTGTGCCTGGGGGGTTGGTGTGTGCAGAGGGACCAGGCCCCGCTGGGCTCCAGCTGGGGTGTGACTGCGGGGACACTGCTCGGAGGGGCTGGGTGAGCTGGCTTTTGGGGGTGTGTGAAGGCTTTTAGCTGAATCTGAGAGTTCCGTTATGAAGATCAGAGCTGCTCTTTCCTCTGCAGTGCCCTCTAAATGATGCCAAGGTCTCCCAAAATCCGGGTGGCTGGGAGCTCCCTGCCTGGGGCTGCCAGCTGTGTGAGGTTTTGGAGAGGGTGGCATGGCCCACGGTGACTGTGACGGGTGGGGGGAGAGGCAGCGGGATCCCACCACCCCATCCCTCCTCCGCACTGGGGAGAGAGCTGCTGGAGCTGCTGGATCTGCTGGAGCTACTGGAGCTACTGGAGCTACAGGAGCTGCTGGAGCTGCTGGAGCTGCTGGAGCTGCTGGATCTGCTGGAGGTGCTGGAGCTACTGGAGCCGCTGGAGGTGCTGGATCTGCTGGAGCTGCTGGAGCTGCTGGAGCTGCTGGAGGTGCTGGAGGTGCTGGAGCTACTGGAGGTGCTGGAGCTGCTGGAGGTGCTAGATCTACTGGAGCTGCTGGAGCTGCTGGAGCTGCTGGCAGGGGGCTGGGCTCCTCCATCAGGACCCCATGTGGTGTCCCCACTCCCCGAGCCTCCTTTCCTGCCCCCAGAGGCTCCGTGGTGAGAGAAGAGCTCTGCCTGCAGCCCTGCCCATCTTCCATCGCTCAGGGCCTCAGGAACATTTCAGAGGAAGGGTTTCCAGTCTGCTGGCTCGAGGCTGGATAACGTCTGGGTGAGCTGCTGCTGAGTGATGGCTCCACAAGGACCCAGCCCTTTCCCAGGAAAGGCTTTCCATCATGCTTCCAGCCCCGTGGCCACTGCTTCAGCCTAATTACGGCAGCGCTGCTTAATAGACTTCGGAGCTTCGACCGCGTCTCCCGGCTTTTACTGCCCAAGGAGCACCCGTCCTCCTGGTGGGGATGGAACCAGAGAGGGCTCAGAGAATCCCCGAGTATCCTGAGCTGGAAGGGATCACAAGGATCATCCAGCCCAGCCCCTGTCCCTGCACAGACACCCCAACACCCCCACCCTGTCCATCCCTGGCAGCGCTGCCCAAACGCTCCTGGAGCTCTGGCAGCCTCGGGGCCGTGCCCATTCCCTGGGGAGCCTGGGCAGTGCCAGCACCCTCTGGGGGAAAAACCTTTTCCCAATCATCCTAAATCCCACCCTAACAGGATGGGTCCTCTTTCCCCATCCACCAGTTCCAGGGTAGGACAGCAGCATCACTTGCAGCTGGAGTTTTAGGTGCTGCTCTCACCTTCAGCAAACAGAAGCGAAGGACACTCTGCGTGGATTTGGATGCTCAAATTAGAACTGAACAGCTCCTCCATCCTCATCCTCACCCTTCTCCAGCCTCGCTCCCTGCTCCTGCAGCAGAGCTGGGATCGCAGCAAACACGTTACTCACAGAGCAGCCAGGCTGCTTAAGGACCTAAATTTATTTCATTTTCTAAACTGCAGCTGGGAAAAAATAAGAAGCCATTAGGCTGTCAGTTGTCAGAGCTTTACAGGAGCATCAACACATCATGTTTTTCTTTACTGAGACATTAAATGTGTCAAGACCCAGTGATGGACTGTGTGGATCAGATTCAGAGGGCAGAAGGGATGGCAAGCGAGGGCAGGATGGTTTTCTCTGCTCTCCCAGGGCTGCCAGGTTCCAGAGTCTTGGGAATGGTGTGGTCCCCCAAATGTCAGAGTCCTGCAGCTGCTTCACCTTAATGGAACCAGTCAGAGGTGTCTGCAGGGAATGCCGAGCTCGGGTGCTCGCCCATCACAGGATGAAGCAGGACCGCAGGTCTCTGGTGCAGCCCTTGTGGGCAGGATTTGGATGCTGCTGGCAGCCAGGAGCGTTTTTCCCCATTTTCTCCCCGTCAGGAGGTTAATGACTGCCTGACCACAGCAGTGTGCCAGGGCAGGGAACTGACAGGCAGAGCAATGTGGAGATCGTGACTTCAGCTAAGGAGAATTCAATGTGAATGGAGGTTTTATTATTTCCCAAAGTACGGCTGGACCCGGGATTTTTATTTTGTTTCTCCTGAGTTTGTCAGATGCCCAGAAACTTCCCAAAGCCTCCAACATCCCAAGGCTCTCCCGAATGCAGTGTTTGGTCTGCATGTACACGAGATGTGTGGCAAATATTTTATTTCAGATGCTGGCATATTTGCACTGGCACTGCCTGCACTCCATGTGAGTGATGAAAGGCCCTGTATAAATACGGTGTTTCCATTGGTATTGATTGCATTACGATTGCAATTCCACTTGCAACGGGGCTGCCTGCAGTACGTGTGTTATTAGGTTGGCACTCAGCATTAGTGCCTGCCCAGGACCACTTTCCTTTTCCTCGAGCTGTGTCCATCTGACGCAGGAACGGAGCAGTGGAGGCAGAGCCAAGGCTGGGGTTGGGATGTGGAGGTTTCCTGCAGCACTGACCTGCCCAGGGCAACCCCTGGGTGGTTCTGGACCCGAGCAGGTCTCCCCCCTTGCGCAGGGGAGTGGCTGATGCTCTCCTGGTTGTCACTGCTCGGTGCCCTCAGCTGGATGTCCCCTCACACAGGAGGTGGCCGAGCAGCTCTGCTCTCCTGGCAGCTCCTGCTGCTGCTGCACTCCCTCCTGCTGTGTTGAGACCCCTAAAATTCCAAGCTGCCGTTTAAAATTCCTTCTCGCTCTCTCTGCTGACCTCCTCATTACAGACCCAAATTTCCTCGGATATTCTGTGTAGTAAAGTGTCCCTTCTCCTTTGATTCAACCTCTGTCTTATTTTTTTTTGTTGTTGTTGTTTTTTGTTTTGGGAGGCGAGGTGCTGCGGGCTCAGAGGCGGTTTTGATATTTTCCCAGTCAATATCTCTTCCTGCTAGGAACAAGATGTAATCTGTGTGCGTGTGCCTTCACAGGCTCACACCGAGCAGCGTCAGGCTCCTGGAACGGGAAGAAAGGGATGTGCATTCCCCAAATGCAGCAGGGAGCTCTGGCATTGCCTCTCCCCGGCCTCTGAAGCTGGTGAGACGATTGCCCTTTGCTCCCCTGCCCTGGAAAAGTCATCCTGGGGAGAGAGGGAGTTCTGTGCCTGCTCCTCGCCCGGGGCTGAGGCAGCTCCGTGGCAAATTGATGAGGAGCAGATGCTTTGAGCTCAGGAGGGGCTTTCCCTGCCTGGGCAGGTGTTAATGGGAAAGGTTACAGGTATGATGGGGAGTGAGGACCAGAGAGGGAAGGGGCAGATGGAAAAGGCAGGAGGTGGGAAGGAGGGGAGAAGGAGAGAGAAGCAGGATGTCTGTGCAGGGCTTTCTTCATTCACTCACTTAATTAGAGAGGAGACCCCAGCCGGGCCACCCCTGAGCCTTTGAGGAGTGGTGGGGGTTTGCTCCGGGCTCTGCCTCTGGCCTCAGCCACTGCCCCAGGGAATCTGCCTAACACTTGAAGAAAGCCAAAATAATGAAAAAAAAAATCCACGAAGGGGTAAAAATGGGGAGGGGGAGTTGGGGATGAGGAAGGGACACAAAATACACTCCCTCTCTGACAATCCACATGAGTTTGAAGTCAAAACATTCTGTGCATGTCTGTTTTTTTCCTTCCCTCACCACCTGGTAGCTATTATCAGATGACAATTTATTCCAGGCATCCTCTTGGGAGGAGATTTCACAAGCATCAAGATTTTAAATCCAGAAAGGGCCACGATTAGCATGGTGTGTGCCTGAGCCAGTGTTTGACTCCCCTTCCCATCCTGGGCTGTGCCTGTTGCTGGGGCTTTGTGTATGTTCTCCTGGCAAAAGCTCAGGATTTGGCTCTGAAGTCTGAAGTCCAGGAGCCTCCACTGGCCCTTGAACCCCCTCTCCAGGAAGAGTCTGCAGCCACAGCTGGGAGAGGGAAGGACTCTTGCAGCTTGGCTGGGAGAAGGTGGGAGAGTCGTGCCCGGGCTCTGGGATGTGCTGGGAAAGGAATTTCATTTTGTGTCACCTCGGGAGGTTTGCAATGCAGATGGAGGTGGCTGCAGAGGAGCAGGTAGATCGAAGGAGCATCTGTGTTTCCCTGGAAGGAGAGGATTCCCTCAGCAAACCTCAACATGGTTGTCTCTGATTCAGGAGTTTATCATCAGGATAAATTGGTGCATCGGGCAGGGCCTTTTGTCTTCGCTTTTCCTTTGCCTTAGAGGCTTATTACTCAAATTGGTAACTATCAGAATATTACTTTACTGCTAACGACTTAGTAATAGGTGGCACTGGGATGTTGCAGCTCCAAAATCTGCTGTATTTATCGGAGAGGATGCCTTTTCCCTGTGTATTCCAGCTTCCTGAGCCTTCTGCCATTAGAGAATTCTTCCCCAGGTGTAAAATCCCACTCCAGCTCCTCTTGCAGTCTCCCTCTGGACACCCTGCTTCCCATATTCCCTAAAAGTGCCTTCCTGGTGCCGCAGCCAGGCGTGACACACAGGGCTGTGAGCACCTCGGTGCCTTGCCAACGGTGAAAATAGACTTGTCATGTTTGGTTTGGTTTGGTTTCCAGCAGATGTATTCACAAATAACTTCATTTGATGGCAATGATGGGGAAAGAAAAGAAAATCATCCCCATGATTTTCTGAATGTTATCCAATGATCTATAAAGCTAGGCAGAAATTTAAAAAATAAAAAGGGAAAGAGAAAGGAGGAATTGTGAAGAGTTTGACAAGTATGTCAGTGTTTCTTGAACACATTACAGCACATAATTCAGTTGGCTTGAGTTCCTAGAGCGCTTCAGCTCTGGCTCCCGAGTGCTGAGCTGGGCTGTGCTGCCTGTGTTCCCAACACACGAGGGACACAGCAAGCAGCAAAATGCAGGAAAAATCAGGGAGCTTTTCATACCACTCCTCGGGCTGGAGTGATGCTGTTTGAGGAGGGAGGGGTGTGATCAGATCACTTGGTAGTCCCTGCTGCTCAGTGTCTGCTGCCAGAGCTGCAAACCCCGGGGTTTACAGGGCTCAGCGTGATGGGATCTGCTCCCACTGCAAACCCAAAGTTCCCAAATGTGCTGAACACAGCAGGAGGAGCTGGCCAGGAGCGATGCAGGGGCAGTGCCAGCGAGCATCCCACGGCCCCGGTGCCCGGGATGTGCTGGAGCTCCTCTCCCTGCACTGCAGCTGCAGCAGGAACCTGCTCAGGTGCTGCTGCCTCGGGTGTGCGGATCCAGGATTCTGGGAGAAGCTGGGCCAAGCCATCCCTTCCTGCAGAATCCCACTGGAGTGGTGCTGGTGGTGGTTTGTGCCTCACAAAAGCAAGCTGCTGCTGCTCAGCACCTGCATCGCTCTGGGTTTCGTTTTGCTGTTGTTTAAAAGGTGGATTTGTTTTGTTGGCAGGCGGTGGGTGAGGGAGCAGTGCCCAAGCAGAGGGGCTGTGCCACTGCAGCTCTGGATTCAGCAGCATGAAGCAAGCAGGGGGAAAATGCAAGCAAATAATAATAATAGTAATACAAGCAGAATAAAAAATAATGCCATGGGAAGATTTAATGCAAATTCCCTTCCTGTCCTGACTGTGTGCCTGGTGACCAATTCTGTGACACCGGGTTTGGTCATTAGGATTGGGGCTCTGAGATGGGACAAGGGACCTGGAGCTGGGTTTCTTGAGTGCTCCAAGGAGCCCGATGCCCCATCTGGGGGCTCGTCTCCAGGTGCCTGGAGGCATAGTGTGAGGCTTTGTCTCTTGTTTAGAGAGCCTTGGCTTTTATAAGTTCAAAAATGAGATGGCAAATTGAATTTATTCATGAGCATGGAGGCTCTCTGGGGTTTCCTCTTTAATTCAGTAGACTTGCTTTAAGGGACTCTGTTTTAGCAGAGAAAGGATGGAATTGGTGCTTTCATCTTTCAAGCCTCCCTTACTGGTGCTCCCCCCTTGCTCCTGACTCCTGCAGAGTCTGTCCCAGAGCAGAGATGTCCCCCTTAGTGCTTCCCATCCCTTTGTGTGGGATGCTGTGCTGGGTTTTTGGGACAAGGCTCCGCTCCCTGTGCAGGGGTTTGGGAGGACCCATGGGAGGGGCTGCAGCAAAGCCCACCCAAGGTCCTTTCTCCTTCCTCCCCATCCCCTTTGGAGCAGGAGCTGTCTGGGTGAGGGGATGCCTCCAGCCTGGCTGGCAGCTGCTTGTGCCATGCTGTGGCAGCTGAGCCCGCAGCAGGAGTGACCCATGAGCCAAAGGGCCCTAAAGCAGTGGAAGTCCTCTGGTGGGACAGCTCAGGATTCTGAAGCCATCCTTTAGGAGAAAGCCTCCCCATCAGGATTTGCTGTATTATGTTAATCCTTCTCAGTTGGTTGGCACGTTGGCCTGACATCCCTTTTACCCCTTGTAAGTCTCTGTTCTAGTAAGTTCTCCTGTCCTCCATACCCGGTTGTTTTTGGGTTCCCTTGCTCCACCCCTTCCCTCTTTCCATGGATCACAGTTATGTCACTCCACCCTCCTGCCCTCTGATAATCGCTCCCTGGTGTTCTGCCCCCGCATTAAGCTATCCACTAGATAAAGCTGAGACACACCCCCGTTCTCCCTCTTCATCCCTGGACCCCTTCTCGTGGGACAATGACCCCACTGGGAATTCGGCACGAGGAGCCCTCCTGGCTCTGTCTCTGGTAACCCAAGAGCCGTCCATCCCCGTGGGAGCGTGGGCTGCCTCCATCGGCCTGGGGTGAATATCGGCCTGGGGTGAATATCAGAGTGCCAGCGTGGTACACAGCACCCCTGGGGCCACCCCTGCCAGGGACACGTTCAGAACAACGCGGTGGCCCCAGTGCCACCGAGCTGCCCACAGCGCTGGTGCCACGCCATCACCGCCATCCCAGTGCCACGCTGTCGCTGTCACTGCCACCCCAGTGCCACGCTGTCACCGCCACCCCAGTGCCACTCTGTCACTGTCAACACCACCCCAGTGCCATGCTGTCACCGCCACCCCAGTGCCACGCTGTCACGTCACCCCAGTGCCACGCTGTCACCGCCACCCCAGTGCCACTCTGTCACTGTCAACACCACCCCAGTGCCATGCTGTCACCGCCACCCCAGTGCCACGCTGTCACGTCACCCCAGTGCCACGCTGTCACCGCCACCCCAGTGCCACTCTGTCACTGTCAACACCACCCCAGTGCCATGCTGTCACCGCCACCCCAGTGCCACGCTGTCACGTCACCCCAGTGCCACGCTGTCACCGCCACCCCAGTGCCACTCTGTCACTGTCAACACCACCCCAGTGCCATGCTGTCACCGCCACCCCAGTGCCACGCTGTCACGTCACCCCAGTGCCACGCTGTCACCGCCACCCCAGTGCCACTCTGTCACTGTCAACACCACCCCAGTGCCATGCTGTCACCGCCACCCCAGTGCCACGCTGTCACGTCACCCCAGTGCCACGCTGTCACCGCCACCCCAGTGCCATGCGGTCACCACCACCCCAGTGCCACGCTGTCGCTGTCACCGCCACCCCAGTGCCACGCCGTCACCGCCACCCCAGCACCGCGCTAATGGTGCCAGATGGCATCAGCAGCGAGCCCCGCTCTGCCTCCCACCCCCTGCTCCCCGGGAGCCCCGAGGGGTTTGCAGGCAGTGACAGGAGCAGGCACAGGCTCAGGGACCTGTTAGTTGCTCTTTCACGGTTCAGCGGGCTCCGTTCCCACCTGGTGCTCTCCAGGGAGTCCCCGTGAGCTGCAAAAGGTGTCGCGGGCAGGGAAAACGGGGGGGGTTTTGTGGGATGTGAGGCATCTTCACCCAGGATGACGGTGTGCGTTGGGTTTGGGAGCAAAATATCCCCTCCCCAGTGTGGTTGCAGAGATATTTTCCAGCATTCTGGTGGTGTCTGTGAGAAAGTCCTTGCTTTATTCATAAACAGATAGAGAGTTTTTGTAAATTATTTTGCAGGTGTCCTGATAGTGCCTGAGAATGTTTTCAAATGGGTGTTGTAGGGTTTCACCAATCATGCCCGAGAGGTGGATGGTCAATGACCAATGGCCCTATGCCATCCCAGCGGACTAAGAGACATAAACCAGTCTGTAAATTAATAAATAATTCAGTTTTTTCCTGAACAAAGTCCATGTCGTTTGTCTGCCGTCCCCGGGACAACAGCAACAACCCCAGGTTTTGGGAGACGCCCGTTTCCCTCCCTTTTTCATCGGCATTGCTGCTAAAAGGTGGGTTCAGGGAAGGAGGGCACCCCGAGGCTGCTCCAGCCTGCGAACACGGCTTGGGGTGGTGCTGCTTTTGTCTCTGGTTTAACCCAACGAAGCGCCACGGGCTGATACCCTCAGAGGACTGCGCAGCAGCTCTTGTGAAAAACCATGGAAATGAGGAGAATTTCGCTGTGGTTTAAGTTTGCTGCGAGCTGAATGTCAGCCTGGCTTTGTCGTCCCTCTGGGAGCGTCGGGAGCCGGCAGACGGGAAGGTGCAGCACTAAAATTCATCGCCTGCTGAGGCGGCTGCTGGCGTGTGCGCACACCTCGAGCTCCCAGCGAGTCTCTGGGGCTGTAAAACCCCCTGGAAGGAGGTGATAAACCCCCCGAGACTCCGGCAGAGCTCCGCAGCTGCTCCCGGGGTAATGGGACCTCCTGGCGCACGGCGAGGTCTTTACTGGGAAGGTGCCGTTGAAGGACAAAGTCTGACGGTGTTTGGATCTTAATGTTTTACAGCTTCGAACAATGCCTAAAAATACTAGTGTATGCAAATTATAAACTAATTTAGATGATGGAGCATGGGAATATTGCTCATACTCCCCAAGCATGGCATTTCCAATCATATCTTCGTTTCGTTTTTAAGCAAAGAAATCATAATCTTGACATGTTTATCATTCAGTGCCTGCACCAATTATCTCTTTGGGTTCATTCTATAGTTCATAGAACTGATAGATTATGATCATGTTGTTAGGAGAATTGTGCAGTCATTATTCCTCCAGCTGGAGGAGAAGTTGAAAAACAATTATAAAGAATGATTCTCCTTTGGATTGCTTTCGGAGTTCATGGAATAGGCAAGTTCCTATTACCAGGGGCCAGGAGCTGCAAGGTCCCTGCCACCGGTGGGTTTGAACTCTTGTGATCCAAACCCAGTGACTTGCAACACTCATTTTCTCCAGCGAGCTCCGGTTGTAGTTATTATTTTTTTATGGGTTGATATCAGAGAGATGAATGCCATTGGCTGCACGAGGGCTGCGACTCGGAATGATAATTTCCAGTTTAATTACAGCGCAGGGCGTTGGGGATGCACCAGTGGATACCTGTTGGGTTAGAAATTGAGACTCGAGGCTTTGCATCCAAATAACCCAACGCTGGCATCCACGTGGAATTTTGACCTGAAAGCGGATGAAGTGGGGCTCCCTCAAATCAAGTCTTGTTTTCTTTCAAGGTCCTTAATGAGACTCATGGGATTGTGACCCTCCCAAAGAAAATATTTGCAGGAGATGCTGCTAAAGGAGTCCTCTGGGAATTTGGGAGTTGAAGGCAGCACGATCCCGGGGGAGAGCTTTTCTTTGATCCCCAGAAGGAGCTCTCTAATCTCTTCCATAAACACACTTGGGCAGCTCCAGGGTGACTTGGCAGCCTTGCCCGTGTGATGGATTGTCCCCAGAGGACCACGCTGCCTCCCCGCTCCTCCCTTGCCCCAGTTCTCCACTCACACTATTGAATTTTCAAGTTTCTTGACCAGAAGGCAGCAGAACCAGAAAAACAAATGTCTCACCCAGACATCATTCCCACGCAAGGATTTTGCCTCCTTGTCTCTGCAGGGCTTTTCTTTCCCTCCTCGTGTCCCAGCTGTGTCAGGACACGAGCAGAGGGCCACCCCCAGCGCCTTGGCTGCGTCCGTGCTTATCCAATTTGGGACTGGATGAAACCCCCCGTCCCCCAGGCCTTTTAGTTTTGCCTTCTCCCAGTGGTCAATATCGACTGCTCGAGCAGAGCTATTTATTTAAGAATGCACCTTGTCAATATTTATGTAGCCTGTAGCTGGCTGAGTGTTGAGGGCAGTGTGGGGAGGGATGGATGGAGCTCTCCAGCTGGGAAGGGCTCTGTGCTGGGGAAGGAGGGAGCAGCCCTTGAGGGGCCCTGCTGATTTTGTTGTGCCTTGGAGTGGCAGTGTCACAATTCCCTCCTCCTGCTTTGAAGTTCTTCCTTTTCCCTCATCCCCACTCTGGAGGGCTCAGATTTTCTTTTGGGGAAGGGACACGACAATCCCATGCTTGCCATGAGACCCTCAGCTCCTTTTGGGAACAGACCTTGCTTCTGCTGTTAATTACCTGTTTAAATTACAAGGCCTGTAACAGAGAACCCCCAATTAGGTTATTCACATGTTGCACACCCAGGAAAAAAGGGTGAATGCCTTTAATCCAAGATCATGTTTTAATATGAAACCTGTTTTTATATGCTGGGTAGAGGTGCCAAGAGTCCTTAAACTTTAGAGGAAAGATGGAGAAACCAGCATTATTATTTATTATTTATTATTTCCCAACACCTCCCACCCCGAGCTCCTGGAGTTAACAGGCTCCCTGTAGCACTGGTTGGGATTTGGTAGATGGATAAACACATTTTACTTCTTTAGAAAAGGGAAAGGTTGTTTACAAGTTTTAAACCAGAATGGAAATGTTGTTTTCTGTCAGGAGCATTTCATGAACAATAACGAAACAATGTTTAAAAAGCCTTTGAAGTGTCCCTTTCAAACGAAAAACTGAAGTGCTGGGGGAAATATTAAATGCCACAAACACAACGTATTAACGCTTAGTAATGAGCTAAGAGAAGAATAAAATGCAACTGAAAGCAGGAATTCACACCTGACACCAAAACCTTTGTGAAGGCAGTGCCAGATCTCCACAGGAGAGGGTCATATCTTTATTTAAAAACAAATAAAGCCACAAAACGTGCCTTCGGGGGAAAATCAGTCATAGGGCTTCCAGACCTATGTTGATGTTGTATTAATGGTGGTCAATCTTTCTGGGAAGGAGTTGGCTCTGAGGTTCCTGCATCCTCTTTAAGCAATGTGATGTGGATGTGCTTAAGTGCTGCTAATTCTGCCTGACAGTGCTTTTCTCAAAGTGTGTTTGATTTTTTTATATTAGACATTAGCAGGGGTGATATTTTTGGTGACTTCTCCTTTTCCTTTTAATTATTGTAGCAAGGGTACAGAAAGTTTTTGAAAACAGGTCATCTGATGAGTCAGAGCAAGACTTGCTTGTCTTGAAGAGCAGGTCCAAGGAGAACACAGGACATATTTCCAATTACTTCATGGCCAAACCCATTACAAAATAAAAATATTTCCAAGTGCCAGAGGAGGGAGCCAGCAAAACACAGGAAATCAGAACATTTCTGCCTTTTTAATGTTTCTTTTCCTAATGAAATCAGAAGAAATTGAGTGGAGCAGCACCAAACTTTGCTGTCACTTGAGAGGGAGTTGATGAAGTGGTGTCAGTGTGTGACTGATGAGTTGGGAGCACTCACTTTAAAAATCAAAATTGGTGGCTCTGGGAGGACAGAGCTCTCTCCTTTCTGCTCTCCCCACCTGCTTCAGTCTATTTTTTGCAATAATACGGGGTTATTTCTGGTCTTTTCCCTGCTCTTGCAGCACAGAGTTATCCATGGGGATAACTTGGGAATTTATGCCTGTCCAGGCCTGCCACTGCTCTCCCCACAACGCAGAGATGGTTTTTGCCGATGGGCTCTGGGATGGGCCAAGGAGCAGGATAACTCATGGCCTCACAGAATGCTTTGGGTTGGAAGGGACCTTAAAGCTCATCCCATTCCACCCCCTGCCATGGGCAGGGACACCTCCCACTATCCCAAGGTGCTCTAAATCCCATCCAACCTGGCCTTGGACTCTTCCAGAGCTCAAGACAGACACACTCCCTGGAAAAAGGAACAATGGCAGGGACAGTCCCGGCACGGAGCTGCCCTCCTGCAGCCTCCCTTCCCGGGAGGGCGTTGAGTTTGCAGGGGAGACGTGCTGGAGTGCAGCTCCTCGCTTCCATGGGGGCTCTGGGGACCGTGGTGCGCCTGGAAAAGCTGGGGGAGGCAGGGAAAAGGACATCTGTGAGATGCCGGAGGCGTCTCTCCACCCCGCAGCGTTGCTGTCGGAGAAAGGGAGAAAAAGGAGGGATGGAGAGAGCTGCGCTCCGCCCTGGGCAATGCAGGCCAGCCGGGTGACCCCAAACCATCCCCGTGCAGCCCCAAAACTCCCCTCCGGTGCCTGGGATGGGCGGGAGCTGCCACTGCCGCTGGGTTTTGGGCCTTGCCTTTCGGTCTGTGCGCGCTCCCTCGCTCCGCAAATTCCCGTTCCCCGCCGCCTTGCAAAATGCCTGCGCCGCATATGAAATGGAGGAGATAAAATTACAGGATCCGAGAATTGGCCGGGCTCTGTGCAATATATAACATACCAGATGGTCCTACAGGATGCCTCTGAAATATCTGTGCAATAGCATTTTAAGAAACTGATATAACTGATCAGGCAGCATATGGAAAAGACTTTCTGTGCTGCGTGAGGGTGCGGTGCCCCCTCTCCCGGCACCTGCTCTGCCTCCCCAAATTAGGGGTGCCACGCAACAATGAGCATCTCCCTTCTTTCATGGGAGCTGTTCCCATCACACATCTGGGACAGGGCCCTGCAGCTGGGGCAGCACCATTCCAGCAGGGTTTTTTTTTAAAAAAAAAAGAAACAAAGTTGTTGTCATTAAAGGGCAGAGTGAGAACACAGTGGTTTGGTGGCTTCCTCACAACAACAGCCTCCAGGATGGCCTTTTCCTGGGAGCATCCCAAGGATGGGGCTGTTTTGCACGGAGTGTGTGACCACCCAGCCTCCCTCCTGCTGCTCTGCTGTAAACGGGGTTTTGGTCACATATTTCCCACCTCCCCGTGCCTGAAGCAGAGGGCAGTGGGTTTGTGGGTGCAGACAGACCCCCAGAACGTGCCTGGTGGAAGAGAAGGAGCATCTCCCTCATCCCCGGGCAGCAGCACAAGCTCTGTGTCTCCAGCTGGAGTTTTGCCACTGCCTTCCATCCTTTGAACCCCTCCAATCCATCCATTTTCGGATGCACCTCGTGTGCTCGTCTTGCCCGTGGTGGGCCTGGGCTGCCTCTCCCCTCGTGCACACCCAGAGCCTCTCCTGCCTGTTTGCTATTCCCTGCTCCTCCTGCTGCCCGTCTGCCTGGCCTCGCACGGGGGCTGGCCCCTCTGTCAAACAGAGAGGACAATATTTCCTCTCCACAAGGCTCAGCTCATACTCTTGAAGGTGCCCCGGGGTCAGGGGATGAAAAGCTCCTTGCTGCTTCTGCAGCGAGCCCAAGTCGAGCTAAGAATAGATCTATAAACAAGCCAGAAGGGGAGGCTTCCCTGGGGAACCTCTGGGGACTCTCGCAGAATGTCACTGCTGGAGTTGCTGTCACAGGAGATGTGGGCCCTGCCGAGCCCGTGCTCTGGGGGGTGCCTGCCTTTGCCATGTGGGGCACGGCTCTGAGCAAATCCTCTCCCAGCCTGCAGGTTGCTTTCGGTCCCAAGGAGAAGTGCTGGGGTTGGAACCCCAAAGCTGAGGCAGGAGAGGGAATCTTGCATCCCACGGCTGCAGGAGCCGTGGTGGGCGATGCTGCAGGACAGAGCTGGTGGGCTTTTATTGGGATCTGGAGTGATGGAACCAATTTCCCTCCCGGACCTGTCTCCCTGGGTGCCCTGGGAGAGGGCTGAGGGCTGGGATGAGCTCAGGGCTGGGTTTTTCGCCGGCACGTGAGATGCTCTGGCAGGAGGCTCCACGCTCAGCTGCTACCCACGCTCGTGCAGAGAGGTATTTCGAGCTGTCAGTCTGGCGTGCTGTCTGTCTGTCCACCCACCCAGGCATCTATAAAAATCCAGGCTGCATTAAATATCTGTCAGAGCCCTGCTGCTGAAGCCAGGGCTCCTGATGCAGGTCCTTGTCCTGGAACCCCACGCCCAGGCAGAGAGGGTCGGGATTGGAGTGTGAAACGTGCAGCTTGATCCCTGTTTCTGGAGTGATCTACATAAAAGCTGGGAGTGGGAATCTTGCAGAAAGCAGACTTCCCTCCTTTGTCTTTCCCGACTCTGTCCTCTCTCTTATCTTGACGGCTTCTGCTTGGCTGCCGTGTTGCTCTTTAATCTGGAGCCCTCTGTTCTTACCTGAGCTACAGAGGCTTGACGAGCAAAGCCACTGAACTCGGAGAAAAATGAAAAGGAGCAAAGCTTAAGAAAATGTTTTCTTTCTCTCTTCATTCTTAAAAAAAAAAAAAAAAGAAGAAGAGAAAACCCAACCCCCAGAAGCGCACAACCAGTGAGCGATGCCTGGATTCATCCTTGAACCGTCTCCTGCTTGTGGATCAGGGATGCATCATTTCTGCCCTGTTTTCTTTCTTTTCCCTCCACTCTTTCCCTGACATTCAGTCATTTTGATCAAAGCCAGGCAAACAAAAAACTCTTCGCTTTCAACCCATTGACTGGGAGAAGGGAATCCTGCCCCGGTCCTGGCGTGAGGATCTCTGGGGAGGATGGGATGGGGAGCGTGGAGCAGTGGGGCATGAGGGGATGGGGTGACACAGAAGGAACTTGGTGCCTGCGTGGAGATAATGTTTTATACATGACAACAATGGATAATTGCTGTGATCAGAGATCTGTGTGAGGGTATCTCCTGTTTCATTCTCCTGGCGCTGGCCCATCCTCCTGATGGCTGAGGAAGGGAGCAAACTCCCTCGCTGCCTTTTGCCACCACCCTCCTTCTGATGCCATCATGATTTTTTGCCTTTTCTTTTATACCTCTTTTGTATGCCTTTGTGGCCTTTTGTATTCTTGGTGTTTCTTTTAGCCTACATTCCTAGAGTTAATGTTTTGTTGAGTTGGGAGACCGAACATCTTGGAGGCCTCAGACACCAAGGTCCNTTGGACATGTTCCACCTGGACAGAGCGCACCAGGGATCCTTGAAATAAACACCGAGGTAAAAAACCCCTTTTTCCCCTCTAACCGTGTTCGGCTCTGATTTTAAGAACAGGGATAAGGCATCACTTCCCATGAGGATTTCTCCCAGGAGAGGGGGTGCTCTGGAGGGTGGGGGTGTTTTGGGGGGTGGCTGGGAGCACCTGGGGGTGCGCAGGGGCCGGGCTCTTCTCAGGAGTGCCCGGAGAGGGCAACAAGCACAATCAAAGTACAAGACATTCTCTGTAAATGTAAGGAAAGCTGTTGCAGGGAAGTGCTGCTCCAGCCCTGGAATAGGTTGTCCAGGGACGTTGTGGGGTCCCGACCTCCTGGTGCTGCCACGTTTTCCTCTGCTCACAGCACATCTTTGGAGGTGCCTCATCCAGCGTGCGGCGGGTAATGATTCTTGACGGGAATTAGGACCCTGTCCATCTGGCCCCGTTCTGACATCTAACAAGAGGAGATAAGTGCACTTAACAACACACCAGCTCTTGTTCAGGCCCCTTCTTCCCAAGCCAGAATCAATAGCAGGTCTCTACAGCTTTTAGAGACTTAGATCCCATCTTTTCATCTGCCTCTCACTCATTTTTCTCAAGCAGCATGCGCATGATTTCTCTTTTTTTTCACACTGCGGAAATTTTCCCGTTCTACCTTTCATCTGCACCCGCGTGGCGCCGGCCCAGCCGGGGCTGCAGCTTGCACACCCGATAAGAAACCACCCCGTACCTGGGCTCCCCAATCCCCATCTCCACCTCTCTCCTGGTTAGGAGCTCTCCCACACTCTCATTAATCTTCAAAGTGCTTTACAAACACTAATTAATCGCCCCAGCAACCCGCTGGGGGAGGTAATGCAGGGCAGCTCTTTGCCCTTAGCCACTGATGCCAGCACCCTCATTTCTCCCCCGGGTTTCTTCCCTGCTGGCAGGGTTTGGAGCAGCAGGACGCTCTCCCCGTGGAGGGGTGGCAGGGCAGTTGGTGGCGGTGTCACAATGGTTGGGGACCTGCGTGGAAGGAGCCTGACTGATGGCACTGCAGTCCAGGACCTTCAGAGGTGAGCAGTGCTGCTTGCTCCATCTCCTCCCGAGTAACAGCCTGCTTCTCCCTTGGCCTCTCCTGCTCGTTTAGTTGCCTTGTCCAGCTTAAATGTTGTGTCTGCCTTGCCCCCGGGGCTGGGAGGATGCTGCTGGCCCAGCCTGGGGAAACTCGAGGTGTTTGCCCTTGGCAGGGGCTGCGGGATGAGGAAGCGCCGGGGGAGGATGGTCCGGTGGGTCCTTGTGCTCTCCCTGCAGAGCTGGGGGTGGCTGGTGCTCAAATTCACAGGATTCCCGGGATGGTTTGGATTGGAATGGACCTTAAATATCATTGCATTCCAACCCCCTGCTATGGGCAGGGACACTTCCCACTAGACCAGGTTCTCCAGGCCCCATCCAGGTTGTTTATTCCTGCAGGAGCTCCGAGTTCAGGGAGTCTTTACAAAAAAAAAGGCGAGGGTTTTTTTTTCTCTCCTTGCACGAAATGCAAATCAATAGCTGTTGTATTCACATTCTAACAAGATGTCAAGGAGAAAAGGGTAGCCTTTCATTCAGCAGAGCACACACACACCCCGAGGGAGGGGACAGGAAGGAGGGAGGAGGAGGAGGAGGTTGCGAGGCGGGAGCTGCGGAGAGGGCACGGGGGTGAAACCCGCAGGCACGGCCGGTTTGGGAGGCTTTCTGTTTCCCTGGAGCCTTCTGCTCCCCTTTCTGCCCACCCCAGAGCTCCTGCTCTCACCCTGCCCACCTCAGCATCCCTTCCAACCCAACCCCTCTGCTCCCCATCCTGCCCAGCCAAACTCTCCCGCTGCCCTCCCTGCCCACCCCACACCTCCAGGGTGAGCAGACACCCATCAGGGCACAGCTTCTCAGAGCCACAGCCCTGCAGGGAGGTGCCCTCCGCTCCCCTGGGATGGTCCGTGGGGTGCGTGCACAGCCTGGGGGCTGCTGGGGCTGGGAAGGAGAGTGGAGGT
>VZRO01001317.1:291496-310614 GCA_013397915.1 Daphoenositta chrysoptera
TGGACTGGGGCTGTAATTCTATAATTCTATAGCCCATCTATCGTGGGGGTGCATTTTGGGTGTGCATTTTGGGGTGGGCATTTCGATGTGCATGTTCAGAGTGTTCCACCTGGACAGAGCGCACCAGGGATCCTTAAAATAAATACCGAGGTAAAAACCCCCTTTTTCCCTTCTAACCGTGTTGGGCTCTGATTTTAAGAACAGGGATAAGGCATCAAGGGGAAGGATGGTCCTGCGGAGCCCAAGCTCTGTGGCAGGGGTGATCTGTGGCGTGTGGTGATGCAGGATCTCCTTTGGCAGCTGGGAACAGCCCATGGAGGCTGCTCTGGTGGCTGGGCATCGCCACGGAGCATCCGTGATGGGAGCAGGGCTGCTCCTCACCCTGCCCTGCTCTGCCCCCTCTCCCCAGCTGTGCAAGGAGAGGGCGAGGAAACCTCTGCTTCACTGAAAACGTGTTATTTCCCCCAGAGACTGCTCTGGTCCCAGATGTGAATATGCATTGAGACAGCTGGGGAAAAAAAACCTCTGGAAATACACACAAAAATCATGTCTAAATGTGCCCAGCGGACCAGAATGTCTCCTCTCCGATCGGGGGCTGCCTGTCAAATTTAAATATGCATTTTAGATTCTCTGCTTGATATCGGAAAGCAAACAACCCCAAATATCCCAGAAAAGCTCCACCAGCTAAATACATATTTATACACCTTTTTATTATGTGTCTTGGAAATCAAACAAATGAAACAGGCCAGTGCCTGCTCGGTCCTGCAGAGCTGGTGAGCAGAGATGGATTTGTTTGGCTGATCAAAGCACATTTGTTCCCATTTTGCAGATGGGAAGGTAAAGGCAGTGAGGTACCAAAGGTCTGCTCTGGGGTCACCCTCAGAGCTGTGTTTGGCAATTCGGGTGCCAGCCTAATTGGCCAAAATATATGCAAAGAGAGCAGCTCAGTGTGTGCTGGATTTGGGTAATAATCACTGCCAGGTGAAAAAAAAAAAGGCAGCAAATGGGAGAAGTGTGGTGGGAGAAAAAAAAAAAAAAAAAAGTAAGAATGTGTTGTTTTGAAACTTACCCAAATATAGCTTTTCAACTCAGGGTTTGAAAGCAGAGCAACATGTTTGTTCTGAGTCCATCAAACATTTCTGTTAATTAGAAATGATTTCTTTGTTCATTTCCTTCAGCTCCTCCAGGATAACTTCATTTCTTTTTGCCTTGGGCGGACTCAGAGCTCGCTGTGTGCGTTTTGGAGAACGAGCTGCAGCCCCAGGGTTCAGCTGAGCCCCAGTGCAGCTCGGTTCCCCCTGGGGACAGATGTCCCCGTCCTGGGCTGGCCAGGAAGGATGCAGCCGCATGCCTGGCAGCCCTGGGAAATCCCAAATGTCTCTTTGCAGCTGTTTTCCCAAAATACTTGTGAAGCAAAGGATAAATTTGCGTGGTGTCATCTGTTGGGGTGTCAGTTAGAGGGAAATTCAGGACAGAAATATCATCCCAGGCTGAGGGAGAAACTCTGCTCGCTGGTTTTTGCTCAGTGTGACGATTCAGCTCGTTCAGAGGTCAAGCAACACAACTGTACTCTTGTTAAAGGAATTAAATCCTTAGTCATGTTTTCTTTGGTGCTTTCCTGAGGACGCAGGAGATGGGATGCCTTCAGCAGATAATGTGGGAAAATCGTTGAGTTAAAACTTTTAAAAACGTGTGGTTTATTCATGCAGAGGAGAAAATGAAGGAAGATTAATGGTTAAAAGCTGGAGAAAGTTTGTCCTGGCAGCGTGTGCTCGGCTCCCGTCCCTCTCTGGGGGAGGATACCCCTCCCAGGGCACCACGGATGTGGCTTTGTGCACCAAACTCGCGATTCCTGCTCCTCCTGGTGCTGCTGTGCGTGGAAATCACACCAGATAAGAGGGATGTGCATGGATGAGAGGGATGTGCATGGCGGGGGATGTGGTGGTATCAAGTTGTAACAAGTGGGTGAGAGAAATGGAGAAAAAAGACTCGAGGGGAGGGAATGATCAGGGGTTTGTGGCTGGATTTGGGTGCCAGGAGGGCTCTGGCCCCAGCTCTGTAGCAGGTTGTGGGAATTGGTGTTTGTGGATCCCTCATCCTCCCGGGATTCCTGCCCCCCGATGCAGAGCATCTCTTAGCCAGGCGCTCCCTGAGATGATGGTTTAATGCAAAAAGGAGTCTCGACGGAAAAGAATCCAGGGAAATGGTGTGTCCTGTGGATCCAGGGATGGTGAGAGCAAGCCCCGGTGGATGAGAACAGAGACTGAGGCGAGGAGCAGGTGGAGCCCTGGGATGTGGGATGTGAAGGAGTGTGTGGCCACTGGTGGCAGAAAGCTCTGGTGGGTTAGCTGGAAATCCAAAATATTGGGCTGAAAGTTCTCTTGGGCTGGCCTGGAACTCAAAAAGAGAATTTTAGCCCTGAGTTAGTGGGGAAAAAGATTGTTTTGAGAAAAACTGAAGGTTTAAATTTGTCTTTAAGCATTAAAAAAAACCGCTTACAGTCCGTTTTTAACAAAGCTGCAATTAATGAGAAATAAGAAACATGTTTTTGTTTAGAAAATGTCAAAAATAAGTACTATTTGTTTTGGAAACTAGCCTTTGGAACCCTTTTTTTTTTTTGGCAATGCAGCAAACTCAAGCCCTGACTGGTGAATGCCTTGGTCTGGAGGTGGCTGTGGGAGGGGGACATGGCAGCTCCAAGCCCTGTGGTGGGATGCTCGGGGCTCAGCAGAGGTGTGGGAACGTGCCAAGGAGAGAGATCAGGGGGAAAGGAGAGAAATTGTGGCATCCTGGAAGGAAAGGAGAGCCTGAGGAAAACTCTTGATATGGGATGGTATCGGGTGGGGGGCAGCAGGAGCAGGTACCCTGAGCTCGGCGTCTTTTTGGGGCCCTGTGAGCTGCTGAAGGGAAAAAAAACATGTCTCCAGTTGGGATGCACAGGGAAGATTGCTGCTTGGTTTCAGAGATTTTTGTGTGAAAAACACCCACTCATGCTAAAAAGCTTGGATTGCTCCCTGGTTTGCCTCAGCAGTAGGAAAAGCTGCTGCTGCCTTCCCGGCGAGGGGAGCAGAGGGCAGGGCGAGACAAGGGGCTGAAGCCTGGGGCTGCTCCGCCAGCCAGCTCCAGGCTGAGGACGGAAAAATTCCCCTTTGCAGGCGGCTGGTGCAGGAGGAGCCGGTGCGAGCGTGCTTGTGTCCGTGTAGGGCTGTTCCCTCTATCCCGGAACTGCTCCCCACATCCCCGGGCTGTTCCCTCCATCCCACCGCTGCTCCTTCGATCCCGGGGCTGGTCCCTCCATCCCGGGGCTGCTCCCTCCATCCCAGAGCTGCTCCCCGCATCCCAGAGTTGCTCCCCTCATCCCGGGGCTGCTCCCTCCATCCCGGGGCTGCTCCCTCCATCCCAGAGCTATTCCCTCCATCCCGGGGCTGCTCCCTCCATCCCAGAGCTATTCCCTCCATCCCGGAGCTGCTCCCTCCATCCCGGAGCTGCTCCCCTCATCCCAGAGCTGCTCCCTCCATCCCGGGGCTGCTCCCTCCATCCCAGCGCTGCTCCCTCCATCCCAGCGCTGCTCTCCGCATCCCGGAGCTGCTCCCTCCATCCCGGGGCTTCTCCCTCCATCCCAGCGCTGCTCCCCGCATCCCGAGGCCCCAGCTGGTGCCGGGGGGATGCTCGGGGGGTCGGTGCCTCCCCGGGCCCCCGGCGGGGCGCGCAGCCCGCGGAGGAGCGGGGTGCGGGTGTCACTCAGCGTCCTGAGCCAATGGGTGCGGGGTGGGAGGGGAGCGCGCCCGCCGCACGCTCCGAGCCCGGCGCTCCCGCCGCCACTCGTGCGCGAGTGTGAGTGTGCGTGCGTGTGCAAGGGGAGACCGGGCACCCTGACCGCCTGCTCTCGTCTCTCCCCCTCTCTCCAGCTCGCCAACTCCGTCTCCCTCCCTCTGCAAACATTGGATTTAAACCTGCTTAGAAATTCAGCGCAGACGAGAAGCAGCAGCAGCGGCGGCAGCAGCAAGCAGCGAGCAAAGCAGCCGCTCGCCTACCGCAGCTCCAAGATGTACCATCCTGCCTGCTGGATCGTCTTCACGGCCACCACTGCCCTGCTCTTCATCCCAGGTAGCGCAGAAAGCTTTTTCTCCAGCGGATGGGAGGGCAGGGGCTGCAGGGTGGGAGAGCCGAGCGGGGTCCGCTCACACTGCGCACCAGCGCGCACATGCAGGCAGGCAGCGAGTTGCTCTGCAGCGGGGGATTGCCCAGTGCTCCCAGTGAGGGGCTCCGAGAGCCGTGCTGGACCCCCAGGTGGGCACCGAGCCCCGGTAGCCGAGCGGTGCCGGCAGCTGCAGCCCCCGAGCTGGGCAGGTCTGTCCCCTCGGGCAACCTCTGCCTCCCAATGATGGGCTCATACAGTTTTTGGGCAACCTCTGCCTCCCAATGATGGGCTCATGCAGTTTTTCCCCTTCAGAGTTGGGCACCTGCTGTGCCCTCCCTCCTCTGAGAGCTGTCATGCCATTCCCTGTGCTCCCCTCATCTGTGCCTCCCCGATTCCTGCCAGGAAAACTCGGTGCCTGCCCCTCGCTCCCTTGTACAAAGTGGGAACGAGCCCCCCGCCTCAATCCAGGCGCCCGGGGAGGCCGTGCCGGTGCCGCAACCTCCGTGAACCGAGCGGGTGGCTCCCAAAATGTGGCTCGGCCTCATCCCCACGGCTTCCCAGGGGCAGATGCTGGGTTTGGATCCAGCGCTGGCTCCGTGCTGGTGCTGTCGGGGCAGCGAGCGCTGCATCCAGCGAGGGCGGTGGGGGTGGAGAGCGGAGCTGGGCGCCGGGGGGAGCAAGTCACCGGCGTGTTTCTGGTGCTGATGTGCACTTTTAGCAGCTGGAAAGATTTGCATCCCTGTGCAAGCTGATGGGGGCTGGGTGTCAAGGCTCGGATCCGATCTCAACCCAACGTGTGTTTTTCATGACGGCCAGGGAGAATTCTGCGGGACTCGGGAGGGCAGGGAGAGGCAGGGCTGTGATTTTGGCAGCTGCCCGTGGTTTAGGGCTTTGCTGTGCGGGGTTGGTGTGTGTGGCAAGAGGGTGAGGCTGGCGGGGGAGAGGTTACTCGTGTCACAGCTGGCGAACACTCTGCCCACAGCAGCGCTGAACACGAGGGTTCTCGGGCTAAAACTTGCTTGTGGAGGCTCCTGCCACGCACCAGCCACATCCCGGGGTCCTGGGCAGCTGTCAGGGTGCAGCCCGAGCAGATCAGAGGGTACCAGACCCCCTGGCATGGGCTGGGTGCCACTCCGTGGGATGGCAGGGGGCTGGGTCAGCGCTGTCCCCTGGGCTGAGCTGTGGCTGGCTGGGCAGCAGCGGTGGGGAACCCTTGACAGCAGAGCCTCGAGCTCCTCAGCAACACCAGGAGCCAAAATGGTGCATCTGTAGCCAAGCACGTGAGCACGGGGGAGCCGTGGCTGTGTCAGCTGCCTGACTCTGTGCATGTCGAGGGGATTTTTTGCAAACAGCTCTTGAGCAGGACGGGGCAGGCGTGGTGGTGTGGGGCAGGCGTGCCTCGGCAAGGCTGCGCTCAGCAGAGCCCTGGCTCTCTCACCCTCCGGCTGGATCAGGTCCTGTGGGTTGGCATTGCAAAGAAATGGATGGAGGCAGCCGTGCGGGCCAAAGGGGAGGACGTGTGACACTTGATGGGCTGTCATCAGGATGTCCTTAAGCTGCAGGAGCTGGCAGAGGCCTGGCAGGGCGCGTTTGCTGTTTGCCAGTGCCCTGCTGCAGTTTCCTCAGGATGTGGCTGTTTGGGCCAAGCCCTGGCCTGGGCTGGCTCTGGCTTCTGCGTGTGCCAGGGAAGGAAAAGGCCCCTGCGTTTAAGCCCCTGGAAACTCGGGAGAGGCTTCTTGATCTGCACTTATGCAGTTGTAGCTTTCCCTTCTTATTCCTAGTAAGCAGCAATATCTGCTTTGGCTTTGGATGTCCCCTGAGCTAAACCAGCCCAGGACTTTGCCTGGCTGGGCTCAGCCCTTAATCCATCAAGCCAAACCCTTCTGCCTGCGTTAGAGGAAGGGAAATTCTCGGGGCTGCTTGCTGCTTTGCCTTCCTGCCCTGGATTTGAGCATCTCCAATCCTTTTTCTTTGTGCCTGGCTTGCAGAAGCTGGATGTTTTCCCTCCCTGCCCAGCCTGTCCCAGCAGTGATTTCAGTCATGGAACACGAGTCGTGTTGGCAAAGTCATGGATGGCACAGGGAAGGTGAATGGTCCCTGCTGCCTCTTGGAGCCTGCACCTTCCCAAAGTGTTTTTTTTGGAGCTGTTTATTATTTGCAGGCGTAATCCCAAGGGTTTTGTGCAGGTGACGCTCCCCTGGGATTTGCAGAGGCTGTTTCTGAAGTGCAAACTCCTTCCCTTTCCGTTTTTATCCGAATCCTGCGGGAGTTTCACGCGGGGTGGTTAAAGTGAGAAGGGAACCTGCTTTTAGAAGGTGTAATTAGAGTGAAGGGAAACATCACAACTTGAAGGCTCCTGCAGAAAATAGCATCGCAAAGTTATTATTAGCCGTAATAGCTTATTTGCCAGTTTTTCCTCTTTTCTCCTGCTCCCACCTCTGTCCTTCCCCCCTTCTCTTATTTTTGTTAGGAAAGATGCATTTTCCCCATTGGGTCTCGTGTCGTCTCGTTACCAATTTACTCTCGTGGAATCTAAAGACACGAAAGGTTAATGCAATAATGAAACCCTGACCCCTCTGGTCATGGAGAGCGTCTTACTCTGCAGCTTTTTATTTCTTTGTAAGACAAGTTTCTATCTAAAATAATTTCGAAGGCTTAATGCTGTTGTCATCTGGAGCCTTGGGGGAGGCGGGTTCCTGGACATGGGTTGCTCTCTGAGGTGGGAAGGATGCTGAGGATTTTTAATGAGCCCAGCACTGCAGGATAGGGAGGTGAGTGGGTAATTTAATTGTCAGGCTGTTGGCAAACGCTTTGAACTGCTGGGCATTGTGGGTGCTGCTGTTTTGAGGTGAGGGTGGGCTGTGATGGAGAAGGAATTTGGGGCAGGGGGGAACCTCTTTGGCTGAGCTGCAGTTACAGGGTGACATCATGGCTCTACAGGTGGCAAAAATCAATGCTCATCAGCCTCTTCAGACATTTATATTGCTGCCTTTGCAGGCTGGGGAAATTACTTGTCATGGCAGTGGCTCCTTTCAGAGGTCAGAAATGTGGCAGTGCAGGGGGAGATGGACAATCCTGTTTTTCACTGCTCCAGGGCACTGGGATCAAGGTGAAGCTTGGAGAGCTCGGGGTGTCCTCCTGTGCTCCACCATCACCCCTGCACCCAGGACCTGCTTTCTGCATCCTCCCAGAGGCTCTGTGCAACCTCATCCTCGCCGGGGCAGCCCGGCTTTGATGGTGATTGTAAAACCCATTTAAATTCACAAAATAGACACTGCAGGCATTAAAAACGCCTTCCCCTCCCTTCCCAAAGGGGTCCCTGCTGCAGGAGCACACTTTTCCCACTGCCTGTGACATGACTGTCACCTCTCTCCGGTGGGGGATGCCGGGCTGGTGGAGGGCTGCTGATCCCTGCGACTAAGCCTGAGAATAAGTACCTGGAGCACATTAGTTCTGCTTTCGTGTCATTTCAATATGAGCAAGAGGGGCTTAAAGGGATTTTCTGTGCTCTCCCAAAGGCTGGGGATAGGTGTGGGTAAGGCAGTGCAACCATCAGTCTTCCATGAGTCAGGGAAGCTGGGGAGGACGTCCCAGCAGGACGGGGTGTGAGCCCAAAAACACTGTCTGGTCTTCCTCTGCCTCTCCCTGAGGCCTGGCCTGGAGTTTCCCTGTCAGAGGGCGATTCCTCCATCCCCTGGCTCCCAGGACAGGGAGAAGGTTGGTGTTGGCCTCTGAGAGGGTGTTTTATTTCTGCTGGGGACGAGCAGCACTCGCTGTCGTTTCCGAACGAAGTGGGGAGGGAGCGTGACGGGAGGAGAGGCACACACAGCTCTTGCTCTGTGCAGATCCCCCCAGTGCAAGCTCCCGGAACAATTGGCCCTGGGGGCCGTGGGTTTCGGGGCTGGTGGCTCCGGCAGCTGCCTTTCAGGATGCCCCAAAGTGCTGAACCTTGCTTTGCGTTTTCCAGCAGCTTCTCTTTGACAGCGTCTCCTTTGTGCATTCCGTGGCTGCAGACGGCCGGGTGGAGGAGCTTTTGCTGGTGCGAATCCCTGTGAAAAACTGAAAAGGGAGAGATGTTTCAAAGGCACCGATGGGAGCTGTGTGCCTTAACTGGCGCCTTTGAAAATCTTCTCCAAAGGCTTGAATATTTGGTTATGGCGAATTCTGAGCTGCATAAACAGCTGTGTTCGTGTTTTACACTTGAATATGAAATTTGGAGTTTGTGCTTTGCTTGGTAAGAAAGCAGAGTTGCCGAGAGAGGCTGTCTGGGTGCTGTGATGAACCCTGGCAGGTTTGGGGGGGGCCAGGGTACCCAGGAGGATCCTTCTGCTACAGTCAGGTGGGGATGGAGGAAAACTTGTTGGTTTTTGTCTGCAACATCCTTCATGACCCTGGGGTCACCCTCAGCTTTGCAGCCCTGCCTTTCCCCTCCCCAGTTAGGCAAAACCAGGCACTGATCCTGAGCCCTTCTTACCTCCTGAGCATCCCCTGAGATGCTCTCAGCTGCTGGCATGTGCAGGATGGGGAGTGATTTCAGCTGTCACACTTCTCCTTTTTGTTTAAACTTAAAAATAATAACAGCTTTGCTGCAAATCTCCTCGCCTCCCAGTCATCCTCCCCTAATGAAGGCACGGTACTTATAATTACCAGTGCGGCAACAGCACATAACAGAGGTGGCTTTGACACTTGCTGCTCCGTGGGTGGGTTTTTCCAGGGAGCTCCTCTTCGTTTCGTGCTTAGAGGGAAGAAACACTTCCCTGCCTGCTTCTCCAAAGCTCTGGGATTGTGTTTTCACCCTCGAAGGGTGACCAGGGAAGGTGGCTCGTCCGGTGGGAGTGGAAAGGGATGTGTCACCCCCCTGAACGGATGGACACGCCAGCCCAGGTGTTGTGGGGTCTGGCTGAGTGGGAACTGGGGGATTCTCCCTGTTGTCCCAGCTTAGGCTCAGGCAGCGTGGGCTGGCTGAGGGCAGTGGTTTGGGACACTCGGGTACTGCAGGGACCCATCAGTGTCGAGAGCCACCTCCTTGGGAGGAGCTGTTTTTGGGGAGCCGAACCTGTTGCCTGTGTGGCAGAGTCATGTGCGCCGGGGACACGTGTGAGATGAGGCAAGGAAGGGGGGAAAAAGAGGAGATATTTTTAGGTTGACTTTTCTGTGAATTCAGCGCCAGGGAAAAGTGCTGGATTGACTGCTCTGGAGACTGAAGCAGGCTGCAAAGTGCAGGGAAGGGGCAGCCCAGGAAAGCTTCCCTGTGAGCTCCGTTCTTCAGGATGGGATGCTGGGACCTCATCAGCTCAGACTGCCTGGACAGCAAAGCCATGGGGGATGTCTGTAGTGCTGGGCAGAGCTGGTGCACTGCTGGGGTTTTCCAGAGGATATGGGATTCCCAGGAAGGCAGCTGGGGTTACCTGTGCTTCACCTGGCTTTGTCCTACATGGCTCACCCCATGGGTTGCTCCTCCTGGCTCCTCAGCCACACGAGAACCAGCCAACCCTGCAGCAGGAGGGCTTGGGCTTCCTTCTGGTACCACCCTTTCCACTCACCAAACATCCCAGGAATGTGCATTCCCATGCTCCTTGCAGAGGTTGGAAGAATAGGTCTTCACATGGGGCTTTGGCCCTCAGAGCAGCTCCAAACTGGTGAGACTGGGCTGAGCTGGGCTGTGCCCCACGTGTTCTCTGAGCAGTGTCCCCCTGCTGTCCCCCTGCCAGCCCTTCGCCTCCTCTCTCCCAACTGTTTACTTCTGGCTTTTGTTTCCTGGACTTGTTGCTATGCATGCGGCATGTGGAAGGAGCTCCAGCGAATATAGGCCACACTTTGATTGTTCAGCAGGCTGGAAAATGATGATTATAATTTTTGACAGAAGGGAAGGAGGGGGAAGGAGATCTCTGGGCTTTCAAATCTGCTCTGTCATAAGCAGGATCTTGCAAGGGCCTTCTGATGACTTCTCCCGCCCCAAAGGAAATGGCGTTTGCATAGCAAGAGGGGTTAGAGGAAAAATTCCTCTCTTCACAAGGACAAAGCAGCACTTCTTTCACCAAGCCTTCCACCTCGCGTGGCGGTCCTGTCACAGCGCATCAGCCAAGTGCGGTTGGTGTTGGCCAGTAATTGACTGGGAAGCATCCGAGAGCAACCTGGATGCTGCTAAAAAAATCCTCCTTCCTGTTAGAGCAGCACACGGGGTGCATCCCTCAGGATGCAGAGGTGCTGGCAGAGCAGTGCCCGCAGCGCCAGCTCCAGGGGACGCGTTGAGGTCCTCAAAGCCAACCTGGAACAGTCTGGAAGCCCCAAAGACTCCACAGACTTGTCCCAAAGAGGCAGCTCCATTCGGGGCCACACCAGCAGTGGACTTATCACAGTCCAGGATGGCAGGAGAGCCCGTGGAGACCTTGGCTGCTCCCACTGTGCCCCTTCCAGACTCACCACTCCGTTGGCATCAGCTCTGCAGTCCTGGCCGGATCTCCCCGTTTATTTATTTTATTTAATGGCGTTGGCTAATTTCCACTTCAATTTTTTTTTTTCCTTTTTGTTGTTTATTTTAATGCGATCACTTCTAATGAGGCTAATGACATTTAGTCTCTGTGGCGGTGCATTTTAATTTGGTCACCGAAATGTCAGCGCACGGCAGCCTCCTCCTATCTCCCCGTGACAAAAGGCACCTCAGACAAAGGGGCTCTGTCCCCGGCTGTCCCTCGCCCTCCTTATCTCCTTCCTCCCAGGGATGGGCCAGGACTTTTGGCAAAGCCACCTCCTGCCATCCCCTCCTCTGCTGGCACCAGGGGAGCGGGTTTGGCCACCAAGGGCTGCGAGGATGAAAGGCGAGGGCTGCCGGAAACTCGGGATTTTCAGGCGAGCCAGCGCCACGTAATTAATCAGATGTCAAAAGCTCTCAGCAAAGTTAGCTTTGATCGACAGGGAAATCTGTCAAATAGGTCGTTCTGCTGCCCCCGGTGCTTTTCTGTCTCGCTCTGCCCATAAGTCTACCTTGGCACTTCTCCTTTCCATGGCAGAGGTGGGGCCTTCCTGCTTGGAAAGCTGGACCAGCTTCTCCTCGCCCGCACCAGGGCTGGTGCCATGGGCATTGCAGGAAAAAGGGGAGAGGGCTGGGGTGGGAGTCGTAGATACTTGGAGAGGTTGAGGTGCTCAGATGCTGCTCTGTGAATTTGGAGGGGGCTCTGGTCCGAGTTGGGGGGTCACGAACAGCCTAAACCTCGGGGGAGGTGGCACTGGAGTCATGGATGGGTGCACTGGAGAAGTGGTGACTTCTCTGCCTTGTGTTGTACTTGAGTCTCTCAAGATGCTGAACCTCAGAAGCCTGAGCCATTTTGCTTAAGAATGAGTCCTTTTTTCTGCAATCTGGGTCCAAATGCAGCCGAATTTGATCTGTTCTCCTTTGATCTGTTCCTCCCTCGCTATTCTATGTACCAGGAATGGATGAAGATTAAAGTTTGCAGTTTCTGAGCAAACTAGGTTACTCATCACTGCACGATACCCAATTACCTGCTGATACCTCAGGAGTGAGAAGGTATTGATCCTGCTTGGATTTGAACTTGTTGAACCAAAGACTCCGGATATTTCAAATCCCTTGCTGAGGACGTTCCGTTTCCTTCAGGAATCAAAGTGGGATGCAGGCTGTGTTTGTGCACCTCATGGGCTGTGGGAGGTGGGTGTCTCCTCGCTGCCACATGGGGGGTGACCAGTAAGTGATAAATAATATTATCTGTACTCTCCACAGTACAGGAGGGATGTAGACGTAATCACTGTCGTGATGTGCCTGCGGAACATCTCCATTTTACTGGAAAGAAGTCCCCAGAAGTTAAGTGTTACCCCACATGGGTGGGTTTTCTGTGCCCTCTCTGCTCCCTACTTCTTTGTGAGCACTGTAAAGTGCCTTTGATGGCATCCCCTGTGTCTGCCTTCCTCCTGTCTGTCGTGTTCCCAACCAGAAATAACCCATCAAATCAAAATAAACCCGAAAATTCTTCCAAAATTACCTGGTGAGACGAGGCCGGGGGGCCTGGATCAAAACGTTTATTACTGAAACTCGGTGATGCCAGGTCTCACTCTTACACAGTGGTTGTTTCCAGCAGATCTTAAAATACTTCACGGAGAAGAGAAATTTCATTGTACCTGTTTTTGTAGACAGGGGAGCCAAGGAATAAAGAGGGAAAATGACTTGCCCAAGGCATGTGCAGAGACACGTGTTAAGAGACGTGTCCTTGCTGTAGCTCCAAATCTGAAGTGTGTTTTTCCTTGTGAAACAGTGGAGTTTGGCTTTGTGCTTCAAGAAACACAGGAGAGAGAGTGCAGGATCAATACACTGGGTGCTAAAATCCCTGTACTGGGCTGACAGGGAGCTGGAGCATCACCAGGCTCTTGGACCCGCCCTCGGAGTGCCCCAGTTTGTGTCCTGGCAGGAGAGGCTGTACCACAGCTCAGGCAGCGATGTCTGGGAGTAGGAAAATGTGAATTCATGATCAGCCTGACTTTGTGAGTCGAGGGGCACCCTCTGCTCCTCTCCAGGCTGGCAGGAGGGCAGCGTGTGATTGATCCCCCTGCCCTTTCACGTTGTGTCTTTGCCTGTCTTTCCCCTGAGGTTTGAGAGCGATGATCCCGGGGCTGAAAGCAGGAGACGAACAGAGGAGAAATTCTCAAGCACGCTCTTCACTCAGCCCTTGGTCTCCAGATGGAAATGCTCTTTGGAATTTCACGGAGAGCACGCATATGTCCTGTCAGTGCCCGCCCTGCCTCGGCTCCGTGCGCTGCAGCATCCGCCGGCCGCGCCGAGGCCGAGAGCCGCTGCCTTTGCCAGTATCCTCGGGATACTTCATCTTTATAAAGTCACAATAAGTGGACAGTATAATATATTTCACTTTTAATAAGGTGTTGCCAGTTGCACACACTCCGCAGAGCAATTAGTGTCAAAGGCAGCTAAGCAATGGTGGGCGCTGCAATTCCGCTGTTTACCGGGCTGCAGGATTTATGGGCAGCGCCGGAGGAGCCGCGGTCACAGCTTGGCTGGAGGCACAGGAGGGGCCGTGCACTGGCTTGGAAACCATGCTCTGAGCTGCTCTGAGTCCTGGAACTCTTGGGAGAGAGGCAGGCATGAGCCACTGCTTGGTTTTGGTGGTCCCCCAGTTCTGGGACTCCGAAAGGAGACGCTGAGCCTGCTCAGATGTGCCAGCCGGACGGGCAGTTGCTCAAAATTCCAACTGGGAGGACCCTCTTGCTCTTTGTGTGTTGGCCTTTAGGGCAGAGCTTTGAAAGGTGATGTTTTCCTAATCAAGGAAGGGAACCATAGAATGGATTGGGCTGGAAGGGACCTTAAAGCTCTTCTCATCCCACATCCTTGCCATGGGCAGGGACACCTTTCACTGGACCAGGTTGTCTGGCTTTGAACATCTCCAGGGATGGGGAGAAGTCTCCAGCATCTGGATTAAAAGGAGACCCTGGGCTTGGCTGGCACATGAGCATAGTGCTGATGGTCTGACCAGCTGGATGGAGACAGGACTGGAGAGGGGAATTTTCAGATCTTGGGGAGGCTTTTTTGCATCCCTACAACCTGTGAGATACCTGGAAGTATCCAGAGATGGTGGGCGACCATACCCAGTGGTTCTGCTTCCCGTGAGTATAACCCCATTTTCTATCCTGGGCATCTAGGACTTCTTACTTCAGCTTTTTGGGGTTTTTTTTTAGCATCAGGGCATGTTGGGCAAAGAGCTTCAGTGAGCTCAGCTCAGGGGAGTGCTTATCCCTCCTCCTTCCCATGAACTGAACATTCCCGCTTTTGTCTGGGGACTCTCTGATCATCACAGGCTGTACTGTGCAGTTTTTATAAAGTCAGCCCATGTGCTGATCTCGCTGCTGAGGCTGTCAGGCAGCTCCACCATCCTTCCAGAGCCCTCCTACCCGGATCTGACCAGGCTCGTGCCGCCACTGGCGTCTCCAGAGGCTTGACCCGCGGTCCTTGGCTTTGTGGGGGGACAGGACGCGGTGTCACACCGGAGTGCTGTGGAGGGAGGTGCTGCTGTGCCTCACGGATGGATTGGGCTGCAGATGCTGCAGAGCCAACCCAGCCAGGATCTGCTGCGGGGAAGCAAACTGGGTTTGTGTCAGAAGTGTCGGATCTGACTCCGAGGGTCTGGCATCAGCCCGGTGGGGAACGCGCGAGCGCGCAGCCGCTGCCAAGCGAGGCGTTGTGCCAGGGACGCATCCCTCACCTCCAGGTGCCATCGCCTCTGCACACCTGAACCTTCACCTCTGCTGGCATTTGCCACCCCAGCCCCCGGGGATGCCTTCATTCTCAGAGGGATCAGTCCCAGAATTTGGTTTTTAGAGCGAGCACAGGGGATATTGCCGAGCCCATGCCCCTGCCTGCTCCCCCTTCCCCACCTCCTGATTCTCAGTTCAATGAAGTCCCAGTTTCTTGGGTTTGTTCTCCGAATTGAAAGCCTTCCATTTTCACACCTCTGTAATTGGTGCTATCTGTTGAGAGAAACTCTGCAACTCCAGCCAGCCAAGGTCAGGAGGAGCTGAATTGAATTAAAAGGAGCAGAAATTGGTTCAGGGTGGGCAGAGGGCCGCAGGGAGAACTATGCAATTTCTCTCCTTGGGGCTCCTGATGAGCAGAGCAAGCGGCAGCTTCCCATCTCTGCCCATGGGGGGCTGACACTGGCCCACCCACACCTTAATCTGCACACCAAGGTGGGCACCTCTCAATTGAAAACAAGGAAATGAAACCCAGCATCTCCTCCTTTTATCTGGCCAGCAGGCCAGGGCTCTGCTCCTCTGGCTCCTTGGCCAGGAAGCTGACAACTGTCACTGAAATGACCTTGCCGTGATTAAATACAGCAGGAAATGATGCTTTTAATAAAAAACTAAAGCTGTGATACAAGCTGATGGCTGGGAGATTTGAGATGCTGTGTGTTAATCCTACCCGTATCTCAACCCCAGGCTGAAAACTCCTTGTGCCTGTGGACTGAGTTAAGGGCGAGCGTCCCGGCCTTTGGATCACGATTCCCCAGCTCAGTCTCTGCTGGCTTAGGCTGGTGTAAAACCAGAGCAATTTCAGCCAAAGCCAGTGGATTTATAGCCCCGTGGCAAAGCTACGGATGGAGAATGTGCTGGGAAGTGCCAGGTATGGAGTTGTCTTAGGGGAATAGATGGGATGCTTACAGCTCTTACGGAGCCGCTTGGAAAATTTCCCGTATTTTTTTTCCCCATGAAAAATGTTTTTTTTGTTATCTTCACTCACAGAGTGCAGGAGCACTCTTTGCTTGGCTCTGGGAAGCTTTCTTATCTTGAGGATGCTCTTTCTAGGAGCAGGAGGAGCCGCATCTGAGGAAGGGAGTGCTGTGACCTCTGATCCCTCTGTGCTGCCCTTATCCCTCAGCCCACACAGAATTCTTCTTCCCCAGGCCAGGCTGGGCTGGCTTTCTCTTTCGCAGCTCTTCTAGTGGGTGTACAATTAGTTTTCATAAGGGATTTGGCTCCAGGTCTTCCCCAGCCCCGCTAAATGTCCTTGGCTCTTCAGAACCAGAGCCGCTCTGGCTTTGGTGCTGGCTTGGTGAGCATTCAGAGTAGAGTGGCTCCAACAGGACAGCGCAGGAAGGGGGAGGTATTTCAAATGGTGAAATTTCAGGCAACAAGGGAGCAATTTTCCACCCACTTCTGAGCTGGAGCGAAGCCCTTCCAGTCTCCCTTTCTGTCTCTCCCCAGCTGGGCTGGCACCAGGGATGTGCCATTTATTAGAGGCAGTAAGAAGGCACGTGGCCAAGGTAGCCTTGGAGGATGCCAAGCGCGGTGCCCTGCCTGTCCAGCTGTTCGGAGGGTATCTCCAGCCCCATTTTTCCCCCCAGGGCACTCGGTGCTCGTGGCCTCGCTGTCCCCTGCTCCCGTCCCTGGGCAGGAGAGGAGGCAGTGGCACGGCTGGAGCCGGCAGAGCGCCCTGAGAGCACCCCGGGCCCCTGCTCTGCCTCGCTCGTAATTTATACAAGCGCAAGCCGATGTTCCCTTTTAAATTGACAAAGGCAGAGACTGGAGCCCGGGAAGCCCTCTGACCCCGGAGCCCTGGTCCATGAAAATTACAGGCGCTGTACAGCGCGTTTCCTCTTGATGTACTTGCAGTGGGGAGATGCTGGTTAATTTGCCAGGACTCAGAGGTGACCCGGGTTTAATAAAGAGGATTAATGGATTTGAGCTAAAGGTCTCGGCTGTTTGGAGCTGATAGCCTTCTCCTTCGAAGACACTCTGGCAAGGCTCGGCTCAGCCTCCTGCCGGGCGAGGTGGGGGCAGCTCTGCTGGAGCAGCGCTGCCGTGTGGGCAGGGCATTGCCCCGGGGTTAATTAGCAGCCCCAGGCACCCCAGCCCATCTCCCCGGGCTGGGCAGTGCTGCTGTGGGGCTGGAGCCTGCCCTGTGTCCTGCCTGTCACTCCTGCAGTGCAGCAGGGAGGCTGGTGCTGCCCTGGGGTGTCCCCTTCCCACCTCCCAGGCACCTCTGCCACCCCTTGGTGGGGACACGATGGGCAAAGGGCACGGCAGCTGGGACACAGAGCTTGTGCAATGCCTTCTGCTCCAGTTTTGGGATTCGGTGGTGAATTTGGGCTCAGAGCCCCTGTTTCAGCAGCTTTCCCTGTGGCTGGTTTAGGGTGGCAGTGCCCTCCATCCAGTGGATCCCAAAGGCAGCGCTGACCGAACCGAGGGCAGTTTTTGCTTTGTACCGAGTCCCGTGATTTACACTCTTCCTCGGGGAAGACAAGCAGGGTTTTAGGGATGGGAATGGTCACACCAGCAGACCCTACAGTGGTGGGCAGCTGGGGAACAGCAGAGAAGATGGTTTGGCTCGGGGCTGGACCCCTGAGCAGCGTCACAGCTGGGTGTGGGGATCGAGGGAGGATGGAGAAGGGGTTTCTTGCCTGGAGGATGCACATGTGAGGGGTGACAGGGCTGTGAGGGACAGGAGCAGCGTGGGAGCAGTTTGTCTCAGCACATCCACGCTGCTCTCCCTGCAGGAGTCCTCCCGTTCTCACAAGGGTTAACGCCAGTCCTGTGGGAAGGATCCCACGGCGCTGGCAAAACCGTGGCAGGAGCGATTGGCTGCCAGGGCTGTGCTGGGGGGAGGCTGAGCTGAGCCGCTGCCATACCCCCCTGCTCTGCCTTCCCACTTAATGTTCCCAGCACGCAGAGAGCAATGAATTCCCCGTAGCGTCCCGCTCCCTGGCCCTGGAGTCTCTGGCGATATTCCCGTAATAAGTAAGTGGAGTACTTTGGACAGGAGCAGCCAGGGACTGGGCCAGTTTCCCTGCCGGGAAAATGCATGCACGATCAATGCAATCAACTTACCCTTCAGGTCCTTTTTGGGTTGGATGGAAGAGATGCTCTGACTGAAACCCATTTATTGAGTGGAGAAGGTGCGATGGAATTACAAGCTGTAGCTTTTATCAGCTCCTGGCTTCTGCCTTGTCTTTTCCTTATCCAAGAGAATGCCGAGTGTTATGAAGCATTATTCTCTTAAAACCCCATTACTCCTCATTTCAGAGGGGTGGGTAAGCACTCAGTGATTCATCCTTTGCCAACTACAGGTGGAAGTGTTCAACAGGAGGTCCTGGCGTGGAGCTGGAGTATTATTTATCCTCTAGGGCTGGGCACTGGCCTCTCTTAGCTCTCTTGCTCATCAGGGAATTCCAAGTGAGCAATTCCCATGCGGAGCTGAGCATCAAGTCAGAGCCAAAACCATTTGTGTTCCTCCCAGTGCATCCCACAGGAAGGGAAGGTATTTAATGTGTCATGGAGAAATTACGTCCAGGAGCTGGAATGGATGATTCAGCAAGTGCATTCAAGTGTGGTGCACTGTTTTAATGGATCCTCATGTGCTGCTGGATCCCAGGTGGGAACCCTGGAGGGAGTTGGTGGGGATACCCCTGGCTGCACAAACTCTGAACATCATTAGGAATGAGGTCAAATTTTGTCCATCTGTCTGTATGTTTTGGTCACTTCGGGCTGATGCTGGCAATATTTTTTGGTCTGGATAACGTGTGACTCACGGGGAATTTCTCCCTCTATAAACAAGCCTATTTTCGAGTAGCTGCTGAAATGAAGAAAAAAAACCAACCCAGAAATTGTGGGTGTGCTGTCATATAATCTCTTTAAACCAGCCACCACAGAGGTCAGGGCAAGAGCCTGTCTGGCAAATAATCTTTAATGCTCACAAGCGGCCAGGACTTGGGCTTTGTCTCACTCCTGCTTCCTCCAGCAAGGAGCATCACCTCCGTGCCATCCTCTTCCTCGGGAGCCGCGCCAGCCGGCTCCTGGCACGCCGTGTGCCCGCCTGGCGCGGCGAGGGGCTCCCGATGCCACACCAGAGATGCGCCCAATGCCTCCGCGGGGCTGGGCACCCAATTTAGCCGGGCAGAGAGTCCATTTCGGTCGGTGCCGGCGCGCCGAGAGGAGCGCTGCGCTCCCGCAGCCCTTTCCAGCTGCTCTCCCAGGAACGCCCAGGATGCAGGAGCCGCTCTGCGGGCGCGCTCCGAGGAGCGGGGCTGCCGCAGCGGGGACCCCCCTCTGCAGCGGGGCTGCGCTTAAATGCGGGCAGCCCGCTTTGTCCTCCCTGCGCTGCGCCTGGAATCCATCCCTGCCACGGCCACGCGTTGTTCAGCCCGGCGCTGGGGAGGAGGGATGCTGTTTTGGGGAGGGAGCATCGCCAGCTCCGGGTGCTGCCTGGCAAGTGAGCAGAGCATGGCCACGCTCCGACCCTCCGGCCCCGCGCTGCCGCCGCTGCTCCCGGGAGAGCTCTCATCCCGGGCAGCAGACCTAGCGCGAAATTGCTGTTCACCCCTGCAGCAGGAGATTTAATTATCATTAGCTGAGCTTGCACAGCTCCACGTGCTGTCGTGCAGCTGCAAGTTTAGCTGGGCCTTTTAAAAATCCAGCTGCAATATATTTATTTTACACCCCCACTCACCCCTTTTTTTTTTTTTTT
>VZRO01001317.1:310635-432347 GCA_013397915.1 Daphoenositta chrysoptera
TTTTTTTCTTTTTCATGTGTTTTTATGCTTTGCCTCGCACAAAAGCTTTGCTTTTATGGTTTGGGTCAATCTGGCAGCCTCTGAGCAGAGTGCATGCTTGGAAAGGATGGAAAATGAGTATTTCAAGGAGACTTGCAGCCAGGCAGAGCAACCTGTGGGCATGTTTAAAATATGCAAGTCCCATTCCCAGGGATTGGGTGGTTTTTGCAGGATTTGGTGTTTATTTTGTAGCTTATCAATTACAGTGGGGAAAAAAAGTGCTAAAAATTCCTCTTTTTCTTGAGAACGGGAGTCAGGGTCATGGTGGGGGTGGGAGGAAGGGGAGAGATCCCCAGGGAATCTGGGGCTGTGGGCTGGAAAAGTCAAACTCCCTGAATTGCCCAAGGTTTCCAATTTTTTAAAAGACTCCGGCTGCCTGTGCAATGAGCTTGTAAAACCCAACCCAGTATTTCACAAAACTGCTGCTTTTTAGCAGAACTTTGTTTCCATCAGCATTTCCTGCAAAACTTGCTTTTTGAATGCAAAACTGGGTTTTTTTCCACTAAAAATCCCCTTTTCTGGGAAGTCCTGGGCAAATCCCCATTCTATGGGCCAAATTCCTGGCGTGGTGACCTTTCCTGGAGACTTTTCCCACCCCTGTCCCACCCAGCCCTGGAAGCCGCTTTTCCCCCCCGATTGCCAATAAAGGCAAACAAAAATTAAATCTATAATTATCATTACTAATTCCACTTAATTAGTCACAAGCCAGCAGCCAAATTGGCTTTCTCATAATTATCAGATAAGCAGTAAGCACATCTCATAGATTATAATTAACACTGCTTAATTAAAATCTAATATACATACACCCTTTCCTCAACATATGCCTAATTGGGTTCACAAACAGAGGGGGTGTGAAGCCCCCGTCCCTGTTGCTCCCCCAAAGATTTGTTGGATGCCACTTTTGTGTTAAGTTGGTGGCACGTGGGATGTTCTTCCCGTGCTTTCCAACACCTTGGCTCCAAAAAAAAAGTGTGTCCCTGCTGCACAGTGAACTCACTCAAGATGCTCTCCCGACTTCTCTATTTTTTCTTATTATTGTTATTGCTCCAGCTGTGACCTCTCCATAATCCCCCGTCGACGCTGGGCTCTGCAATAATAAAGCAGCTTGAATAAATTACGCTTTCAAAGGCGAAGGCCGGATTTTGGCGCAGAGCTCTGGAAATTGATGTCTCTCTTACTCCTTCTTTTCCTGAGCGGGGTCGGGAGACACTCTGAGGCTGCAGAGAGGCTTTGTGCGTGGAGGGAAACACTCGGACTTGTTTGCACCCTGCCTGGTCATTGATATCTCACTGGAGTCTCACTGATACCTCACTGGAATCTCACTGATATCTCACTGAAATCTCACTGATACCTCACTGAAATCTCACTGATATCTCACTGAAATCTCATTGATACCTCACTGAAATCTCACTGATACCTCACTGAAATCTCATTTATATCTCACTGGAATCTCATTGATATCTCACTAAAATCTCATTGATATCTCACTGGAATCTCATTGATACCTCACTGAAATCTCACTGATACCTCACTGAAATCTCACTAATACCTCACTGGGATCTCATTGATATCTCACTGAAATCTCACTGAAACCTCACTGGGATCTCATTGATATCTCACTGAAATCTCACTGATACCTCACTGACGTGCTCTGGGTGTCACAGCAGGGATGGCCAGGAGGCCCTTGGTGCCCTCCAAGCCTTGGTTCGGGGTTGATGCTCGCAGGTGAGAGCCCACACGCGATGGGTAATGTGCTGGGGGGGGCTTTTATCTCCTCTTTCTCTGGATTTGGTGGAGGGGCCACCCCTGTGGATGGGTCTGAACCAGCACAAGCATCGTAGGGGGCAACCAAAGCTTTGGTGTCCCCTTTGGAGGTGGCCTGGCTTGTGAGCAGGGCACTGCCAGCACAGCTGCCACCGCCTGACCTTGGGACAGTAATTACAGTTGTGTTCCAGGTAGTTGTGCTCCCATTCCCAAATAAATTCTTGCCTGTTTGGCTGCCTGAGAGAAGCAGAAACTCCTGATAGTGCTGATTATTAATGAGATCATTTGCCTGCCAGTTTTTGCTGAGCTCATATCTGACTGGGGAGTTGATTCACTGTGGGAGATTTACAAAATGTGATTTCCATCTCAGAGATGCTGAGCCGAGCTCCTTTAGCCAGGATGGAGGGGGCTCCTGCTCTGGGATTTAGTCCTGGCAAGGGCTCCTGGCTGCAGTGCCAGGGCTGGAGATTCTCCCTCCAGGCAGGGCAGGGATGGGGCATTTTGAGCAGAAATCCTTGGGGATGGGGGCATCCATGGCTGGAGAATGTCAGCTGTGGGTGATGCCAGGGCATTCCGTGATGTCAGCTCCTCTCCAAAGGCCCTTAATGCGGCGGCTGTGGAAAGGAAAGGGAAGGCTTGGCACGTGTTCCGGCATCGGGGGAGGATTTGCGGATTAGAGATGTGTAATTGTATGTAGTGCATGACAAAACAAAGTAAGTGGCAAAAAGAACTCAGTCGCATTAGGGATTCAAAGCGAGCGTTAAGCTTTTCTACATTAGGGGAGAAAAAAACAGCCAGGAAAATGCGCGAGGCAAAATCCCCTTTGCTCCGCGCTCCCGCTGCCCGCCGAGGCGCAGGAGCTGCGGGATGAGGAATGCTCAACATCCATGGGAGACAGGGGCCAACTGCTCCTGAAAACTTTTCCCTCCTGATGCCATCATGATTTTTTGCCTTTTCTTTTATACCTCTTTTGTATGCCTTTGTGGCCTTTTGTATTCTTGGTGTTTCTTTTAGCCTACATTCCCAGACTTGATGTTTTGTTGAGTTAGGAGAGTGAACATCTTGGAGGCCTCAGACACCAAGGTCCTCTCTGGACACATTTTGTAAACTCAAAGATGGGTCTGGCCAGGGGAGGGTTCCTGGGGAGGGGGGTTCACTTGGCCTCACTCATTGGGGAATCTTTGATAGATGTGCTAATTTGTGACACCTATAATTCTATACCCGATCTATGGTGGGGGTGCATTTTGGGGTGGGCATTTCAATGTGCATTTTCAGCGTGTTCCACCTGGACAGAGTGCACCAGGGATTCTTGAAATAAACACCGAGGGAAAAACCCCTTTTTCCCTTCTAACCGTGTTCAGCTCTGATTTTAAGAACAGGGATCAAGGCATGGCTCCCAGCTGCCAGCCTTGGATGGATTTGCTGGCCGGGGAGAGATGCGGGTTTGGAAAACGAAGGCGAAACACGGCTGGGGCTTCCTGGCTGGTGTTCCTGGCGATGCTGGAATGCCATGGAAGAGCCAGGTGCTCTGGGCTGTGGTGGTGGCTGAGCCCCCTCTCCACACTGTCCCCGTGCCCTGCGGTCGAGTGTCCCCACACCCGCTGCTCGCGAGGTTCTCGCCTGCCCGTGCGAGGCAGCTGGAAGCTTTTGTCCGTGGGGACTTCTCGCCATCATAAGATCTTCCCAGATTAAGTAAATAATTTCACATTAGCTTAATTAAGTCTAATAGACTCATTAGTTCACTCTTTGCGCGCGTTCCCGAGGGAGGATGGCCGGGAACCGTGAAGAGTTGCCGTGCAGAAATCCTGTGGCATCTTAAAGGCGGGAGCCGGCAGTGGGAGCGCTGCTCCTGGGTCAGGGTTGGCTCCGTGAGGTTCAGGAATTAAAAATTTACATCCTTGTGGTGACTTGGATCGTGGGCAGGTCTTTCCTGCCCAAAATGCTGCTGGGTTTTGGGCTGGCTGGTGCCTCAAGCGTGGCTGTGTCAGTGGGTGTGGTGTCCCAAGCAGGAACATGGTCCAGACCATCCCCTGGTGCCACAACCTTCTCCGTGTGCTTGGGAATAAATTGCCCTGCTTGGAACAGGGTGGCTCCACCAGACCAGTCTGGCAGTGCCACAAGGGCACGCTTCGGAATGAGTTTTTTGATGCTTTTGCAGCATTTTTCTTCCTTCTCCCACTACCAAGAGGTTTCTAAGGTGCTCTGAAGGGTGGAGAAGAGCAAGGGCTCCTGATTCAGTGGCAGGGTTGGGATGGTCCCTTTGGCTGAGGCATGGGATGGCAGGAGTGGCTCCTGGATGGTGATGTGGGACATGGAGTGACCGGTGGGGGACAGATGTTGAGCAGAGAGGCAGATGTGTGGGGAAAAAAGGCTGTGGCTGCCCTGGACAGAAGGTGATGGGGAAGGGAGGAGCTGATGGAAGCTAAAATCTGTGTGTGTGCAGGTGCTGCCAGCGTGGAAATGTGTCTGTCTGCAGCCGGGGGAGATTTTGGCTTTTCTCATACCTGGTGGTGCATGGGACTGAATTATTCTGCGGTGTACAGGGCGTTTTTATGATGCATTTTAAAGTTACATCAAGGGCATTGAGAGCATATGGGTAGGTGACCTCTTTTTTGTATTTGCATAAATCTAAATAAATAAAATAAAATTGAGAGCGGGAGGCAGGGACCTGCAGATCTCTTCATTCCAGTGGCGTGTTCCTATCTCCTGCACACAATGCCGAGGAGCAGAAAGCACAGAAGCCCGAGGTAGACATCTGGTTTCCCTTTCAGAAGTGTTGCCTGTTCTTTATTTATAAAGAAATTATTGTATTTAAAACCAATAGTCATCTCTTGTACCAGCAGAGAGCAGAGATAGATGGATAGATTAGAGGGAAGTGGGTTGTGCATATAAATGGGGGTTAATTTGCTGACTCTTTGGAGAAGTGAAACCTGGCTGAGAGCTCCGGGCTTTGGAGGTTCCTGGGGCTGTTTTTGCCTTCAAAAGCAGCGTGAGAGGAGCCAGCCGTGGCCAGGGGGATGCTGAATCACAGCGTGCTGGGTACCATCCTCATTCCTGCACGGATGGAGGGAGAAGGGAGAGCCGACAGCATCCCCCGGGCATCGGAGGGGACAACCTCTCCTCTCCTCGTGGCTTTGGGACCTGTCCCTCCACATCCACCCACGGCATTTCTCTTTGCCTCACTCCATCTGGGCAGCAGGATTTGGTGCTGGCCGTGCAACAGCTCCAGCAGGGATGGGAATGGGAAGAGAATAGATTGAAACGCTAAATATACCCAGCAGGAACCAGCTGGAGCCGGTGGAAACCTCAAACGTGCGCAGAGAGAGGAAGAACACAATGTTTCATTTGTTTTGTTTTATTTCACAAGAAAAATCTTCACAGCCCAAACTGTCACTTTGGAAGTAATTTGTGGCTGAGGATTTCAACACCCACTCCAATGATATTTTATTCTGACCCTAAACAAAATCAATAGCTTTTTTTTCCCTCCTCCTTTTTCTTCTTCCTTGAGAAAACAGTATTTTTCAGCTCAGTGGAAGAAGCAAATAGATTCTGCCCAGTGTTGTTAAAAAGATATTATAACCAGTGTCTCTGGAAGTGTAAAAAGTACCTGATCTAATATGTCTGAAGCAATTTTGAAAGGCTGCTTTATTTAGGATAATGGAGAAGCAGCAGTAAACCTCATAATCTTCCTGGATAAGGAGTCCAGCAGGAGGGATCTGAGCTGCAGCGTTGTGGCCTGGCTGCTTTTTTTCACCTGTCAGAGCCAGGGCTGAGCACTGGAGGAAGCCCAGTGAGGTGGTGGCACCCAGCAGCAGCCAGGGAGGCTGGGGGGGCTCCTATTTTGGGTCTGTAAAGCCCCTGAAGAGAGGAGAGGGGCTTTGAGATGCAGGAGCATCCCTGGGAGGGGTTAGGACAGCAGGGATGCTGGTCAGGGATGTCTCTGGCACTGCTGCTTGGTCTTTTCATGTTCCCAACCTCTGAGAGCAAAGAGGAGCCTTCAGCAATATTGTCCCCATCGGTTGCCCTTCTAGGGAATTACAGAAAATCTTGTTTGTCAGAAGGGAGGCAAAAAGAAAAAAAAAAAAAAACAAAAAAAAGAGGAGTCTGATGAATTTTAAAATAAATTATAAATTATTTTTTTAATAAATACGGAATACATTTTCTCTGTCAGGATTTGAGGCTCTCTGCTCTGATCAAAAAGTTTCCGAGTGTGTTCTCTCCCCACTTAGTCAAATGGAGATGTGTGCATTTCTGCTCCTGATTTTATTTTATTTTATTTTGATGAATTTTTTACTCCACCAACAACAAATACTTTGTTTGTTCTTGACGGGCGTTGGGGAAGAAAACTTTTGAAATGCTGCTCAAACACTTCACTTGCAATCAGGGTGAGCGCTCTGAGGATGCTCGGTGCCTCCCCAGCCCCTCGGGCACTTGGCCAGGGAGTGGAGAGGCAGCAGGGAAAGGGTGTGGAGGACCAGGGAGGGTGGATGGAGCTGCTGCAAGGTGGGCTCGGTGTGCCCTACCAGCCCCAGTGCACCTGAGGCCGCTTGTGGTGTGAAAACAGTCCTTGAAGGGCTTTCCAAAGGTCTAAATCCTCTGAAGGAATGAGATGCAGCGAGTGATGCTCTTCCCTGGGTGGTTTTCATCCTCCTGTCTTCATGTCCCAGCTTCCACGTGTCCAGGTTTTGTGTCCATGCCAGCTCCTGGCTCTGCTCAGGTGTAGGTGAGGACCTGGCTCCTTACAGACACCTCTGCTGCCACCCAAAATTGCTGCCCAGCATCACGTCCTTGGGCTACTCGTTGGAGTGGATAAAAGGGCTGCGATGAGCCTTCCCTTCAGAGGACGACAGGGCAACCACTCTTGTAGATTTTAATTAAAATGTTTAATTACGCACAGTTCCAGCAGGCAGAAAAGTTAACACCGATCCTGGCCGGTCCCCAGGGTTGGGGTTAGTGGGAGAGGAGGAGATGGGCACGGGGGACATGGATTAAGCTGCGCATGGTGGACTCCCTTCAGAGCCTTCAGAAGGGCAGGAGGTGAACGTGGTCACAGGGACACAGGGACAAAGTCACAGGGACACGTGTGCTCCTTATTCATTTCTCCCTGGTCCAGTTAGGGGGGAATGGCAGCTTCCCTGGATCTCCTGCAGTTGGAGGCTGGTTCATTTCCTTTTCTCATAGCAGTGGCTCCTCTTCTTCATCCTGCACACAACCGCCGGGTCCTTCTTGCAGCTCTCCTGCTCGGCTCATCCCTTCCCAGCCAGTTCCAGGGTGTGGGATTATCCTGCTCCAGGTGCTCAGCTTGGCACTCCGCTTGATGTCATAGATACTCTTCAATATTTTGAAGACACAGCTGCTCCTGTAAAAACAAATCCCTGAAGTCTGTTGAGGTGTTTAAAACTCATTTTCCATATGGAGGTCCCCGGGATAACAGTGCCTGAAGAGGCAGAGGAGCCAAGGCAATGCCTGGTCTAATTGGCTCATGTTAATTGGACTAGGACAAGAGGATCAGCAAGGCAAGACCTGTCTGTGCTGGGTTTGGAGCTCTTTTGTCCCTTGCCTTGGAAGCACAGGTCTTCCATGCAGATACACCCCATAAAGCATCAGAAATCAGTTCCTGAAATAATCCGTGAGGAAGGAAGGAAGGAGTGGAAGAAATAAATTGGTGCAATGTACAGCCTTTCTCCAGGGAGCAGTTACCAGCCTGAGAAAAAGCTCTTGGTGCTGCACTCCCTGAAACACCTTCCATGTGTGTGCATCCTGTTTCTTCTGGTCCCAGAGCAGCAGGACAGGAGGAGCCACCAGCCTGGGAAGGGGCCACCCAGCTCCTCCAAAACCCCCCCTGAGAGTGTGGAGCGCCTCCCTAAAGCCTCACCCTATTCTCCTTAGCCTGAAGGGGAAGGGAAGCCAGGAGATCCCCAGGAATGCAGGGAGCTGTTGGAGGTCTCCAGCCTTGGCTTGCTCTGCTTTTATCCCAGGATTCTGCTGAAGCTCTCCTGCTCGGCACAGGGGGGATTCCAGCCCCCTTCACTCCTTGTAGTGGTTTTCCCCCTACTGCGAAATTCCATTTTGTCTGAGCTGTGTGAGGCAGCAGAGATATCCCTGACTCGTGGCCCCTTTCTGTCCTGCTGCAGTTTGGGCTTATTTTATTATTTTATTATCTCATTCCCGAGATATTTCCTCCACGATGCACCACTCTTGCCTCATGATGTGTGTCCAGGAAGCCACACATCTGTTACCTTCATTAATGCCTATTAGGATTCGAGCCATTTTCTTTATTTCTAAGTGTTTTCCCTTAATAGACACTGTGTCCTGACATAACATCGAAGGTGCTGCATTAAAGCTCTGTCTTTCCAAGCTTTGGAGAAAGGATGCTCTGGGAGGGCTGGGCTTTAGTACTCCTGGCAGTGGGGTGAATTCTTTATTTGAGGGTGACCGTTGTCACTTCAGAGCTGGTTTATTGAGGAGCTGAGGAGCTTTTCAGCAATAATAAAGTACCAACCCACGAGAAGCTGAGATTGCGGGGAGTCTCAGGACTGAGAGGACTGGAGTTACCAGCTGGAGAGCGACGTGGTCTTGTTATCCAGTTAACACCTCGTGGAGCTGGGGAATATTTAGCTCTGCTTAGCAGGAGCCCCGGGCTGAGCGGCCAAGGGTTTCACAGCTCGTGGTTGGGTGTGAAAGGCCAGGGCTCACCCCGAGCTGAGGAGCAAACGCCGTCCCCAGTCCCCGGCGAGCCCCGGTGCCAAGGTCGGCCTTCTCCATCTCCGAGGCAGGCTCCTCTGCCTCCCCTCTCCGTGGCGATCGCTGACGTGTTTATTTCTCTGATTAATGAACTCTGCAAATTAACCTCCTCGCTGCTCTATAATTGCCATTAAGGCTTCAAAAATCACTTAAGCGTTTCCGGCGCTGGCGAGCCCATTCCGTTCGGCCGGCCAGCGCCGCGCGCTGATTGCAGGGAGATAGAGCCCGGCTCCTGACCTCCACGTTTACAATTAATTATTGCATTCAGCACCCAAATTACCCCCGCTCTCCACGTGCTCGGCTTTATCTCTCTGCACACACAGGCTTGGCTTTTAATTAAAGGTCCTTCAAATTAAATGAAAACAAATTCAATTATTGCCTCTCATTGGAACAGCTCACCGCAGACTCCTGACTATACTTCTTCTGTGGAGAACCTGGAGACTGCTGGTCTCCCATAATCCAGTCTGACTAAATTTGCCTGATCTGCTGTTTTCCTTATCATCACTTGAGCTGTTCTCTCACTGCCAAGTCAGACATGGGCTTGACTTGCAGAGAAAGCAGAGTTTTAAATGGGCTCGTTCTCTCTTTATGTTGTTGCCCTTCAAGGAGAAGATGCTCTTGTACGCCGTGGATGGGTAGGACCATCATCATTTGTCTTCATTTTGGCAGCAGTGGAAGGGAGAGGACCCCAAAAATGAGGGTTTGGCCTCTCTGGTGCTGGATACCTGACTGCCAGGGGTGGGATGGGCCCTCACCCACGGGCATTGTCCTGTTCAGAGCTGTTTGGTCAAGCGTGGAGCCCTCCAAACCCCAGGTCTTCTCAAAAGGGGAAATACCTTATGTGAACAGGGGCAGATATTTTTCGAGAAGTGTGGCTTGCGTTATTGTGGTTGTGAAAGCATCACGAATCTGTGTTATTTCTGATGGCCTTTGGTTTGGCAAAACCCACATGGTTCAGAAGGTTTCACAGCAGGTGGATACCTTGAGAGAGCTTGGCTCAAACAGGAGCTCTTGGCAGGAGATGAGCTCCATTTTACCCAAATAGTGCCTTCTAATGCCCAGGTGCCTCTTCAAGTGATGTCCTTTCCTGCCTCCAGGCAGGATTTCCTAGCCAGAAAAGCATCTCCCTGTCCCACACACACGAGTGGTCTCCTGAAAGGTCCTTGTTCACCTCCCATGTGAAGGAGAGAGACAGAATATGGCTCTGCCACTGCTCTGCCAAGTGGTTTGGTCCCGGTTATTATTTTTCCTGCCTTTGTGCCGTCTGTGCCATCATCTGTGCTGGCACGAGCTGGCAGGAGGGACCAGCTCCAGCCTCGCTGATGCAGAGGAAGAACCAAGGTCAGCGAGCGTGCCCAAACCCCAGAGTGATAACGAATATCTGGGGTAGGACTCTCCGGTGCTGTAAATTACCAAAATATCCGCGGCGTTTTGCCAAGCAGCATCAGCCGACGATCGGCCTCATTAGCTTCACCTGCAGAAACCCTTCCCCGGCTCTCCGGGGCTCCGTGTGCCCGCCGAGGGCGCCGGGCAGCGCTGCCAGGCGCGGGTGAGCCGGGAGGATGCTCCGCCAGCTCGGTTCAAAAAGCACCAGCCTGCGCTTCGCGGAGCAGCCAAACTCCTCAGGAGCCTCCCGCTGTGCCGAGCGCTCTCCGTGCCGCTCTGTATGGTAATCACCCCAGATTATATTGCTCTTTAAAAGGCCGCAGCCATCGCTTTTATTTTGCTGGCAGCCAAGCGCGGCTGCCTGGCGGTGATTGAAGGTTAGGCTGCTGTGACCGCCCGCTCCCGCGGCCCGGGCCGCCTTTCCCTTCATCCCGTCCCTACTGGGAGCTTTCCCAGCTTACAGCCAGGCCCTGTGATGTGGTAATTCGGTGACATCTCTGTCCCCAGCGCTGTGCAGGGTGCGGATGGAGCGTGGCGGGGCGTTGGGAGGTGGGATGGATGCTTCCCAGTGCCCAGCCGTAGGCCGGGGTAGGGAGCATCCTGCAGCACCTCCCTAAAGACATTTTCCCCTTTGCTTTTCCCGCCCAGCCTCTGAGCAGCGCAAAGGCATCGTGGTGACACGAGCAGCCTGGCTGCCCTTCCAGGCCGAGGGGGGCTCCGGCTGGATTTGCTCCTTTGGAATTCTGATAGAGAGAGGGGGAGAAGCGCCTGTGAACATCCGCGATGCACACGCGGGCTCTGTCCCTCTGTGCCCTGCTGGAAGGGGAGAGGGGAAGGCAGAGCTCCGGGAAGGTTGAGAAGAGCGAGATTCAAGAGCCGGGAGGAAGGAGGCGAAGGTGGTAGGGAAGAGAGGAGAGGCGGTGCGTGATGCATGTGTGACTTAGGTCAAGGTTACAAAGTGTTTATATAGCTTAGGTTATAAGATATCCATGTAACCTAATATCAATATTACCCCAATCATGACTTTTTATCAATATAACCTGAAGCATCACTTTCTATACTTATATAGCCTAAATCATAGCTTTTACTTATGTAACCTGAATCATAACTTCTATACCCATATAACCTGATACTTACAGAACCTGAATCATAACTTTTGATACCTCTATCATAACTTCTGATACCTATATAACCTGATACAAATAACTTTTTATACAATGTAATGGGTAGTACATGGTTAACTAGTTGCTCAAATGCTGAACAGACAGAAAGAGAGAAAAAGATTCACCAAGTGTGCAGCTTCAGAGATAGATAAGGGCAGTACTAATGAGAAACTGACAACTAAGCCAATTAGCCACAAAACAAAGAATTTAGACTGGTTAAGACCAGAGAGACCAAGGAGCAGGGTAACTACGCATGCTCCGAGACAAAGTTGAAAAGTTCAAGTGCGAAGAAGACTTTAGAAGCTTCATCAAAGACCCCCGGAGACCCCCGAATTAGGGGAGGGCAGGCACAGTGAGAAGAAATTCTCTAATAACCATGAGATCAAGCTATGTAAATTAGCTCCGGTGCGCATGTGATGATGTTGTAATGACATAGCAATAATAACCATAATTTACTATATAAATATCCCACAGCACTTGACAGGGGTGGGTGAGTTGGGAGGAAAAATCCCCGTCACCACCAGCGCTGCCATAAACAAATACCTGCTCTGCAGACATCGGGCTGTGGGGATTTATTTCCAGCCTGTCTGTCGGGCATCATGCGGAGGGATGCTCGGGAGGGGACGGGAGAGGAGCACACGCCGGAGAGGAGCCGCAGCGAGCTCATCTCTGCTGCCCGCGGGGTGCCCGGGCTGAGCCAGGCGGCTCTGCTGGCATTTAATTTGTTGCTGGACACCGTGTCCTGCGGCTCACTCACCCCCTCGGGGCGGCAGCAGAGCCGCTGCCTCCGGGTCGAGGAGCAGGGCTCGTTTCAAAGCCAGGCATCTCTTTGTGGGTTGGTTTTTTTTGCCACCACCCGGCGTTTGGGCAATTATTAGTCTAGAGCAGTCGTGGAGGATTTTCTGCTTCAGTTCACGAGTTCCCTCTTGCTGCACAAACACTCTGGTGGGGAACCGATTTTCTCTGTGATGTTCCTGCAGCCGCTGAGATGTCAGCTTGGTGTCTGGGGTATCGCAATGAATGTCTCTTCCCCATCAAAACCATCTGGAGTGCTTTAATAACACGGGGTGAGATCCCAAGGTAGTGCTCCTGTTGCAGCTGAGGATTAAGATAGGATGTCAGAGTTTGTGTCCGAGGGAATCGCATTTTCCCCTTTCCTGCAGCATCTTCCCGTCAGTGGATCTGGAGATGTGTTAATCCTGCAAGGCATGGCAGGGTCAGCATCCTTGGGCTGGGGCTGGGGGAAATCAGGCACGAGGGAAGACCTCACAGCAGCCCACAACGTCCTCGTGATGGGAAGTGGAGGAGCAGGCACTGATCTCTTCTCTCTGGTGCGCTGCAACAGGACCCAGGGAAGGGCTGGAGCTGTGCCAGGGGAGGGTTAGGTTGGATTTCAGGGAAAGGTTCTTCCCCCAGAGGATCCTGGGGCACTGCACAGGTTCCCCAGGGAATGGGCACGGCCCCGAGGCTGCCAGAGCTCCAGGAGCCTTTGGACAGTGCTCCCAGGGACAGGGTGACTTTGTTGGGGTGTCTGTGCCGGGCCAGGAGCTGCACTGGATGGTCCCTGTGGGTCCCTTCCAGCTCAAGATATTCCATGGTTCTCTGAAATCACTCCTCTGAAGACGGGTGGTCAGACAGGAGTCCTCCCTCCCACCATCTCTGTGCCATCCCTTTGCTCTTCATCAAATAAATGCAGCACAGGAAAGAAAATTCTCTGTGCTGAGCAGCATCAAAGGGCTGCGCTGTGAGCTGGTGCAGCCCAGGAATGCAGCTGAGGATCTCACCACGTTTGCTGGGTTTTTTTTCTGGAGGTTTGAAGCGTGTGGCAGAAACAGCAAGGTCGGAGTTCAGCTTTGACTCCAGTCAGGTGGAACAGGAAAGTTATGAGGCGTTTAGAAAAGTGTTTGTTTTGGGCTTGCATTTGCCTTGCGAGGCCCATTACTGAGTGCAAGCCGTTCTCTGCAGCGCGGCGATGGCAACGTGTGCTTTATAGGCCTAATGGAGCAGATTTGTCACTGGAGCAAGGAGGTGTGACTCTGCTCAAGTCTGCGAATTGCCCCCCTGTTTCTGCAGACTGCTGTTTTTCCTTCCCTTTCCCCCCTTTTCCTCCTCCATCCATCACCATTCCGCGCTCGCCACAGTGATTTCCCCAAAGTCATCTATCCCCAGGCTGTGCCATTAACGCGCAGGCTTCGGCGTGATGGCTTTGTTTGTTCTTGGAAAACTATAAATACTGCTGGAGTAATGGCTTAGAGGATGAAGCTGGGCCATTTTGGGGTGTCTGAGTTCTGGAGGGCTGAAATGTATTTAAAAAAAACCAAACAACAGATGCTGTAAAAAGAGTGAAGGAATTAGGTGGGGTTTTGCTTCAGTCTCCATCAGACACTTCATCCCTCCAGCTCCAAGTGTTTGGCACTGCTGCAACATCCAGTCCTATCCAGTATCCTCATCCTGACTCGTGTCCTGAGCATCCCCTGCCCTCAGCAAAGCAGGGAAGGGTTGGAAGTATCCTAAGGAGGAAAGTTTAGTAGTTATAATGTATATTTTGGCTGCCATTTAGAATTTTACCAGAAGAAAGCCTCTTTTTCTGGTTGTTTGGTTTTGTTGTTTTTTTTCTTGTCTGTGTGGATAAGTAGGTCCATAAAAAGTGCTATTTGGGATGAGGGCATGGCTTGTTTTAAGCCAGCTCAGCTTCTGTGACTGCAATGTAGATGCAATTTGAGTAATTAGAGCCAGTGCCTCCGTCTCCTGGCAGAGGGATGTTTGCGTGGTGCAGTGTTCCAGCCGTGGTATTTCAGCAGCTTTCTGGGCTTTAGAAGCGATGGGTCGAAATATTGAACAGGGTTTTATATTAAAAATGAGGAATTACTGGTCTGTGGGTGCTGGAGTTCCCACAGAGACGCTGTGGATGAGGGATGCTGGAGGGTACCCTGTCCTTAGGCTGGGTGTTCTTATCCCAGAACCAAAACACCCTCCTTATATTTAAGATGTCCTTACAGGATTTAGAAACAAGGATGACTTGATTTATCAACATTGCACTGGAGGCACAGCAAGGTATTTCCTGGGATTTGATTGTGTGGGATGGTTTGGCTGGACCCAAAGGTTGGGCTGGATGATCTTGGGGACCTTCCCCAACCTAAACAATTCCATGACTCTGCTGTAAAAGCTGATAATGGATGTGTAAGAAATGGGAAACGAGGGTTAGGTGATGACCTGTTTTCAAGTGGGAAACAATCTGACTTCCCTGGGTAATTTTCCATTGGTTTGGGATGGTTTTGTTGCCTGGGGCGTGGGTTTTCCCAGCCATTGGGGTCAGGAGAAGACGAGTGTCAGTGTTCTTGTGAAATGCTGCTCTTCTCAGCCTCCCCGAGACCCAACAGCTCTTTTTGCAGAGGGCAGAGCAGCTTGTGAGGAGTGAGAAACACCAGAAGAACCCAGAGGATGGCACTGCCACTGCTGCTGGAAAAGGAGAACGCAGATGGAAAAAGCCGGGATTTGGCTCCTCTTTGCCAATCGACTTTCCCCAGCGGAGAGCAGGGGTTAATTGTTATTTGAGGCCATCCCATCCCTGGCTTCATCAGCCCCACGGAGCAGGTGGACACGAGATGGATGGGGCTGTGCTGCACCTTGGCCTCCTCGGGAGAGACGCGGCTCCAGAGGCATTTTTGCCGTGAGTGATGGGATGACACACAGGGAGTTTTCTTTTCCCATCCTCCCAGAAGACACATCCTCCCAGAGCCCACAGCTGCGTGGTGGAGCAGGGCAGAAAGGGAGATAGGATGGAAAGCCAGTGGTGTCCAGGAATGAGTTAGAGCTGTGTTTTCCTTGAGAGAGGCTGTTGCTGAAAATTGTTGGCTGTTACAATGCACGGAGAGCAGGAATGAGGCAGTGGGGATGGAATAGGTTTGCACGGGGAAACGTCGTGGAGCAAGGCTTGTAAAAGGGGCTGCTCAGCATGGCTTTGTCTGGAAAGCGAGGAGCTGGGCTTTGCCTGATCCTGGCAATTTTCCCTGTGTGCCTCGAGCCCTGGGGATGCCTTGGAGTGTGAGCCCTTGTGGCAGGGATGCACACACGAGGATTGGCATCACACTAAATAAAAACAAAGCCAGCAAAATCTTCCCACTGAGGCCAAACTGTTTTTCTGCCCAACCTGCATTCTGCCCAAGGCATGGCTAAGGTTAAATCTTTCCTTTTCATCCCTGTCTTCTGTGAAGACTGGACGACTTCGCTAAGTGTGATTGGAGCAGTTTGTTTTTAAGCTCCACATAAGCACTATGCTGGATTTATAGCGTTTTCATTCTTTTGGAATCGACCCACTGGGAGCCATTAAACTTTTATTGCTCTCTGCAGTTGCCTGGCCGGAGCGGGATAGAGCAGCCCTGCTGCTGGAAACGCTCCATCTTCAGCTGCCAGGGTTGTGTTGGAGAAGAGGGACAGCAGGGAGAGGCCACCCAGGGATTTGCTCATCAGCTGGAAGATGCTTTGGATGTGATGCTGGTTTTCCCAATCCTCTGCAAGGCAGAGGAAAACCTACAAAACATCCTCGCCTGGGTGCTGCTGTTTCCCACCTCTCTTGACTGACAATATCCCTGCTCATCCTTAAAAGCTGGGAGTGCAAGAGGCTTAAGACTCTTATTTTTGTTGCATCCTGGGACTATCCAGGTTTTTAAGCACCTGCTGTGCACCTTGGGTGTGCAGGGGAGGACCTGGAAGCGTGTCCTCCCCAAAGGATTTGTGTGGGAGTGTTGGATGGTGCTGTCTGTTTTTCCTGTTTCATCCGCAAGCCTCGTGGTTAAATATCAACAAAAGGGTCCTAGCTTTTTAGGGATGGGAAAAATTTATCACGTTTCATAGTGTGAGGGAGGCAGAACATGGATGTTGCAGCCTGAGCTGCCTGACGTGACACTGTCTGGGCACAGGGGAGAGAAGAGGGCATTCTGCACGGAATAGAATTTCAGGACGGGCGAGCTGAGTGCCTTGTCCGGGTGCTGGTCCCTCTCCAACCGTGCTGAGGCTAAAGCTGGGGGAGATGTTTCCTATCCAGCAGAGAGGGACCAGGCTGGGAGCAAAGTTAGATCAAACCCAGAAGGTGGTCCCTGACCTGGGTCTCGTGGTGTGGCTGCTGAACCTCAAACGCAGCAGCTGAAAGAGTTTCTGGAGGGAATTTCTCTTGGAATTGCAAACTCTGACTTTCATCCCACTCTTCCCAGACCTTCACCACTGTGAGCTTCCCCTTCCTCAAGACAAAACATCCTTTCTGGGTTTGTCTTTCTGGCTGAACTTCCTGCAATCCTTTCCTGGCATTCCCATGGGAGCCCTCCTTCAAAGCCAGGGCACAACCACCCCCGAGGCTCCAATATTCAACCCGAAACATTGGGCAACTGGAATTCTGCAAACAAAAACTGAACATCCCAGCATGGCCACTTTTCCCTCCTGAAGGGAGGTTTACATTATCTCCGTGTAGCTCCAGAAGGCCAGGCTGGGCTACTTCTGTCGGCATGTTTTCTAATTTAATTACTTATCCTTGTCTCAAATTGTTTATGGTACACTAGGCTATTAAATGTGCCATAAGCAAATGGCTCTTGAAAGAGGAAGAGGATTTATTTGTTTTAGCAACCACTCCAACAAAAGTCTATTTCCTCAGCTAATTAAGATTCCATTCGCTAATTTAAATGTTATGCTAATTAAAGCATAATTCTGAAACTGTAAAAAGGAACTTAAAAAAAAGAGGGGGGGGGAGAAAAAAGAAGCAGCAAGTAAGAAAGAAAACTGGTTGGCCTTTGGAAATTACATTAAATTTATTGTGTTGTTGTAACAATGGTGAATGGAGTAATTATTTCATTTGCCTCTCATGTGCTATTCATGCTGTTGCTTTTATTCATTTTCGCCCCATTCTCACACTTCATCTCATTAACACCCCTTCTCTCCTCTCTAATGGGCATCATCTTGCGATGGTTTAAGATGAATTGTGAGCGCGATCCCTGTGCTTCCCAGGAAAGGGCCACACCGAGAGTATTTGAGCCTGTTTATCTTCCAGCCCGAGCTGAGACAAGGCTCAGCGGCCAAACTCACAGAGTTACATTGTGCTCAGTTTAATTAAAATATAAATAACCTACATTCAGGGAGGGAAAAAAAAGAGCAAAAGGAGCAAGGTCTGTTTTGGTTCGTGTTTTCTGTTTTAAATCTGGCTGTAAGTGCAGGGGACGGGCTCCTTTTCTCAGTTCACCCATCGGATTCTGGCCCGGCAACTTGGGAAATAGAAACATTGAGCAATTCAATAGGAGATTAATTCCGTGGAGACTTGACTGTGATAAAATCTGGTACTTTCAAGGACAGGTTGAATGGGGCTCTGGTTTTGTGGAAAGTGTCCCTGCCCATGGCAGGGGATGGAACTAAATGGTCTTTAAGGTCACTTCCAACCCAAACCATTCTGGGATTCTGTGCTTGTTAAGTTGAAATAAATACGTCAGGGAAAAACTTCACCAGAAGTAGGGAAAGTGGAGTTGCTGTTGTAGTTTTGGCTCTCAGCTGAATGCCAGGTCTTGGAGGTGCGCTGCCCACCTTCCCTCTGGGTGATCCCACCAGGACTCATCACCCACGGGAGCTGGCATGGCCTTGGGACAGCCTGGGAGGTGCCAGGGACCAGAACCCTGCCTGAGATCAGCTCCTTGCTTTGATGTTTGCTTTGCCTGGGCCAGGGTGAGAGTTTGAGCTTTGCTGGAGCCTCTGGAGGCGGGGATGAAAGGGCAGAGCCATCCACAAGTTCTTGAGAGCCAAGTGCCTGCGCTGGAGAGGAAATGAAAGGAGAGAGGAGATGAAAGATGAGCGTAAAGAAACCTGGCTGGCAGGAACAGGACGTGAACCCCTCCAAAAAAGGAGGTTGTAGCAGCCCCAATCTTATCCCCCAGGATGTCATCCCAGCAGTCGGGATCCTCTCCTTCCTCCAGGTCCCTCTTTGCCCAGGGGTGCCAGAGCCTTCCCCCACTCCTGGCTGCTCCATCTTGGAGAGAATTTGGAGAAAGTTTCCTTGCAGTGCTGTCTTGCTGTGTTGGTATTATTAATAACGAGAAACAGGCAGGAGTTTATTATATTTGCTTTAATTTATGCATTTGGAGTTTTTTAAGAGAAAACCAATTAAGATTCTCTGATGAGCCCTCCAGCTCCCAGCAGCTTTGGGAAACACTTGCCATGAGCTGCATTCAATCTGCGGCCAATACCTTTGTGTGTGGTCCTGATAAACACTTTTGGGTGATGCTGAAAGAGCTGCAGGATCTGCTCCTGCCTCCTCTGCTGCCTCCCCAGCCCTAACCCTGCTCACTGCCATCACTCTGCCTGGCAGCCTGAGTCCCTGGCTGCTACAGGTTCAGAGTGGAGCTTGTGACAAAGCCAGTGTGACATTCCAGGCGGGGCTCGCTGACTTCCTGCCCTGCTCACGGTGGGGATTGGGAGTTTTCAGCTGTTTCAGAGCTGGGCTGCATCGGCTGCTCTGGGTGCTCCAGCTGGATGAAGGAGTTTTGGGGTGTTGAGCCATATCTGTGGAGGGATGGGCACTGAGGGATGTGTGTTCCTGGCTCAGCCCCCTTCCCAAACCCCAGTCACTCCGTCCATCCCTGGTTCCTCCCTGCAGCTGTGCTCCAGCCGTGGATCATCCCCTCCCCATCCCAGCTCAGCCCCTCGCTCCGGACCCACAAGCAGCACCTGCTCTGCCCGTCCTGGTCCGCAGATATATTTAAACTTTGATCTTGATGGGAAGTGACTGGTGCTACATTAAAGCCATATGTTTTAGAGGGAACGGCGAGGACGTGTAAGCTCAGTGATATTCACATCTAGAGAGAGCTGGGAACTTGTAGTGCCACCCACGCTTGGTATTTCTGCCGGCTCTGCGAGGCTTACACAGCTGGGGAAGGCAGAGTGGGAGCGAGATCTTCTGCTTAAGGGATTTTGTAGAGAGAGATGGATTAGATAGATTTGATGGAAACTGATAGTTTATGAAAATGAATTCACCTGCATCTCAATTTGGTGCTTGATGCCAGGAGACGGAGAAGAAAAGGAATAAAAAAAGACGAGAGGGGGAGAGGGAAAACAATCCCAAGTTAATTAAAGTGCAGTTTTGATGTGCTGTGCTGGGCCGTTCTCTTTTTAACTGTTTGGCAAGTGGGATGGATCTCTTCGTGGCAGCCTCCCAGAGAGGAATAAGCAAAGGGATGCTGCATCCTGGGATTTCTCTTCATCTCCTCTGACTGATCAGTGGCTTAGGGGAATGAAGTGGGGCTGTGTCAGAAGAAGTGAGGAGAACCGTGTTGGCCATGGGTACTTGGCAGCGTGATAAAAACTGCTCACCACGGCTGCATTTATTTCGGAATTTATCGGAAGTGTCCTGGCAGGAGCTGAATTAGCACTGCTCGTTCAGCACCCAGCTGGAGCAGGCTGAATGCTGGTGGTCACACCGCTCCCTCGTGTTTGGCCACTGGAAGCTTTGGGAGAAGCCAGATGTTGGGTGGGAATAAACGAAAAATAAAAATTCCCTTTTCAACTTGCCTGTCACCAGGAAGGTGACAAACCTAAACGTGGTGTTTCTGTTGGAGGCAGGGGAGGCCAGGAGGATTCTTTCCATCCCAAGACATGGAGTTATGAAAAGCTGGGGAGGAAATAGGAAGTGTAAGTTTTGAAGAGTGCAGGAAGAGTCACAACCTGCTTTCCAAAGGCTTTGGGTATGCAGAGGTGCCCCTGCCTTCAGTCAGACAGAGCACAGGCACGAATTTGCAGAGGACTCCTTTGGAGTGAGGGTTGAGCTGGATGTTGGACCTTGGTTTGAGTATTTCCAGCTGATGGAGCTGTTGGGACAACTGGCTCTGGGTCCCGTGGGAAGTCTGGCTTTTTCCTTGGTCTGGGTGCTAGAACAGGGATTTTTCTTTCTTCCCTGTGGTGGAAAACCCTCTGAGCAGCCTCCCACCCCGAGGAGCTTGTGTTCCTCTGTGCTGAAATCCTGTTGTCAGGGCAGTGAAGGTCAGAGAGGTTCTTGGAGTATCATCAGAGCAGCAAGATCCAGGATCTGAGCCGTGTTCCTCTCGCTGTCCACTGATACTCTGATTGCTAAATAATTATTGGCATTGGTGAGCACAGGCAGCTCCTCAACTCCCCGTGGCCGTAGGCAAATCTCTTCATCTCTGTGCTTTGATTCCTTCATTTGGACAACAGGAATAATAATCCTTATTTTCTCTCAGTTTATGTCACTCTTTCAATGTAAATATGAACTCCTTTGGGCAAGAAGTGTCTTTGGGAACACATGAGGAATAATCAGTGTTTGGAAGTGGCATTACATGTACGAGCAGGACCTTTTAAACAGGGCTGTGTGCAGCTCCAGGGAGCATTTTTCAAAAGAAGATGGGAAAGAAGCCAACAGAGAAAGTTGAAAACAAAACATGTGGGTAAATTAAGGCATGTAAGGCTCACTTTGGAGTGTGAGGGAAACATCTCTGCCTGGTTAGTTTATCAAAGGGAGGTTAAGAGGTGATTTTGTTGTGGTCTACATATTTCTCTGTGGGGGAGAAGCTGCTGAAAAGGGACAGGTTTTTAATCTAGCAGCAAAGAGTGTGTCAGGATCCAGTGTTGGAAGGTGAAGCTGGACTCATTTACAACAGAAGCAGTGTCCAATTTTTGAAGGGAGGGTAATTAATCATTGCAACGACTCACTCCGAGCCACAGCAGGGCTGCCCTAACCTGTGAGTTTTACACTTAAGGGAGACGTTCCTGAGGGGCTTTCAGGAGCCACAGGGAAAGCTGGGAGCTCGTGCAGGACCCTGCCATCCGTGGGGACAGTCCCATGCTGGCTGCTCACCTGCAGAAAGCTGGACAAGGATGTTTTTATCCCAGTCTGGATGTCTGCACAGTGCTGGGATGTCCCCAGGTGCACGGAGCAACCACGGATGCATTAAGCACTAATCACTGCCAGGCCTCCAGGGGATCAGCAGAGTCGTTTTGCCTTTTTTTTTTTCCTTTCCAAAGCATTTTTAAAAATCGATACAAATAAATAAAGAGGCCATAAATCTCGGAAGACACCCGCAGCTCCTCCGGAGCCCTGTGTTTTGTGGGGATGGGTTGAAGGGTGACAGAGCATTGACCTGCCTGAGACAGATGGGAGGAGGCTGGAGCCAATGCACCCTCTAAGGATGCAGGAGAGGGGGCTCGGGGGGGTTGCAGAGGTGAAGGGGTGCAGGATGTGTATTTTAAGGAATAGGACATCCCCAGCTGGCCACTTAGCAAGGGAAGAGCCCGGCTTTGGGAGCGTTTTGCTGACTTGGAGGCAGAGGCCAGGGATTGCTTGAAAAACATGATGGAGCCGAGGCAGACCCAAAATCGGCCCCTTGCCTTGGCTCCCCTGACCTCATCTGGTCAGACTGGCTTTGCTGTCCCCGTGCCTGTGTCACAGCTCTGGGGACACGGGTCACTCCCAGCCTGAGTTATTTGTGTGAGCAGCATCCCCTGCCTCTGGCACACGCAGGTGGGAGTGACGGGCTCATTTCTGGAGGAGACCCCGTGCAAGCTCCCTCTCTTTCCATCTCAGCAGGAGGCGTTTTTTGCTGGGAATGGTTTGGGAAACATCCTGCCTGTCCCTGGGAGCTTGGGGTGGACAGTGAAGCTGCCTGCCCTGCTGCTGGAAGCTGAAATCTCAGATGAATTGTGCAGTTCCAGCGCTCCTTCATCCACACTTGGAGGTACAAGCTGCTTAAAGCTCTTCCTAAGGGGCAACATCTTCTTATCAAACACAAGATGCTGCATGTACCCCCTCCCGTCCAGGCCAAACAAATTCTGTCTTGGGCAAATAGAGCACAGAAAGGTGACAGAGGCAGCAATGTCCCTTACCTGAACACTGTCGTCATCCCTGTGGTGTGCAGCAGGGAAACAGCTCTGCCTTGGCAAGAATCCTGCTGAGGGGGAAAATTTATGCATGGCACCTCCAAATTTGTACTCGTGGGTGCAAGGTGGGAGCAGCAGTGGCTGCTTGGGGGATCCTTGCTGGGCCCCTGGGAGGAGAATTCATCTCTGTGTGTGCCCAGCGTGACCTCAGCAGCTTCTGGGGCTCTCTTGTTCCGCTGCCCCCCATTCCCCCTCGAGGGGGGCTGGTTGTTTCTGGCACGGAGGGTCTTCCTCGGGCAGGCTGTGCAGGAATTGCTGCGCTCCCTGGTAATCATGGACTGTCAGCAGCCTAAGGAGGGGAGTTCAGCTCAACACCAGCACTGCAAGGAGAGATAATGGTAAATAACCAGCAGCTATTGGGGAAGGTTGAAGTAAAATAAATGGATCCAATTTTCAGTCTTTCTCCTGGGTTTTTTAATATTTTTTTTTCTTTTTCTTGCTCTATCCTTCCTTCCTGTTCGACTCTAGAGGAGCTCGGGCTGGTGCAGCCCCAGCAGGGCTGGAGAACCCTGCACCTAAAACTGAGGGGGCCTGGTCTTTTGCTTGGGTCTGCACCCAGGTCCCAAGTTTTAAGATTTGAGAGGGGAGGCAAAAAAGCAATTTTACTTCTTGTCAAGGGATAAGCTGGGAAGGAAAACACCTGGTCGCTGCTAAGTGGATGGAGGAGGGGAAAAGGGGCTCAAAACCCCTCCTAATGCCTTAAATAAATCTTTTCCCTAGTCTAGCTGCCCACACATAAACAAAATGCATTTTCAACCTGTTCTTTCTCTACCCTTGACAGCACGGTGGCAGTTTTTGCCAGAAGTCCTCGTGGGCTGTTGTGGAAAGGTGGTGGTGGGAAGCGAAGGGTGCCCGTGCCCCGCGGGGGCTGCGGGAATCGCTCCAATCGCTGCTCGCTGACCTCTGCTTGAGGCTTTGAAATCCGTGTGAGAAAACCGTAATAGCCTCCCACCTTGCACATCCTCCTTGTCAAAACAGAAACATTTCTTGCAGGACCTCATCCAGGCCTTAAATACCTCCAGAAATTACTCCGCAGCGACTCGCTTTTCTGTCTTGCATCCAGGAGCTCTGCTGTCAAGCTGCTTTTCTTCCTTCCCAGCATCTCTTTCTCAACGCTGCCTGCTGGCTTTGGGGACTGGGAGGATGCAATCCTAATTATCCTCGTGGTGTTTTCTGTCGATTCTTGGGATTACATCTTCCCATCAGGGAGGAGCAGGCGCGGTAGCCGGCCCCGCTGTTGGCGCAGAACAGGAGAACACTGGAACCTCCTCTGCAAAGTATTTTTGGGGCCACAATGAGGGGCTGAAAACAGTTTGGGTGCTTGAGCTGGGTGCACCCTCTGGAGCCTTGGGTGCCTGCAGGTCACGCCAAACCCTTCCCGCTCCGCTGCGTTTACCGGGATGTGGGAATGACAAACATGGAGAGCACGGTGTAATTAATTAAACACCCCGTGCTGGCTCATTAGGTGGTGTCTGGGAGTGAAGTGCAGGCCTCGCTGACAGCCTGGGGCCGTGGAGATGACTCCTGGCCAAGCACAGCTCGATGGCGAGCGCGTTCCCGACCCGCGCCCCGCTCCTTCCCCACCTCGAGGTGCCGAGCTGGGATCCAGAGCACCCTCAGCCTCTCCCCCTCCACATCCCGCTCAGCTGTCCGGTGCTGCAGATGAGACATCAAATAAACAGCAATTTCCCAGCCGGGCGGGCTCTTCCAGCCCTGATTGCAAGCAGTGCGCTGTCTGCGTTTTCAAGTTCTCCTGCAAAAGCATGTCAGGTTTCCTTGGAAACTTCTGAAACTTCCTGTCCTTGGCGTGAATGCTCGGTGGTGTTGAGGACATCGCGTGCTGCAGAGTGGGTTGGGCTGTCGAGCCGTGGTGTTGCCCTGCCTGTAGCTGGGTGTTGCTCAGGGGGAACTTCCAGGGCTTTTTGGGATGCTGTGTGTGTGGTACCCCCAGGAGAGCTGCCTGTGGGGGCATCATTCCCACTGCAGGAGCTTCACCTGGATTTACCTGCCAAGGCTGTGGGGTGGTGTCTGCTTTTGAGCCCTCCAGAAAGACAGGGGGAATCAGTAAATCAAATATCATCGGGGAATCTTCCCAAACAGCAAGGTCACCTCCAAAAATAGGGAAGATGGAGAGGCTCTTATACACATTTTTACAGCTAAATTGTTCCTCAGTTCAGAGCAGGCAGCCTTGCTGACCTTCCCACCCTCCATTCAGAGGGAAAAGCCCAGGTGGTTCTCATGGCTGCGGTGAATGATGCCCCAGCCCTTTTCTTCTCCCCCTTTTGAAATCTGAATTTTCCATAAAGCTAAGCCTGTACCTCCGGGGGAAGGTGTCTTCTGCTGCACAGTTGTGGGGAGTTGAGAAAAAAAAGGGTCTTCTCTCTCTTCTTTAAGGCTCTTCTCTCGCCTTTTCATTTTCCTCGGGCCTTGGAGAGAAATTCCGTTAGGGCTCTGTGAAAGAGTGCTGACACGAGACTCTAATTTCAGGTGTGAATATGGAGACGTTTTTCATTAGGAAGCATATGGTGTTAAGGTTAAAAAAAAAAAAGAGATGAAGTTTGACAGCCAGGAACAAAGCAATGAAATAATAACTACAGGTGGGCAAAGCCTCCAGCAGCGTTTGCAAACAACAAAACCAAGCCAGGGGTGGTTCAGATCCAAGTGTTATTGTTACTTATTAGAGTTGGTGGAAAATTTTTCAGGGGAATCAGGGTTGGTTTTTGACAGAAACTTGGGTTTCCATCAAAAGTGAAATTTCCATGGGAAGTGTTCACCTTCTGCGGGAAATTTGGGCGTGTGGTAGGAGACGAAGAAAACAAGAAAAAAGTGAAGAAAGACGTCAGAAAGCAGCTGAGGAGTTTTTGTGCTGAGTGGTGGATGAAGTGGATGAGGTGTCCCCCTCCCCAGTGCCAGTGCCAGGCAAATCCAGACGGAGAAAGCACCTGCTGGGTGATGGGGTGTTGGTCACCTTCAGCTCAGGGGCTGCAGGCACCTGCCTCCATCCCATCCCTGCAACCTCATACCCCCACAGCAGCTTCCCCACCCATAACAAAATGTTTCCTCGCTTCTTTCCTTTGGGACTTTGTGGAAGTTTTCTTCTTTCTTCTTTCTTTTCGTCTCATCTCCTGATTTATCCTGTCTCTTGGAAGTGTTTCCTAATGGCTGGAGATCCACATTGGGATGTCTGAGAAGCAGCTGTTTTCTAAAACATCTTTTATTTCTCTTTCTGCCTAGTAAAACAGGGTTAAAGGTATTAATGCTACTGGTGAAATACTGGGGGTGATGCTGATTAAAAGCCCGGGATGGGAGGTGGATCTTTCCTGCCGGAGCGTCGTGTCCAGTCTCTCATCTCTCCTCAGGGCTTTGGGAGAAAGTTGAGCTCGGGAGCCAAATGTCATTGCTGAGACTCCTCTTTCTTCTCCGCTCTTTGAATGCCAGGTCCCGAGCGGCCTGGCAATTTATAGTGAATATTTTATGCCTCTAAATGATGTTTTGTGGGATTCCGCTCGTCTCGCCTGCTGTGCCTCCGCCAGTCGTGGAGGATGGAGCCTTTGTTGTATGTGTCAGGCTTGACGAGGCGCCGCTTTTCCAAATGGATAACTCTGTTCTCCTCTGCCATCGAGGAAATGGTTTCCTTCCTGGAAAGGCTCATCTGTGGCTTAAACGAGGCTGTGGCTGCCAGGGAGTCGCCTGGGTAAAAGACGTAATGTGGCTGCAGGTGACCTTGAGATAAGGCATGGAGGGGGTGTTGAGGGCACAGCTTCCTTCTGTTTTTTCCTGGCCCCATTTTGGAGCTTGTTTGTGCTGGGAAAAGCTCCAATGTAGGGGAAAGTGGGGGTTACTGAGCCCCCTCCTCACAGATCACTTCCCGTTAGCAGGCAGCGAGCGGGCTGAGGGGGGAATAGGTTTCTCTACACAAGAGAAAACGGGCACTTAAACCAGAAAAACTGGAATGTGGGAAGATAAATGGCGTGAGAAACAAGCCACTAAAGCACCCAAGTGAGGAGATCAGATTGGGAATATGCTCAGATCGGGAATATGCTGCTCATTTTCCAGTTCCAGCCGTCACCTTCTGCTTTGAGCTGGCTCAGACAGGCTTGGTGCTGCGTGTCAGCCCGGGGATGACCCACCAGTCCCACCAGGTATCCCTGCAGAGCAGGAGCAGGATGGAGCCCGGCCAGCCTTGCTGGCTGCCTTGGAAGCTGGAGCATCACTCTCCACAGGTGGCTGCATCCCAGTACCCTTGGCGGACCCGCTCCCACCACGTCTGCACGGGGCTGTGACTTTGGGGACCTGCGGGAGGAAAGGTGCCGCAGAACCACCGGTTTTATTAACACCGTGGAAGGTTGCCAGCCGTAATTAAAGCCGTGAGAAGCTTGGCGGTCTCACTTGACAGAGCCTGGTACAAATATTTCTGTTGGGTTTGATCCATGCTGCTTCGGAGCCTCTTGGTTTCACCTCGCGCCGCCGAGCTGCGTGAGGTCTCCGCGAAGAGCGTGGTGAGCCCTTGCCGAGGTGAAGCAAGGCAAGGCTGACGTGATGTGAACGCTGATGAGGCCACCAAGTTTCCTCTCAGCGGGCCACGGTTTGCCTGCAAAGTTTGGATAAATTGGATGGGAGTGAAGTAACTTGGAGAAGTCAGTTAAGTAGCGCCTTGTGTGGGTTTCACCGGCATATTTCCCGCATCTTCTCTGTCTCGGGGAGGAGGAGTGTGGGGAAGGAGGTGGGGAAGAGCAGACTAAGAAGAGGAGGCAACCTTTCCTAAGTGCGCAGAGATGTCTCTCCTCCTTCCCCACTCTTGCAGGAGCCATCTGCTGCAGCTCAGCAGGCTTGAGCCCAGTCAAACTGTTTTCCCCCCTGCCTCATAAATTGCTTATTGCAACTCCAGGCAGGTGTCAAAGCCTCGGTTATAAATGCACCCTTTGGAGAACCTCTTTGCAAACATGGTTTCTCTGGGGACTTCATGGCACCTGTCGTTAGCTCCATAAAAATCCAGCTGTGGTAGGTGCCCGAGTTTCTCAATAGTCACTAAGGAGATACAGGGGACCTGAGAGTTCCTGCTCACTCTCTGCACCTCTCTGGTGGTGATGGAGGAAACCTGGAGGATTTGCTTGGCTGGGCACCTTTTAGAAAGCAAGAAATGCCTGAAGTGATGCTTGGTGGAGTTTTAGGAGAAGATCCTCCTATCTGAGCAATGTCTAAACAGAGGTACCAACTTAGAGGTCTCTTCAGGCTCTTACCCTTAAACTTTGAAGGTGACTTTAATCAGCTGCTGAAGAAATTGTCCCATCCTTGGCAAACCCCAGGGGATTGAGATGATGATTTAACCACCGTACAACAGAAACATTTCGTACAGGACATAGTAACTATGATATCATCCTTGTGACAACAGATGACTCATCCCCAAGATGATGAGAACCTCCCCTGAATTCTTAAAAGCCCTCTCTCATGCATACTGCCGAGCCCAGGCTGTTGGATCCAGCCTACAGACACAATCCTGCCCTCCCGTTCTGTGAATTAAACACACCCCGGAGCGCCACAGCCGCGGCTTGAGCTGAAAGCATCACCTTTTTCCTCAACAGCACCTCCCCAGCTGCGTGCAGCGGGGTTGAAGATGGAGAAAGGGATGAAGAGCTCCTGCCCACCTCTCCTTGCGTACCCGAGGGAGGGTGGCAGCTCCCCGAGCCGAGGGGGCACCGCCGGGCGCCCGTGGGCGGCGGCACGGGGAGGGTGCGGGCACGCAGGATATTTTTAACGCCGCTCCCCGAACGTGCAGTCGGCACCGGCAGAAAGTGCCAGATTGCCAGCCCAGCCAAGAATTCCGGGCTTGCGAGTTGCCGGGGAGGGAGCCGAGGCGTGAATTCAGCGCGCCGCGCTTCTCTCCAGAGGGTGCAGGGAGAGGGCTGGAGCGTCCCTCGAGAGATGGGAGCTCTGCACCGGGCAGGGACATCCCTGTTCACCCCAGGAGTGGGCTTTGAGTCATCCCCTCCGAAATATCCGCTGTTGGGATATTGGATTTCACCAATCCCCTCCTCGTGGCCGCGCAGCGGGGTGGCCCCAGCCCATCTCGGGTCCCTGAGGGGGTTTATGGGCTGAAGAGGTGCCAGCCCAGCTCCTGCTTGTCCCCCAGGAGGGGACAGCTGAAGCCAGGAGCTGAAGCCAAGCTGGCTGCTTCCTCTGCTGCAGCAGGAACAGGTTTGTGCTTGTTCCTGACCTAGAAACAGGGCCAGCCACCTTGAGGTGAAGAGCTCTGCATCCTCTTACCCATCCCCAGAGCCTTTTAATCTTCTGAGCTGAAGATCTTTTGATCTGAGCAGCTCTGTAGTGCAGGCCAGGCTGGCCAGGAGGTGTTGAATGTTTAAAAACCCTGGGCTGCTCTCGCTACAAGGGAGCGATGCAGGCTTGAAAACAGGTCTCTGGTTCCTCCCGTGGCTGGTCAGGGGATAGGGGGAGGACAAGGACACCTGGCAAACCCTTGGGTGCCGGACAGCGGTGTAATATCCAGAATTGTTCCTGTGGTGTCGCTCGGAGCAGTGCCTGAGGCTGGAGCAGCATCCCTGGGGCTCTGCAGCAGTGGGGCAGCAGTCAGGGCTGAATTCACCCCTGCTAATCCTTTGATTTCCTTAGGAAACCCCTGCCTGGTCTTAAACCGGCCAGAAGTGCCTGAGTATCTCCAGGGGTGGGGATAAAAGCGTGGAAAGACCACCAAGGATGAGGAGCTGCTGTCCTGGAGGTGCTGGCAGTGCACCCCCCGATCTGTGCTGCCTGGGGGAGAGTCTGGCTCCTGGAGCCAGGACCTCACAGCCACCACGGAATGCTTCATTTCCAGCCTCCCAGGCTGCACATCGGAGTCACCTCTTCAGCAGCCAGGAGAACTTTTTGGAGAGCTGTTATCCTGCTGCTCCTGCTGCGCTGGATTTGAGCAGCCGGGAGTTTTGTGTAATGCTTCTCCTTCTGGCTGCAAAAGGCCCTGTTTCCTGGCAATTCAGAGGTTTTAGGGGATGCTGCTGTGGCTCAAGGAGGGAGCCGTGGTCTGGCAGGGCACAACCTTGGACTCTGACCTCGCAGAGCCTTTGCACAGCATTTGCTGCCTAATGAGGCTTAGGCAGCAGCTTGAGAGCGGCGTGGCAGATCATTGCAGGGAGATCAGCTGTTATTGGAGTTGGTGCAGATGATCTGAGCGATGATTTGCTTCTCTCTCAAAATACAATTAGTCACTTCCACCAGCTCAAAGGAGAGCGAGGGCCTGAACTATTTGTGGCTTTGTGCTGAGGGAGCAGAAGAGCGAGTCCTGGCCTGGACGGCTCCAGATGAGCTTTGCCTCGCCGTGGCTTTTGTTGGTGATGCTCAAATCGAGCTCTGTGTTCTGTGTCTGCATTTTTAGCACCCCTAGATTTGCAGCTGTGCCCTGGGTGTGGGGTGAGGTGCTGGAGGCAGAGGATGGGCATTGATGGAGCCAACTGGGTCCATCCACAACACGGCAGCAGCGGGGAAGGGGGAGGAAAAACTGACTCGCAGAATCCAGCACGGAGAGGTTGTTGGTGTGTTCACTAGAGTGGGAGAAAAGCCGTGCACAGCTGCATTTCTCCCCTTCTTCTAGTCTGGTGGGGATGCGGTGGTTTGGGCTCGTCCCCCAGGACAGTTTCTCTGCTCAGCAGGAGCTAAGGAGCAGGTTTGTCAGCTGGCAGGCTGCCTCCTCTCCTCGCAGAGGTCTGCTGGCTGCAGCCTTGCTCCTCCTTGGCTGAGCTCTGCCTCGCTGGCAGCCAGCACCGTGCCAGGAAGATGCTCGTGTGAGATTACGCCCAGTTTGGTACCCAACCTCGAGTGCCTCAAAGGAGATTTCCTCTCTCTGCACTGCACGTTGCCATTAAACACTCCTGGTTGGTGGTTGCTGGGAGTGTGAAAGCACCTCAGGTCAATTGGTGTTTCTGAACACCTTAATTAAGTGCTTTTTGCTTCTATTGAGCCCCTGCCCTTAAAAACCAGCCTTGAAATTGCTACGTATAACCAACACCTTATGGCTTCTTTATCATCTTAACTTTTCTGCTTACAGGTTCTTTCTGGCTAGAGCAGCCACTTCTCCCTGGCCTTCCCTGCCTGCCAACCACTGCTCCTGCTGGGATCTCCCCGGGATCTCCCTGGAAGGGCTGCCCCTCATCCCACCCCTGCTGGAACCTTTCCGCCCCTCCGTCCTGCCAGGCTGTCTGTAAAAACAGGATCAGGGGAGTGTTTTGAGGAGAGTGGGATGTGCTTAGGTCTGTGGGCTCCCAGGGCTTTGGTGTGGGCAGCATCTTTGGGCTGTGTTTGGCATCGTGGTGAGATCTGGATCCAAGAAGATTTGTAGGGCTCCTGCCTTTCCCTGCCGTGGGCACAGACCCCGTGGCAGTGCCTGATGCAGGATGCAGTCCCCAGCTCTCCTGCTGTCCTCCCTCTCCCTTCCTCTCTGCTGATCCGAGCAGCCGCTGTGTTTTAGGCTGTAACCACCGCGCACTGTGAATTTCCATAAAGGACGTGTTGTGGAAGGGAAATCTATTGTATATCCCGGCTGCGTGCTTCCTTTTAAACTACACCCCTGTCACCAGACGGCTTTCTACAGGTTGGTTGCGGAGTGAACAGCTGAGAACCTGTGGGAAGACCCAAATGGCACTTAAATTATATTTGCTCTTTGATTTTGAAGACATTTAGTACCATTTAATAGAATCAGAATGCAATTTAACTGTGCCAAGTGGGGGAGGCCGCCTCGGGAGAAGTGACACTGCCATAGCTGGGGAAACAAAAAAATTCAAGTGAGCAAAACAGCAGGGTCGCATTTACTATCCGGGTAATTATTATTAAATAACGGGCAGAGTGGGACTGTGTCTATCAGCTTCCCCGAGCACTCCAAGTGGCATTAACCACTTCAGGGCCGTGGGATGCGGGTTAGGAGCGCTCCGGGGGACCCCCGAGGCGGGGCAGCTGAAGAGGCTGTTGATCATCAGCCGGAATTAACCCGGCAGCGCTTAAGCCGAGGCTGATTTTAGCACTAATGGTCCCGTTAGCCCGGCTGGGCTCCCTCCCCCGAGCCTGCAGCAGCACTTCAGCGCCACTATTGTTTTCTCCACCAGGAGCTGGTTATTAAAAAAATAATGCAGGGAAAGGGACAGGAGCTGTGCTGTGCTGAGCACATCTTGGAGACAGCTCCACAGGGAGGTCTGGCTTTCCTGCCGCCCTCTCTGGCTAAAAGGATGATGAAGACTTCTTGTTTGACTTAAAGCATTCTTTTTTATTTTTTTCCCCCCTTCATTTATTTTTCTCCACCGTTTTCTGGTTGTGTTTGTTTTTTTGGTTGGTTGTTGTTTGTTTTTTTTCCCCCGTTGTTGTGGGGGTTTTGCTTGTGGTTTTGATTTTATTTTTAACCTTAAACTGTCCATTCCAGCCACCAGGATGCCTTAGGTTTGGCAGCACTAAGTTCTCTGCAGTGAGGAGCAGTTAAGCCCGGCCTGGCTGCCTGGCAGTGTCCCGCTTAATTTAAGGTTTTTGGGCAGGTCTCCAATGCAGCGAGACAACGCCGTGGGCGGACGATTCCCAGCCCTTGTTCCCTGCCTGTTTAAAGGAGATAATAGCACTTCCCAGCCTCACCGGGGCTTGCAGAGGACGAGTCTATTAAAGATTGCGAGGTGCTAAAGATGCTTTGCTGATTGGGGCCATACAAGCAGCTGAGGTATCTGGTTTAGGGGAAGCTTTGCAGTTGTGAAATCAGAAGATTGTCTTTTTTGTTGCCTGGCACCTGGAAATCAGATTGAGCTGTTAGAATTTTATTTTTGCCTGAAAAAAAATTACGGTAAACCGGGAGATAACTTACGTGTGGTGATGATACATCGCATTCCTCGAGCGTGTTTTGGCTGAAGCTTCTCACACAGCAGGGAAACAATCCCGAACTGCAGATGTGGAAACTGAGGCACTCGGGATCGGGGTGATGGGGATGGCTTTCCCCAAAAGGACAGGGGAGCAGCGTTGCCCTCATCCTCCTGCCAAGGGCAGCAGCTGGGGACCAGCAGATCCCAGGATGTGTTGGGTGGGTGGGAGCTGCGGGGAGGAAAGGTCCCCCCTGAAATGATCAGCACTCACTTCTGCTTCATCCAAGCCATCCAAAATCCCTGCTCACAGCGGCTCTGGGTGTCAGCAGGGATGTGCAGGCAGAGGCTGCTGCTCCAAGATGAGTTTCCCCTGGAAAACCTGGAGCCCTTGTAGAGTGCTGTGACAGATGCAGGTCCCCATCCCTCCACTAGTATGAGGTGTGAATTTATGTCTGCGTCTCTCAACCAGCTTGATACGTCCAATCCTCGTGGATAAAGGCAAAGGATTGAATTATTTCCAAAGGACAATATTTCATTTCCTATAAGTGCCTTAATCTCGTGAGTAAATATTACAGCTTTGTGCTATAATCCCTAAGCTGGTATATCTCTTCCCAGTTACCTTTTGTGTTGATTTACATTTAATATGTTGCCATTAAATCTCTTTCTCTCCCTGAGGCCTATTATAAGTGCAGTATTTATTCTGTTGAGCCTTTTTTAGTCACATTTCTATTGTATTCTAATGTGCTCACACAAAAGACTGCCGGGCACATCCCTGGGATATTTGCATCTTTTTCTTCCCTGTTTTCGTCTGGGCTCCTGAACACACACGCTGGTTTGGCCCTGCACCCGAGGATTCCTCGTACTGATGAGATTCCTGCAGGAAAGCTTCTCTGCTAACTCCTGGGCTTTCCTGGTCTGCCAGTCCTGCTCCCAGGAGGAGCATCCTGCCTGGTAGAACTGAGCATCCTGATCCGTGGGAAAAAAATCCTGCATCAGCCAGGGAGATCTCCATCTCATTTCATCCTTGGGCTCAGGCTTTGCACCAACCCACCTCGTTCATTAGGCTGCTCCGGGAGGGGTTTTCTGGAGTTTGCAGGCAGGAGGAGGGGGGTTGAGAGCTGCCTGGGGGGGTTTAAGGGCAGCACAGAGCAGGGGGAGCAAAGACTGCAGTGAAGTTTTGGGAGACAGTGTGGCTTTTTGGCTCTGGGATGCCATGGTGGGCCTTTGTAACCCTCTCCCGGGATATCTGAGGGTCTCTGCAGCCAGCTGGCAGCTGGGGGGGTCACAGAGGTTTTCCTGAGAGGGGGAACCTCCCCCAGGTGGTGTTTTTGGGGTGGGTGAGGGATGGTGCAGGGCGTTGGGCTCTGGGAGGATCAGAGGCTGTGGGCGGTGGGCGAGAGGGACAACTCCGTGCCCTTCTGGGGGTGGGGACACTGGGGGAGGTCACCCCCCTTCCTCATGGGAAAGGGGGACTTCATCACCCCCGGGAGCAGCGTTTTCAGGGGCACAGAGGAAAGCAGGGATCATTCCAGCTGCTTAGGGAAACCCCTTCCCTTCCCTGCTCTCAGCACCCGCCCTCAGTGGGCACTGCTGACCTGCTCCTTCCTTCATCCTGCCTGATTTTTGGGGCTGTGCCTCTGTTCTCCAGGCTTTGGAGGGAGGTGTGGGAGACTGGGGGGTCTGTGCTGCCTGGCTTGCTGATTTCCGTGTGCAAATCCTTATATTTTCCCGTGTCCCTGTTCTTTTCTCTGCTGTCCCCTCAATATAATAGCTTTGCTCCTCTCTAAAGTGCCTGGATCTCGACAGATTAAGGGTGCTCAGCAGAAGCTATTATTATTGTGATGCTTTTATTGCATAGAGAGACTGAGATATTAAAGGACTCCTTCAGCTGAGGCTTTTAGAGGTAGAGAAGATTGGCCAGAGCAGATTTGGGTGCAAACATCCACCCCAAGAGACAACCTGAAGCAGCAAAGAGCTGAGCTCATCTGCCTGGGTTGGAGGAGAGGCTCATGCTCAGACTGCAGATTTCCACCAGCAGCCTGAATGCCAGCTCCCCTCTGGAGCATCCTTGCCCACGGGAAGCAGGGAGAAGCTTCCCTCGCTCCCTGCCTTTGCAGAGGGTGGTGTTGAAAAGCAGGAGGTCCCACAGACTCTGTTCACACAGCGAGGGCTGTGGGTGAAGCCTGTCCCACTTGGCTGGGAAACAAATCATGCAGTTATTGACTAATGGTCCTAATCAGGTTAAAAGTGTGCTCAAACCTGGGTGTCTCCTGTCACATCACCACCACCACCTCTGCTAGGGACAGGTCTTGTGGCAGAGCCACTGCCAGGTCCTTTCTGGGACCGTCAGCATGGATTAAACATCCCAGATTAGCCAGCCTTTCCCTACGAGACTCGAGTCTGGGATTAAGGTTCTGCAAGATGCAAAAGCAAACGAGCACGTACAAATATCCAGGGGTAGTGACAAAATGGCTGCGTTTGAGCTGTGCCAATGAGGAGAACAGCAAAGGAAGGAAAAACAAATGTTGGCTGTTGGGGGACACGGGGAAACTATGCTTTTATCTCCTTTAAAATCACTCTGCTCTGTTTGGCTTTTAAATCTTCCTTCCACACCGGATTCATTCTGCTACTGTAGTGCAAAGCTACCAGGGGAGTTGGGGGAAGAGGAAAAAAAAAATTAATTGAATCCTTACGTTTGAGTGATGGCTACTCTGAGAGCTTGTCAACCTGATGGTAAATCTTGGGGGTGTTAATTGCTTTGAAATCCCTTTCCTCTCGTCAGCAGTTCCCCACCTTCCCCGCAGTCCCGTCTCGCTTGTTTGCAGCCCACGGTGAGCTGCCCGTGCACAGCTCTGAGCATCCAGGGAGGCTCGGGGTGAGAGGGAGGGATGCCTTCTCCTTATTCCCTTTCCAATGGCTCCTGTTTGCTGATAAGGTTAATTGATTTCTTTTGCTTTAATTAACGAAATTCAATTTCCGCTTAATGAGAAAGATTTCGGTGTGACACGTGTAAACGGCGAAGTGAGGAGTGCCAGGCGAGAGGGGAGGGAGGGAGCAGGCTGTGTGTGGGCAGGCAGCCTGGGGAGGTGGGGTCCCTCACCCTGGGCATCCTCCTCGTGTCCCCAGAGTGAGCTGCCACCCATTGCTGCGTCCTCTGTGGCACCCAGGAGCATCCCCAAGTGTCCTCTGCAGTTTGGTGCAGCTTTGACCTGTTTGGAGAGAATTGACCCTGGGATACAATCCCAGAATGGTTTGGGTTGGAAGGGACTTTAAAGCCCATCCAATCCCACCCCTGCCATGGCAGGGACACCTTCCACTGTCCCAGGGTGCTCCAGGCCCTGTCCAGCCTGGCCTTGGGCACTGCCAGGGATCCAGGGGCAGCCACAGCTGCTCTGGCACCCTGTGCCAGGGCCTGCCCCCCCTCACAGGGAAGGATTTCTCCCATATATCTGACCCAGCCAGCAGCAGATGGGCTCTTTTTTGGGCCCTTGTCTCCCTTGTTTGTGCTGAAACTGGGATCAACAGGAGAGGAGGGTGGGGGGAAGGAGGGCGGCAGAGAGAGAGAGAGTCACTTCTCATCCAGTTGATCAATCTTTCTGCTGTTGAAGCCTCTCAATGAGTTGAATGTGATTTTCTCTGCCTTACGCGCAAGGTGGAAGTCGATCGCTTTCAATTTTCAGCATGCAGAACTGGCACTCTGTCAAGCTCCTGCCTTGCATGACCGTGATTGCTGCTGGCGAGGGCTCCCAGCACACCCAGAGCCGTGCTGGGAGCGGGGCTGGGTGTGGGCAGCACCCCCTGCCTCAGCCATGGGCTGGGGGCATCCCTCTGGTGACTGCCTGGGGCGGGCTGCTGGGAAATGGGGTGAAATCTCTGCATGGGGCTGAAAAAATGCTGGGCTGGGCCATCAGGGGACAGTTGTGACAGCACAATGTCCTGGGGGTCAGCTTGACCATCCAAGGATTCCAAACCCAGAGCCCTGAGACCGTTCAGCTCATTGCACATCGGCCAAGGGCCCTGCAGCTCCGTGGTCGGGAATGGGATGGTGCTGAGTGGCATTAACCTGTCTGGGAATGTGGAGAAGCTCTTGCTGCCCTACAAATTCCCACTTTCCGTGAATGAATCCACAGGGAGGATGCAACAGGCGCTGGCAGGGTGTTTGGGACGTTGTGTGGGGGCTGCTGTCAGCAGCTCGGGGCGTGAGCGTGGCCCCGGAGCCTCCTGACCGCCACAGGGGCCAGAGGCTGCAGATAAGGGAAAGTGATTTCTGGTTTTAATTAACTGAGCTTTCATTTCAGGATAAACAAAGGCCGTGTTTGTGTGCTGACAGCTGGCTGTCCTTCTGGGTCAGATAAGAAGGCGAGTTATTGCCTCCAAGCTCGGGAGGGACCAGGAGAGAGTCCAAGGAGTGGGGAATGCGAACAAATGCCGAGTGAACCTACACGGGCAGCGGGGCTGGGCTATTGTGTGTGTTAAATGGGGATTCTTGTGCCTATTCATCCTCCTGCCCCTGGGTAGGAGCTGCTGTCCTGCCATTGTCCCAGCAAATCCCTAAACCAGCGGCAAGCGTGTTGTGGCGGCCGTCCAAGGTTTCCTCTGCAAAGGCAGAGTGTTCCTGGGGACTTTGCTGGCTTTGGGAAGGATGGTTGCCCATCCCTGCATGAGCTCTGTGATTTCTGAGTCTTCTGGTATCCCTGAGGATGCAAATGTCCCTGGGGTGTGTTCCAGGGAGAGGAGGGCAGGCCCAGGCCAGGCACTGGTTTGCTTTGGCAGCCCCTGGGCTTGGCTGGAGCAGAGGTTCCTGCGGGAGGATCAGGTGATGCCTTTGCCTGGTCTTAAAATTAAAAGCCAAACACGGTTAGAAGGAAAAAGGGTTTTTTCCCTGGGTATTTATTGCAGGCCCCTCAGGTGCAGCCCAGCCAGGGGCAGTGCCCCAGAGCACACGGAATGCACACCCACGGGCACTCGGGATCACATCCTGGGCCTCACAAATGAGCACATCCAGCAAAGATTCCCCAGGGAGAGGCTCCAGGGAACCCCCGGCCCAGGAACCTTCCCCTGGCTGGGCCCAGCTCAGGGTACAGGATGTGTTCTGGAGAGGCCCTTGGTGTCTGGGGCTCTCTGACCCCTCACTGCCAGGCTGTCAAGGGCTTCGGGCTCTTGGCTTCACAAAATATCAGGTCTAAGAATGTGGGCTAGAAGCACTAAGAATATAGAAAAAGTGTATAAAAGGGTGTAAAAGAAAAGGCAAAAAATCATCATGGCATCACAGGCAGTGCCAGGGTAAATGCCAGGCTCCCCAGTTCAATATCCCCTCCGAGGTGATTAAAGCCTTCAAAGACCTAAGAAATGCCAGCATTTGCAGCCTCGGGCCCTAAACAAGACATTCCTGGGGAAATGGGTGCTCCCAGGCACCTGCTGCTGCCGGCAGGGAGGAGCATTTGCAGCGATGGAGGCGTGGAAACGCCTCTCCACGGCCAATGATTCAGAAATTCAGCCAACCTTTGTGGCACCTCTCCTCAATCTGGTAACCAGGGCGTGTTCCCAGCGTGTGCTGCTGTTCTCTGCCGTGCTCTGGCTGAGCAGGGGCTGGGGAGAGCTGGATTTTGGCCAGGACGGGCACAGGGCGCTGGTCCCTGTAGGTGCCATACCCACGTGTGGGTGTCTGTGGGCACTGCTGGTGGATCCAAGCACCGGGACAGCACCTCCAGGTCTCGCAGCTCTGCACAGGAGAGAGCAAACAGCTGGTTTGGCAGGGTCAGCAGATGTGCTGCACATCTGGATGGGGGACAGGGAGCTGAGAGCCTCCTGCACTGCCTGAGAGCTCTGCAGGTGAGTTCAGCTCTTGTCTGAGATGCTGAAAGGAAGGTGGTGCTGGATTTCTCATCTGGAACAGTTTTCTCATCTGGAACAGTTGCAGGAGGTCTTTTGGTGGGTCAAAGTTTTCCATCACCTTTGTGAAAAATCCCAAAGCGAAACCTGAGGTTTGCAGGCTGTTGCTGTTGCACGTTATCTGTTCGAAACTGAAGTAGGAGGATGTTCATTTCTTAGCTAATTTTTTACTGAACTCTTCTTTCCTTGTTCTTTCTCACTGGAGAGACAAAAGTGAAAAAACTTAAATGACTTTTGGGATGTGGAGGGAAAAAGTTTGGTTTTCCTTTAATCTTCATCAGTACAAGTTGGCAGTTTCAGTCCAGTTCCAGTCTTGGCACATTTTCTCCTTGTGCCTAATTTGAGGTGACCGCTGTAAGATCTGCTCTGGTTTCAAATTCCTCAGCCTTGTGTTTTTGCACTTCCAAGACTGTGTGATGGATCTTAAGGAGTCTGCATTATACAGCCCTGTATCCATCTGTTGTCCTTACAAGTTAAACAGCCTGAAAAAAAAATGGATTAGAGCCTCAGCTCCTATAATGAAGCAGCAATTTGTCTCCAGATCCTGATCCAGGTGTAGCAGAGCTAACGAGCCGGTTGGCCTTGAGCATCAGAGAATGTTAAATACATTTTTTAGGTGGAGAAAAAGCTGGAGTGAGGAGGAGAAAGCAGCATTGGGAAGAGGGAGGCAGAGCAAAGGTGGGAGAAATTGGGAAGTGGGTTGGGATTATCCCTGCTGACCACTGGTCACGGAGCCAAGGCGGGTCTCTGGTCAGGTTGGACGTGCAGATTATGCCTGGTGTCATCTCCAAGGTGTTTCTGAAGCAGCTGTTGGCCATCCAGTGGTGCCACAGGTTATTGGAAACCTGGAGGGGAGGGGAGAGTCCTGCTAAAGCCATCTGGCTGCTTTTCCTGCAAGGGGATGCCAAGGCCTGCGTGGGCTGAGGCGCTCGGGGTCTCTGGCAGGGCGTGGATTGATGGAAGGGTCCCCCCAGTCCCTTCCTGCTGCCTCGCAGGAGAGCAGCAGGATTATTAAGGCAGGTAAAGAACGGCGGCGAGAAAATGAGAGGAGAAGGTCTCATTCCATTATGTGGGAGAAAATACTTCCCAATTAAAGAGAATGAGCTGAAAGTGGGATGTGGAGGGGGGGAGGGAAGGGGGGGAATCGTGCAGCTCCCAGCAGAAAGAGTCGCCTTCAGTGGGGCTGATTTCCCGGAGCAGCAAGAGGAGAGGATGAGGAGGATGGATGGATGGTTGGGTAATTTTTTTTTCTCTTATGGTGAGGAAGGTTTGGTTCTGAAAGCGAGAAGAGAGGGAGGGGAGGCCAGGTTGATGGAGATCACGTTTCATTCAATTTGGAGAAAAGGAGAGGGAGAAAAGAAGATGAGCCTGAAATGAGGCTTAATTTTAATGAAGAAAAATTCTCAGCTAAGTAAGGAGAGTTGAAAGGGAGGGGAGAGGAGGGTTTGAAAATGATAGGAGCCTGACACGCTATTGTGGTGGAGAGATTTCCTTTTCTTCCTTTTCCCTTTGGTTGGAAAAGAAAAAAAGATAATAAAGACAGTGAAAGGTGGAGGAGAAAAGAGAGGAGAGATGTAATAAATGAGTTGCAACACCTGAGAAGAGGTGGCCTCGCTGCTGGGGAGGTGGCTCAGGGGTCCTGCTCAGCACTCCGAGGGTGCAGATGGCTTTTTTCCCCTGTTTTAACCCCCACAGTGTGCCAGGCCTGCAGGGGCAGGGCAGGGCTCAGCCCAAGCATTTTAATTGATTTTTAACTCGGAACTGACTCCTTTAATGGGTACTAGAGGGGCTTGCAGCACCCCAGGGGCCACCTGATGGATGGGGCCATAAGGAATGATGAACGTGAGCCCTTTGCTGCTGCTTGGAGTGTTATGTCTCTGCTGGGGGAGGATTTGGGGACTCGCTGCCAGCACCGTGGTGGGAAGGATGGATCCAACCCTGGGCAGCTGTGTCTTGTAGCTGGCACATCAAATAAAATCCCTTCCTGGCACCCAGGATGGATTTCTTGGCCCTTGGGACTTCGCTGCACTTTGAATGTGCATTTCTGCTCATTCCCAGCTACTGATTTCCATTAGAAGAAGTTAAAAATACATGAATGGTGTCCTCTGCATTATTTTCTTCGCCTCCTAATTGCAGCACCCTGCACACAACTGAGGCCCAGTCGCTGTTGAGGGCAGAGAGGGGGCTGCTGCCAGCTGCTGCCTCAGTGGGGTGGTTGGCAGTGCTGGCCCAGTGAAACCCCTTTTGCAGAGGAATTTTCTTGCTCTGGGTGCTGGTTTGAATGCACCAGGAACCTCTGTGGTGGCACAAGCCCTTCAGAAACGCTGGAAATATTTGGCTGAGTGGTACTTGCTGTTGTCGTTCTGGCTGCCCTTGGCTTGGTGGGAATTAGTGGGTATTTCATGGATTCTTTTTCCATCTGTTTCCCAGATTTCTGCTCATTCCCCAGATCTCCCGCCTGGCTTGTAGCTGGTGGGTACACAGGCTGAGAGCACCCAGGGAACCGCAGTTAAAAGCTCATCTCATCTTCTGCACGACTCACGCTGCAGAACTTGCTTGGTTTAAGGCTTATTAAAAGAACAACACATCCTCTGGGGACAGAGAAATCCATCTTGCTTCCAAATGCTTTTGTGGGGACAAATCCAAATGCTTGGCAATAGCAGGCTCGGGTGAAGCTCACATTCACTCATTTATTTCTTGCTCAGGTGACTTTGGCTTCATGCAGACTTCTTGTTCTTGATGAATAACACTTAGGCCTTAAAGTAGTATTTGTGTAAAGCTGCTGAAGAAATAGGAGGCAAATTGCCTGCTGGATCCTAATCAACAAGCAAACAAGAGAATTGCTCCCTCCCCTGTCCAAGCTGTCACCCTTCCTCTCCACCAGAGTGTTTGATGGTGCTCCCGAAAGCAGCGAAATGGTGATGATTCAATTTCCTGTGCTCCATCATTTTTCCCCTTGCCAGGACAGAGCTGAGTGGGGAGTGCCAGCCGGTTCTGGAGCAGTTTCTGGAGGGATGTAGGGAGGCTCAGGAAATCTCTGTTCTGGTAAAATGTTGCCTTCCCTCTGATGGGGCCTGAAAAGGCGTTAGGAGAGTAACTGAGCTGTGGCTTCTGGGAGGCGGCTCTGAAATAGGCTCTGTAATCTCAGACTTTGGACCTTTTTTCTCCATAATCCAAGGCTTAGATCGTTGATTTGGTGTGGATGAGTCCCTCCTTCTCCCCTCTTCCCCCCAAATCCCTTCCCTTTGAAATAACACCTGCTCATATCCTTGTGCCTGTCATGGGGAGGCAGAAAGATCTTCTCATCACAAGGAAACGTGGCTTGCTTCAATCCCCCCCACTGCCACACATCCTCTTCCAAAATACTGCATAATGTCAGACTAAATCCTTATCAGAAATTTTAATGAGCAAAATAAAACCTGAAATCTGTGTGATTAAAATCAAATCTTCCCTCTTCTGCTCTGCTGGAGCTGGCTGCCAAAACAGAGGCACAACGCTGACAATGGGAGGCCCCTCGTATTTAATTACCTCCGGCTTCATCGGCGCTTTAGAGAGACGTCCTCTGGTCCCTGCTGGGGCTCTGGAGAACCTCAAAGAACAAACAGAGGGTGGTTAAAGTGGTATCCACTAAAATGTGCCCAGAGAAGCCGTGGCTGCCCCATCCCTGGAGTTGTTCCTTCTGGTGGAAGGTGTCCCTGCCCCTGGCAGGGCGTTTGGAGCAAGATGATCTCCAAGACCCCTCCCAACCCAAACCATTTGGGGATTCTGTGTTTGGCTGCTGCTCTGTGATGTTGGAGATGACCCAGTTCTGGCTCCAGGGAGAGTCCAGTATCTCCAGAGGTCTCAGGGGACAAAAGTTGGCCAGTGTTGATCCCAGGTGTTGCTTTTTTCTTCCCCCAGTGGAGGTCTTAATACTTGTGGGGGACTTTTCCATGGGTGGTGGCTGCTCGTGGCTGCCCTGAGGATGCTCCATCTGTCCGCTCACCTCTCTGCCAAATTCCTTCTGACTTCCTCTCTCAGCCCTGCATCACCTATGCTGCTCAGTGCCCAGCTGTCCTTTCCCACCTCCTAGAGATCCCTTTTTCCTGCTTTTCCTGTCCTTGAAGACATGTCCTGTCTTTGTGGTTGGGCAGAAGCACTCAGTGCTACCAACTACCATCATCCAAGGCTTCAGAGCCAAGGTGGGGCTCACCAAAGGGAGGAGAATGGGTGAATCCTGGTGGCTCTTGCTCTTGCCACTTCCTTGGTGCTGTTCCAGCTCCACATCTTCTCTCTGTGCATGAAAAATCACCTTTCAGCCTTTTTAAAGAAAATACAGTGTCTGTAGTGCCTTTCAGCCTCCCTGGGCACTCCTTGCAGCTGACTTCCAGTCAGAGGTCCACGCAGTGCTGCAGTGAATTAATTGACTTCCTTCTCTGTTTCTTTCATTCCTGGATTAATTCCTTGAGTACCTTTTAAAATCACGATCTGACTTTCCCAAAGTCTCTTGAATTATGTCTTCACCCGTATCCTCTGTCGTTTGTCTCCTTCCAAGAGGCTGTTTCATTTCATTTGTCCTTCGAAGGAAGCGGGAGCATATTTCATGAGCCGGAGAATTGAATCAAATAGAAGAGATCAGGGAGCACTCACCTGAGCTCAGACCTTTCCCCACCAGAAAGAGAAAGAGATAATTAAGAGATACTCAGGAGGTGCAGCCAGCCCGTGTTTCTGGCAGGAATCCTGACTGGGTATCTCTGTCTGCTTTGCCCAGAATGCAGGATGCTTAAATTATCATAATTTAATGGCAATAATACGAGCATCCAGATAGGAATAACCAGAACAAATTCTGGGAAGTGAACGGGAGAACTTTGGTCGCAATGACCTTGCTGTGTCTTAAAACCTGATAAGCCACGGTGACTTGAGCTGGAGAGACAGTAATGAGGGGAATATATGCAGATGGCCAGTGTCCTCCTCAGTTCCTGTGACATTGTTCCCAGGCAGGTGGACAGCGCTGCTGTCGTGACTTGTCTCGGGGACAGCTGGCGCTGGAACGCTGGCGTGACAGTGGGACATCGACTCCTCGGGGCTCCTCCCCTTTCCTGTCTTTTTTTGGTGTGGTTTGAGAGGCAGGAGTAATTATGCCGAGATGAGAGCGTTAATCATCATTTGCAAACGGGGGAGTCGTTCTGAGGAAGCAATAATGTGTGGAGGGAAAGCATGGATTGACTGACTTGGAGCCTGAGAGGAGCCGTGTGACCGCCATCCTTCAGGCATACGTCTCCTTGACCTCGCCAATGTGCTGAGCGATGCTGGGTCAGAAATCTGTAAAACTCATCCAAGAAATCCTGTTTTGATTAATGTCAGCCTGGCCAGACATCCCCCCCCTCCCTTCTCCACAACCAGCCATGCAGTTTGCTGAACGTGCTGGGGGAAAAATACTCAGCAACTGGTTTGTGGCGCAGCTTGCTGTGCGTGGCACTTGATGTTCTCCAAAATGCATCCTAGGAAAGTTGGGCTGGAATACAGCAGCTCCTCTCAGAAAAGCATCATGAAACTGGGTAGGAGAGCACGGTTCCATGCCTGCAGTCCCCTTGGCTTTGTGGGTTTTTGCAGGAAGCATTTTTTTAATGAAAAAAGAGCAGAAAAGAGATGTCTTGTTGACATTTATTGTCTATTTGCCCTCTTCCAGAAGTTAAAGCTCTCTGGGACTGGAAAGACAGATACTCCCTGGAGGACCAGCATCTCCTTCCTCCTAATTTCATTTCATTTGACAATAATAAAATACAAACCCAGAATTAAATCCACATTAAGAGATACAGCTCCACAAAGTCACGGGGGCTGTTGAATTAAGGTCCAGCCCTGCCTGGTCCTGAGTGCCTCTCCTTTCCGCTGGGCTGCAGTGGGGGCTCGAGAGTTTGCAGGCTCTCACGTGGGATCCTCAGCATCTTGCAGAGTTGGGGCTTTTAATTTTGCAGATCATCAAAGGCAAACCAATCCATCAATTATCAACGCTCCAGCTTGCTGCTGAGTAAATGAGAGTATTACGGTGTATCAATTAGCAGCATTGGATGCCCTGAAATGATAACAGAGGAGCTTTGCAGACATGCCTGTCATCCCAGGCTGCAAACTGAGAGAGCAGGTGCCAGGATCTGGCAAAAAATGGTGGGATTTTGGCTGTTGGGGAACGGAGGATGCTGGACTCGGGAGTTGGACTTCATGGGGAAAAAAAGAAAGGGATGCTCCTGGGTGGGTCCAAATCCCATCTCCTGTTCAGGGGTTGTAGCTCTTGTGTATGGTAGGTGGTTTTAGTGGTTGACTGCTGAGAGTCTAATTGTATTTGGAATGGAAAGAGATTTGGGATTTTTGGGGTTTTTTTAAGGTGTTTACTTCAGTAATTACAGATCTGTACAAAATCCAGCTAAAGGAGCAGCACCCCTGACGTCGCACTCTGCAGCCTGGGCCCTCTTCCCCTTCTTTTCCTCCACGTTCAGGGTGTGGCATGAACAGGCTCATTGGAAATGTTCCTCTGGATCGTCCACAGCTGCAGGAGCCAGCCCCAATTCCTCAGCAGCCGCTGGGGAGGGTGTGTAAGGCACAACACCGAGTCCTGGTCCCTTTACAATTGTCAGTGGTGGTTTGTCCTGCATCCCTCAAGTTCATCACCACCAGGCTCTCATTATCTGTTCAGATTGATGCACTTGTACTGCTTTTATTTATTTATTTTTTATTCAGCACATTAAGTAGAGCTCAGTGAATAACACATTTTTCTGCTCATTTGCTGGATGGTAAAATTCCTTTAAAAAAAAAAAACAAAAAAGGACGGGTGGAAAGCTCTGCTTTGCAAACGCCACTGTTTTGTTTAGATTTCATTTATTTAAATATATTCCCAAAGGGTTTGAATAAAACAGAAGGAAACCCTGTGATGGGCCTTTGAACTGAATACTCTGCATGTTTTTGTGTTTCAGCATCTTTTGAAGTTGTTCAATTCTTCCCCTTTCTGAAACAATCCAGTGGGTTCAATCTAAGAATTGTTTGGGGTCACCAAACTTTTGGTTTCTAGAGAAAGATTTTTGATACTTTAGGTTTCTCTTCCTCCTAGTTAAGAAAATGAGTCTTGCAGCCTTTCATGATGTGGGGATGGAAGGATTTTGCCATTTTAGGTTTGTGTTGCTGCTGCAAGGAAATGTGGAATGGAACCAAAGTTGATAGGGAAGGGTCTGGAGATCCTGTAAGGAGCAGCTGAGGGAACTGGGAGGGCTCAGCCTGGAGAAAAGGAGGGTCCAGGGGGACTTTTCTGGCTCTGCACGACTCCCTGACAGGAGGGGGCAGCTGAGGGGGTCGGGCTCTGCTCCCAGGGAACAGGGACAGGACAAGAGTAGGTGGCCTTGAACTGTGCCAGGGCAGGCTCAGGTTGGACATCAGGAGGAATTTGGGGGTCAGGCATTGGCAGGGGCTGCCCAGGGAGGTTTGGAGTGCCCATCCCTGGAGGTGTCTGAGGAAGGATGGAGGTGGCACTCAGTGCTCTGGGCTGGGGACAAGGTGGGGATCAGTCACAGGCTGGACTCGATGGCCTGGGAGGGCTTTTCCAGTGATTCCAAGAGTGATGGTGCAGATGTTGGTTTAGCAGCTGATGTCTTAATTCCGCAGATGCATTTTGCAAACAATTCCCCCTGGAATTCCTCTCACCAGTGGATTTTAACATCACCCTTTCCATGGGGAGACGGAGTCACAGTGGTGGAGCTGCCCAGCCTCACACCGTGACTTGCTGGGATAAGGTTGCTTTGGTTTGCATCCAGCTGTTTGCACCTGGCCAGCTGTGTGCGAGGAGGGGTGTGCTGAAGTCAGCCTGGGAGGATGTTTTGGGACATTTACAGTGACCTGTGCTGGGGTGGCAGGAGCTGATGCTCCCTCCTGCATGTCCAAAGGCACCTGGCAGCATCTCCCAGACCTGCTGCCTTCTGCCTAATGTGAATTAGCCTTAAATATTCCTGGCGTGTGATATTTTTGAGGAGTATTCATGCAGCACTTCTCTTAACAGCTACAGCAGTGCACCTGAGGGATTAGTGCTGATCTTTGTCACAAGTGTTTAGTGCTTGATACACATGTTTATTATATATTTCAACTAAATTGGAGTCAATAAACTCTCTGCATAAATATAATGTCTCTGAACAAAACACACATCCCCTCCCCAAATAGGCCATTTGCTGTGCAGGAGCTCTAAAGGGTTGCAGGGATGTCTGATTCTTACTTCTGTTGTAATTGGCATTAAAATATAATACCCTCCCTTCAAAGAGAGGCTCCCATACTGTGAAAATGCCTTTTCTGTCCAGGCAGGGTCCAAATAATAGCAAATTATAAGCATGGAAAATATTTAGAAAAAAAAAAAAAAAAAAGAAAAAAAAAGAGGAAAGAGGACTCTGAATTATCAGAGCTGATCCATAGCTTGCAGTCTCGTACAATTTGTCTTTTGAATACACCATACGAACCAGCTATGAATAAAATCAGTCAATTTAACCCAAAATCAATGTTCTTTTGTAGAAGTGCTTAAAATCTAAGTGGAAGGGAAAGCTTTGAAGCTGCCTATCCCTTGGTAAACGCCGCACTTACTCCCCGTTTGATTTCAGCAGAAAATCCTTCCGTCTCCCACCGCCCGGCACAGCACCTTCATTAGAAAAGCTGATGAGTAATTAGCAAATGTGTGGAAAATGGCTAATTTTTTTTTTTTTTTTTTTAAGAAAACAATGCTTTTTCTTTCCATGGTTGGCACACATGGCTTCGACGAGGTTGCGTCCCATCTCCCTTGGAGTCGCGTGCCTCCAATTGCTGGGGACACGTGTCCCCTGGCAAGGGCCACGCACGCCTTGTAGGGAGCAGGGAGCTCCCTTTGTCTGCCCGGTGCCTCCAGGGAAAGCCCGTGGCTCCTCCACCTTGGGAGAGCTGCCAAGGCTGGGAGCGCTGGCAGCCGCCTGCTCCTCGCCAGGTTGGCAGGCTCGCGTCTCCGCGAGGGATCCGGGCGAGCCAGGCTGGCTCCCGCTGCCGGATTAGAGCCTGTGGCCTGATAAAGACATGCAGAGTGTTTCCCTGGCCTCCTCTGGGGAGGGAAGCTCCCTCTCCCCGGGATCACCGTGGAGGTGCTGCCCGTGCTGGTGTGGCTCTCTTGGATCCAGGCCATCACCCCTCGGCTTCGCTCCTTGGCTCCTGCCGGTTTTATTCCAGCCAAATTTGCAGCCCAGGAAGGAGACGAGTCCCTGTGCAGTGCAGATGGTTGAAACCCCACTGAATGAGATGTTTAGAAATGGATGGGATGTCACAGCCAAGGAATTGAGCCTGACACATCACCATGGAGGTGCCCAGTGACCCCAACTTCTCTGTTTTGAATCCCAGTCAAGAGTGCTGTGATTCAGCAGCTGTGATCTGCTGCTTGGAGGATTAAAAGGCTGGTTGGGTCTCACTGAAAGGATTTTGCCCATTTTGCTGTCATATCTTGATACCTCAGGCTTGTAAATGTGTTTTCTTTCCCCTAAAAGAGATCCCAACCCATCTGGGGATGAGACCAGGGAGCCTGGGTGATGTGTCAGGCCTCGCTGGGAGGCCGTGGCAGAGCAGAGAGTGACCCCTCTTATCCAGAATCCCAGACCCTGTTTCCATCAGTAACATCTCTGCTCTTCCAACCTCTTCCAGCTACTTCTTGTACTGAGGTCATCAGGGGCTTTGCATGATTGAATTACAGGGTCAAAGGTGGAGCTTGAGCAGGTCCATGAGATGGTTTTTTTCCCTTCTGTGGTGTCGGGTCTCCTGAAGATCCACGTTTAGTGAGGTTCTTTAATGGAGTGAAGTCTTGGGGATCAACTAAGCAATCTGCAGTCTTGAGGGGGAGGTGGTGGACCTGCTCTTGTCAGTCCTTAGGTATCAATTACTGAAGTGAAAGGTTTTGTTCTCCCTCTTTGCTTTGATCAATTGTTGATAAATAGCTCAGTGCTTGTGATGGATGTTGTGATCAGAAGTTTGAACTTGCCCCAGGCCTGTCAAATTTGATGTATCTCAGATGTCTGCACTAATTTATACAAATGCTTTGCAGCGCTAGAAGAAATCAAACCTTGGAAGCACAAGAGTTTGCCCAAAAAAGGAGCAACTTTCCTTTCTTGTCCCCAAAGACCTTGTGTTATTTCAGGTAAATGTTAAGTTAATGCCTGGGGACCCCAGCCCCACTCAGGGTCCTGCAGCCCAGCTGTTGTATCCAAGTCGGATTATTTCTTTCAGAAAGCTGATTTCAAAATAAACACAGCTCTCGATGAGGAAAGAGGGAAATACCACAGTACCCTGACTTGCAGAAGGACGTGCAGGTGGTTGATAGTGTGGCCATGAGTGTAACCTGGTCACCTGCGGCTTTGTCTTCACTAATCTGCTGCTTTCATTTCCCAGGCTGGCATTTCAAGCAGGTTAAACACAGAAATCAAAAAGCAGCTCTTGCTAAATTCCCTAAATAAAAACATTTTGTGGCTTAGCCTATTTATAGCTGGCTGAGTGAAGGCAGCACTCAGTGAGAGGGACATCAGGAGGTTAATATGCGTGCAGCTGGTTTGGCCAATTGATTTTTGTGACTATTAAATTCCACTTCTGAGAGCCTTGCATACACATTTCAGTTGATCCATCCTGGATGGCGGAGTGCTCCAAAGAGCTCTTGAAGCTTTGCTTTTTCTGGTTTACAGGAAACAAAGTGTTGCTGGTCTAAGGTGCTGCAGATAAACGTGCAAGGGTTTGGGTTTTGTTCTTTCTCCTCGTTGTTTTTGTGTTTTAATTGGCTGGCGGCTCTACCCGTGTCTCCCCCCGCCCAGTCCTTATTTAGTTCAGCGTGTAATTCCGCACACAATGCGCACACGCTGAGGTGTGGTTTCAAGGTCTTCGCGTGTTTAGCAAATATTTCAGCCGAAACGATCTGTTCAGCTGTTACATTGATTGCCAAGATTACAGCACGACAACAAACATTATTTGGGGGATCGGAGACGAAATTACAGCCCACTCTCGGCGGCGTCTGCAGCGAGGAGCAGATGCACCGTTAATTTGGTGCTGCAATGGCCATTACCCGGCGCAGCGGTGTGGGCTGGACGCAGCAGCATCCAGCCAGCCGTGCCCGCCGGCGCTGCCACGGAGCTGCAGACCCCGCAAGGATCCGCGCCATGCCAGGGCCTTTTCTGACGGCTTGGGCTGTGGTGGTGGAGGCCAAAGCAGAACAGGTGGTAGAGGTTGGCAGAGTTGCGTTGGACGGTTGGGATGCAGAAAGTGGCTCTTGAAACGGCGACAGATCCGCAGCCGCTCTGTGGAGCGCGGGGTGGTGGTGCTGGCCACGGTGCAGGCTGGGTTTTTCCATGGGTCTTGGACCGATGGAATGGTGGCGTGACCATAAACCTGTTTATTTTGGAAGGAGTAGCGATGGGCAAATGGGGTGTTTGCTCCATGAGCTGGCACAGGGTTCCCTTTGGACAGCATGGGGCACAGTTGTGTTAGTTTGGGACTCAAACTTTTGCTGGAACCCAAATCCATTGCCTTGCAGATTGCCTGTGATAAGTTGGTGGAGGAATTGGGCTTTGGCTTGTGAATTCCATCCCTGCAGGATGTGTGAGTGCTGCTGGCACTTTGACCTTGGAGATGAGCTGGAAGCAGCACCGAAGGCAGCAGGAACCCATCTGCTGTGACCCAGCCTGCCTCAGTTTCCCCACACACAGGGAAGTGTCCTGCAGGTGTGCAAGGGGAGCTCCGTGGAATGTCAGCACATTGTGACACGTGACATCAGGGCTTGGGGACGTGCTGGCACCCATGGCACCAGCGAGGGACCATCTGTGCGGGTGGGGAGAAGGCAGCAGGGCTCTGCCCCGTGTCCTCCTCCCCGTGAGTGCTCCCCATGCAGCTGAGCAGGCTGTGGGGAAGGAGGATGCTTCCTTCAGGGAGAGGAAATGTGACTTCTGCGTCGTCCTTCCCCACGGCTCTCACCGTGGTGCCTCCCCTCAACACACGCTTTTCACCTCCCATCTGCAAAGGGTAAAATATCTGCTCTAACAGGGGAAGCTGGTGCATGCAGAATGAGGTCACTGCGCTTGATCTCATCGTGAACACTTTTTTTTCATGGTTGAAAGGTGAATATCAACTGTGTAGTGGCCACCGAGGAGCTCAAAGGAAGGATATGCAGCCTGGTACATGGGCACTGCCTTGAAGTTTGGGGCCAGGGCTCTGCAGTCCCAAGGACAAGGCTGGTTGAGGACTCTCTGACCTTGAACGCTCTGCTCTGTCCTGCCTGATGCTCCCAGGAGATTTCTGGCAGAGGAAAACAGCCCAGCCAGAAAAGTTGATTGAATGACATTTCTTTCCTGATGCTGGCTACGGGGTCACCCTTCTTATTAAAGTTAGAGTTATTGATAGCTCTTCGGGAGTCTGTATAGAGTTAATAAGTGGTTAGCAGATGTTAGAAGCATATTGCAGATATTAGTGGTAGATTGGGATAAATCCATCAGTGGATGATGCTGCTGGTGGCTACGGACATGAGCTGAGCACTGCCTCGTCGACTGAATATTCAGCAATCCATTACCTGTTAACTATTTGCCTCTATTAAGCCTTGTTTAACTCTCTGTTAACCAGCCAGAGCCCCCTGTCTGGGAAATTCAGCCTGAAAGAGCACTGAGTACACAAATCTCTCAACATCTCTGCCAAAATCTTGGCTAGCGAGTAATTTGTACATCTGATTTGTGCCTTTGCTTTGAATCCCTCTCAGAGCAACCTCCTCAGCCCATTTCTCCAATTTATTAAGCCACTTTGTCCTTGGAGTGGTAAAGGCACAAAAAGGTGATCAAAGAGGAGGTGGAAGATCAAATATTAAATTTCTGAATGTTTTCTGCTAAGTGACAGCGAGGGAGCCAGGAATTGAGTGTCCAATATTGCCACTTTCAATGGCTTTCTCTTCCAAATGTCACCGCGTAAAAATAAAACTGAAGGGAAAGGGGAAAGCCAAACAGCAAGAGGGACACATCACAGCTAAATGACACACACCCCGAATGCTGGAGTGGTTTCAGTGGCTTTTATGGGAGCTGCTCCCATCTCGGCAAAGTTAATGAGTAGCCAGTTTTCACTGCCTGCTGGGTAATGTCAGGTCTAAAATACAGCAAAGCCTGTCTGAGGCAGCCACTCAAGGGAGCAACAAATACAGGTTGCAGGCAGAGACGGCTCAGAATTGCTCTCCACGGCCCTGGTCCTCTGCAGTGACCACGGAGCTTGTCTGCTGAGCGGGGAAAGATGAGAAAAGTGGTGTGGAGCCGTGTCCTTTGCTAGCCAGGGAGGTGTTTCTGCTTTTCTCTGGTTGCCTCTGGCTCTTGGTGGCCCTGTCCCTCCATCCTAGTGGAGATCAGTGTGAGGGTGTCCCTCACGGGGTTTCTTCTGCATTGTCAAAATCTTCAAGCATTTGAACCCCTCAGTTTAGCCTTGATTTGGGATTTACACAGAGTAGGAAGCCAGGGAAAAATTCTGCTGTAAAATTATCTGAAATTGTTATGCAATTATTACAGACCTGCTACTGACATTCCTGATTTCCTTTGTCTCCTACCAAGCTGCCCTGCGTGACCTGGTCTGCAGCTCAAATTTCTGCTCTATTGTCAGGCTTATCTCTGATTAAGCCAATCATGAGCAGATGAGCCAGCGTGACCCACAGGGTCCCATCATTTCCCAGGGCACAGCTGGACCCCGCGCCGTGGCTCAGTGCTGACCCTCCTGAATCACTGGTGGCTGTGGGCTCTAATTACCTGTGCTGTGGCCAGCAGAGATGTATTTGGGAAATTGATAGCTTGGCATAATCATGAGTTTCTTGCAGCTTGGTGAAGGTGGGGTGAGTTACAGGTCAGTCCCTCTCCCTGCTGGAGGAGGGCAGTGGAGGAGGCTCTGTGTGGATGGGATCGGACTCAGCTTCCAGGAGAGGAACATCTTTGTTCCACAGCCGTTTTGGTAACCCTGCCTGGGGTTTTTACCATCCTTGTGAGATGTGGGAGTCCTTTGCACCTTGGGGATGTGCTCCCTTGCATCTCCATGCAGGATTTTGGGTCCCAGCAGAGAAGAATATCCAGAGAAGAGCCCGCGGGTGGCGTTCAGTGGTGCGTCCCGCTGGGATGGCATGGACTGGGGAATGTTTCCAGGGGACAAAACCCAGACACGGCTGCTGACACCCCGGTGCTCATAAAACAGAGTTGGGAGCAGAGGTTTGCCAAATGTTGCCTGTCCCTCACCCAGGAGATGGAGGAGGTTTCCTCTGGCCCAGCTGCTGGTCCATCTGCATTTCTGCTGCGTAACGGAGCGGCGTGGGGGAGCGGGGGTGGTGGAATGTCGCCGTTTCCATGGCATCTGAGTGCTTCTGCAACGCTCCCGCTCGGGAAGTGGGTCCGTGCTGTCATTCCCATTGGAGAGATGGGAAACTGAGGTGTGGGGAACTCCAGAACCAAGTTCGGCTTAGTGATGCCGTCACTGTTTTGGGGACACACAGCTCTAAGTGAGGGACCTGGGAGAGCTGGGTGCTTTGCAGTGCGGGGCTGAAAATCCAGGGATGTGCTTTTCCCGTTTGAAACAGGTATTGAAGTTCAAATAGGAACTTTCAGAAACATTTTTAAGGCTGCAGTTGTTTGTAATAACTGCACTGGCCTTCTCTGGCTTTTTAAGCCATGCTGTGCCTCTTGTGTTTGCTTTCATTTGTTTATTTATTTCTTTTGATAATCCCCACTTCACAGAAGGGATCTGCAGTGAAGGAATTAGTGGCCTGTCAAGGCAATTTCTCACCCTCTTCACCCAGGACATCTGGTTAGTTTACATTAGGGATACTTCAAAAAATAATTGTTTAGAGCCCATAATTCATTTATTATTCCCTTCAAAACATTGTGCATGACTTTTCCTCTTTTGAGTTTTCTCAAGTCTTAGGCAGTTGACATTTACTGGAATTATTTTGTCCCTAATTACCTCTATTTTTGATGAAAGAGAATTAAAAGCATAATGAACATCCCCAAAGTATCTGAAGTCAGACAATTGCAGAACCGGTTCATTCCCAGCAATCCTATACATCATAAAGACAGCTTTTTTTTTAATCTTCTTATTTCTTTATTGTTTATTTATACAAAGCTCATTGTATATTTTACTTTAGCACTTTATGTACATATTTCATCTGTTTCTCTGCCACATTGAGGATATTTATATTGAATTTCATGCTCACTTATGCCCAGGCGTAGTTTTTGCTTAACTGACTGACACAGCTTTAAGAACCGTGGATGGTTACATATTGTGTTTCCAATTTCACTTGGTTTTTTTATTATTATTTTGAGCCATTTCCAGTCATCGTAGTGTGCCACCAGCGTATTGCACAAGCTCTATTTTAAATACCCGTGTCTTGTTAAAAATAATAAAGGTTTAAAGTGTTATTCTTGCAGTATCTTTAGCTGGTAATGACCTTTCTATTGCCGAGCACTCAGGTAAAGGAAAGACACGGTGGTTCTTTATTACCAGAGGAGCCTAACTAAGCTGCAATTGCCAATGTCAAATTGCTTGCGAGCTGTTTGACCTCCTATTTACTTCTAATTTCTGCAAGCAGTTAGTAAGAGCTGCACTAAATCAACCTGTCATTTGATTTCGCCTTTTGCAACCATCACTGAAAGATTTTATACTTATGAGCATGGTGGAGGAACTGCCTGAAACGGCTTAAGAGAGAGCATTGGAGTTTACAGGGAACGTGGGAATGTTTGGGGATATGAAGGGTAGGAATTACAGGGTAAGGGCTGTGGGAGGGGAGAGGAGCTGGTGCTTCTTACACAGGAGAGATGTGGGGAGCAGCAAGGGAAAACACGGACCTAAAGCAAGGTGTCACCTGGTGGAACTCCACATTTATTCTTTCTCCGTGGTTCCGATTACGGATTTCCACAATTTGTTCTTTCCCCCAACTGCTGGAGCTGCAAAATCAAGCTGCATTCACCCTGCTCCTTAGCTCATCACTAATAATAAAGATCCTTCACCGGGAGTGGAGCTGACAGTTGTGCTGAGGACAGTCATCGCGGGGGCCGCTCCGCGAGCGAGGACGCGTTATTGTTCGGAGTGAACCACTGTTCCCGCACCGTGCAGCTCCTTCAAAGGCTCTCACAACGCTGCTCAGTTGTTCAGCTTCTCAATACCTCTGGTAGGGAGCGGGCGTTCAAGGTTTCCTGCGGCGGGGGAAACAGAGGCAAAGGGAGGATGAAAAGGGAGATGGGAAACAAAGAGGTGAACGTGATTCCTGTCTCCCAGTGGGGTGTTGGGACTTGCTCCATAGAACACATAGTCCCGAGCTCTGCTGTTGAAAGTGTCTTGGTTCCCCTCTTTTGCAGCAGAAATGTGAGTCTGAGGAGTGCTCGTGTGTTCGGGTGTGTGGGTGCTGGGTAATGGCACCAGCAGCTTCTCCTGAGCAGCTTTTCCTGAGCGTTTTTAAGAGCCTGATGAATCTGCACTTGCAAAATAGCAGCAAAAGGTGTTGTACAGAAAACTGCCTCTATTACAGTATTTACTGATCTATGTATGTATAAACCACTGCAGAAGGCAAAGCTGTAACAGGCCCCTTTAACAGGTATTTATGGCCAGGTTCTACCGTAGTGTTGTTCCCATTCCTCTTCCTCTCTCCCAGGAGTGTTTTGCAGACCCAGTTCTCCTTGGAAAAACAACCCAGGGAGCAGCATGCTTCATCTTGGCGTGGTCACTTGGCTGGATTTTGGGTGCAGGGTTTGTCTGCTCCAGTAGGAGGAAAATAAGTACTTTTGGGAAACCTCTGCGTGCAAGGTCTGCTTCTTTCACAGCATCAAGAGAAAGAGACCAACAAAAGGCAGAACTGAATAGCAGATAAGGCTGGGAAGAATAATTCCTGACCTGTTCCATTGTGAAGATAAGTGAGGCATAAAACTGGGTCCGCATTTAAGTCTGAGGGAGAATTGGTTTCCAGGGATAAGGCCATGCTCTGGCCAGCACCTACTGAAGTGTTGCTGTCTCCCCTAATTGGGCTGTTAAACCCTAGGGGAGCAAAAACGTGGTAATGACCTTCCTGGAAACAAAGCTGGAGAGAGGAGGAAAGATGGGGAAATGTCTCAGCAATCTGTGAGCGAGTGCTTAGCACCAGGCGCTTGGATGTGGAGAAGCTGAGGGTGAGATCTGTCTCCAAAGAGATGGCAGCGTTGTGAAAACACACTGAAGTAAATCACCTCTCCCTAAGCAGAGCCAGCCCCCATAAATCAACAATAATATCTCAGCCCTCTCCGAGTGCACGTCTGAGACACTGCACTCAGCTCCAGTCACCGTGTTACGAAGGAGGAAATTACAGAATAAGAGGAGGTGAGAATTAGGGCAATAGGACCAGAGCTCTGTGAATATCAGATTTTTTTTGTCATGGTACTTCTGGACAATTGGGGTCAGATTGGTTTTGATTTTTTCTATAAAATCAAAGTAACACCCAAAATGAAATATCAGACAGTAGGGGGAAGAAAAAGCCAAAATGGTTTGAAAAAAAATCTCGCCCTGCTCCAGGCATGCTTTTTATATTTGTTGAAGTCAGAACCCATTCAATGGGCTTGGCATAATTTCACTCAGAGTTTCAGCAGAGCCAGGGTCAGATTTCTGGTGGTGCCAGTTCTCCCTGGCTTGGACTCCAAAAAACCATTGGAAAAAGGGCAATGCATGGAGGATCAGACAAACCTGAACCTTCTCCTCTGTGTAAGATGAAAAGGGAGAGAACAGCTGCTGGATGCTGTGGCAGAGGAAAGCAGGGCTGGCTGCTGCTTTGGTAGGAGTATCTTCACAGGAAAAGCTGGTTTGGACTGCAAGGGGGTCACACAAGGCAAGGGGAAAGGAGAATATTAAAAGCTGATTTGATGCATGTAGCTGGTCATGGCTTTCAAGTGAGATATAAAGACATTAAGTAAGGCATGAAGTGCTGGAGTTTGTCCAAAGAGCAGAGCTGGGGAAGGGTCTGGAACACAAGTCCTACGAGGAGAGGTTGAAGGAGCTGGGGAGGCTCAGGGGAAACCTCCTCACTCTCAACAGCAGCTCCCCAAGGGAAGTTGGAGCCAGCTGGAGGTTGGCCTCTTTTCCCAACTAACAAATGACAGAGCAAGGGTTAGACGGCCTTGAGAAGGGGTTTAGACTGGGTATTAGGGAAGATGTCTTCACCAAAACGGCTGTCAAGCATTGAACAGGCTGCCCAGGGTGGTGATGGAGTCCCATCCCTGGAGGGATTTAAGAGACGTGGATGTGGCACTTGGGGACGTGATTTAGTGGTGGCCCTTTGCAGTGCTGGGGTAACGGTTGGGACTCAGTGATCTCAGAGGTCTTTTCCAACCTAAATGGTTCTATGATGAGCATTTCTTAGGAAGACAGACTTGCCCCAGGGGTTTTCCATGGGGCAGCTCGACTCCTCTGGCCATATTTAGCCTGGGTGGGTGGCAGCAAAACCCAAACCCTGCTGCTCTGGGGCGCTGTGGCTTTGTTAGCAGCGAAGGTGGGAAAGGCTCTACCACTGAGTGATCTGTTCATAATGAGGTTCCGTTATTAATGCTCAGTAATGACCTTGCTGGGGCACAGTTGAGTGCCTTGTCATCTGTCCTGATCTTATTAGAGGCGTCGGCGGGATTCGGTGTGCGCCGGGTTCCTCTTTATCGCGTTGCCGTCAATACCGCGCGGGCGTGAGGGCCCCGTTCCCAAGGGCCGCCGATATGTCTAAAACCCTCTTCGTGACTTGCTATTTTAAGAGGCACATTTATAAGAAAAAAAATAGACAGTTACAGTAGACCAACAATGTCTTTCCTATCACCAGCAGAGATATCAGAGATAAAGTAGCCTGGCTCCTTCCTTCTGCTGGTGCCACGCAAGGGAAGAAATCCTGGTGATTCATGGGCTGGTGGTGGCTGCTGGCTCCAAGGCCTACTAATCACAGGTATTAATGGAGCCAGCTGGAGAAGTGGGTCAGTGCTCGGCCTGAGTTAGGAGCAGAGTGTGTCACCAGGAAGAAAAACGAGGGGAAAGCTCAGAGATGAGGTTAGCAGAGGGATTTCTGCAGTCAGAGCCCGGGAGAGAACCAAGAGAACAGACTCTGGTATCTCCAGGGCAGATATGAGCAAACATCTTGTGCTGTTGTAAATGGGTGAGAGTGAATTGCTTGCTTGATTGTAAATTTAAAAAGATAGTGTGTTTCTATCAATAACCAGAAGCTTAAATAATAGACTTTGGTCTGACTACCAATCTCCTTTCCCCATTTAGGGAGAAAGTCTCTTAGAGCAGCGGGGAGAGTCTCCACGCAACATCTTGTAGCTCTATCTATCACCTACCTTATCAGTGGGTGTACTACAACTTCTTGTTCCAAGTCAGCTTTTTCTTTGTCTCTTCATCCTCTTCTTGACTTCTATTTGCTGTTTCTAAAATATTACTTCCAGGCAGGCAACACCATGGCTCAGCCCAAAGCGTTGCTCAGCTCCAGCCATTGTAAAGGAGCTGGAAGCAATGCCGTGGGTGTTTGTGTGTGTGGAGAACAGGATCCACACCCGTGTCCATGCCAGCGTGGTTTTGGGAGGTTCTGGGGGTCTAACAAAGCTGAGTCTTTCTCCTTTCAGCCACTCCTTTGTCTCAAAGGGCTTGGTAGGGTTTCCAGCCTTTTACCTGCGGAATGTGTTGTGTCCTGTCATAGGCTTTCCGCTGAATTTGTTGAAGTGAAGGAAACCCATATGGTGGGGCCTTGCTGCACACTTGGAAAATGGGATTCCAACCAGGAGCTCTCCCGTTGCTGCCTCAGCCGAGCCATTTTGTGCCCCGCTGCCGCGCTATTAAAACAAGCACGAATTGAGAATTAGTGCAGCACAGTGGAAGGGACAGGCAAAACAAGTCCGAGGCTCCAAACAACAAATTATTCTTGAATCAAACATCTCATTAATGGCTGCAGTGTCGCCACTCTGCTTTGCATAATTAAGTTTCATGGGGCGTTACAATTAACAGTTGTGCCGCAATGTAGGTAGGAACAATCTCCCGTTTATTTACCCTGGCTGTATCTGGAAGTGCTGTGTGGTGAATAAGACGCATTTACAAGTAGATTAGGGTGCATTCTGGGTCATAAATTGAGTAAGGCTGTAATTGCTTTCCAACAAAGGAGAGCTGCAAATAAGACAGGCCGCCTCTCTTTTTTTTTTTTCCCCTCCTGAAACCCCTTTTTTCCTGTTGATGTGTCTGAAAATTCTCATCCCCAGCTAAATAACACAGTTATGGCATTGAAAACCTTGTAGAAGCTTTTTCAACTTGACAGCTCCTACTCTGTAATATTTCAAGGCATATTTTCCCCCTTCTTCTTCTCCCTTCTTGGGTCTCTGCTGCAGAGACTTGTTTTAAAACCACATATTCTGGCTTTGTATATTATCAGTCAAATATCCGCATGTGCATCCACGATGGGGAGGGAGAGAGGGGAGATGCTTGGGTTTCAGGCACTTGGAATTAACTGGGAAGGAAGCCAAAATGTCATTAGAAGCACTCGGATACGGCAGAATGCGAAGCACCTCCAGTCTATATTCAGATACGAAGGCAGGCCCAGGAATTAAACATTTATCAAGGCTGGGGGATTAAAGCCTGACCACAAATACTCTTCTTGGTGAAGGGCTTTCCCTGCGAGGAAGGAAGGATCCGGAGCGTTAGCAATGCCGATTGCAGGCTGTTGAGGAGCAGGAGAAGCTCTCGCTGCCTAGAAACTCTCTAGGCCAAATGAGCTTTTCTTGCTTCAAATATTTCTTAATCGTACTTTCTTATAGGATTATGAAGAGGCTGGTGGAGAATGTTAAAAAAAAAAAGGGTTTTTTTCAGCCTCATGAGTATTTCTCGGGTGGTTGGTAAGACTTGGAGCCGGAGTAGCTCAAAAAGAGAAAGATTCAGCTCCCAACCAGATCTGTTCATCGTTATACACTTAAGGAAAAGCTGCCATTTCCTGCTAAAAACCCATTTGTCTTGCAAATTTCTATAATGAGCAGATTTTGGAATAAATACCGTGTAATCTGCAGTGACAGTTCTCTCATTTCTTTTTTATTAGTTCAATCTTCTCAGCATCTGAAACACGTAGCAGCGGAGTCTCAGAAGAGGTTTAGGCAGCTCTGTGGGAGTTTTTTTAACACCTTGGCACACAACTCTGCCACTCGCTCTCCCATGGCATCGCTCCCCTCTCCGTTACCTTCCATTTATTTATTCAATTGTGTGTTTTAGCAGCATCTGTCCCTAGCCCCAGGCACCCTGTAAGTCATTTAGAGCACACACAGCCGTGCGTTAGCCAGACTTGCCCCGTCCTGCCATCCTCAATTCCTGCAACAGCCTACGGAGCAACAGCTGGATGGGCACAGCCTCCTCGCTTGGTTTTCCATGCTTCCAGATGCCTGTGGAAAAAAGGGAAGGGCCTCTCATGTATCTCCAATTAATATTTATCGTATCCAGGGGCAGATTTTTTGGCTGGGGTTGGCAAAGGTGGGATTTCTTTGTCCTAGAGAAGGTCAAGATGGTCTTTCTGGAAGGAAAGGATGAATAGTTGTATTTGTCCCATGTCTGTGGTCTTGCCTGGTGGGCTGGAGATCAGGTAGGACATCCCCACCTGGAAGGATGAATTGTTGCAGCTAGAGCTTGGGAAAAATGGATCCTGAGCAGGTTTTTCCCATAGACCATGGAATCAGGGCTGATGTTGGAAATATTTGATGGCATTGCCTGTTTGGGACTGCAGGGATGGACAAGTTGGTGTTACACCTTGGCCAAGGATGGGTAATTTTGCTGGTGGGGAAAAGAACAATGTAAGAAAAAGGAAGAACCTCTCTGTATGGATTTAAGTTTTGGGGTGGGAAGAGGCAGCTCTTGCCTCTGGAACTGAGGCCTGTTCTACTCGCTTGGGTAGGAGGGTTGGAAAAAGCTGAGACTGTAGAATTAAAAAAGAAAACAAACAGCTCATAGGATGGCCTTGTGACCCTGTGCTATTCAAGCTGACCTTTACCAAAGTGCATTAAAACCTGGAGTTTTCCCCTTTGTGTTTCCTCCAGCCTACAAGCGAGTTACAAATTCCATCACTTTTAAAATGCGTCACGTTAAAAATACTTGGTGAACTTTAACTTCTTCTTCTTTTTCCTCCTAGGTAAGTGGCATTTACTTAATGTTGAAGTACTTGAAGGTCCAGAGCGGGGATGTAAAACATCCTTGCCCAGCTGAAGGTGACTTGTCAGGTAAACCCAAATCTTTTCCTTCCTTTTTTCACCCCGTGTCCAACCGAAGCCGTTTCCTCTCTCTTTTGATGTTCCTGAGGCGGGCTGATAAGGAGGGGAAGGCCGTGAAGGTGTGTGGTCTTCATTTCCAGTTCGCTGCTTTGAGGAGCTGAGTTGAAGTTTGGATTGGCAGCTCTGGCTGTCTCCCTCAGGGTTGAGCATCGCAGTGCAGGAAGGTGTGAGGTTCAAAATCCCCCGGAAAGGTGATGCTGAGCCGCGCTGTGCTCGACCCAGCCAAGTATTTCAGCAACGCTGGGAACTGTCACGGGGAGCCTGTTGCCATCACAGGGGTTTGGAAAGCTTCAGAGCCGTGTTTCCAGGAAAATGATGCTTGTGCTTGCTCTCACCTCCCTCTGACCTTTCAAAGCAACTCTGCAAAAAACTGTCACGTGCCTGACTTTGAAATATTTCTCTCGTACGGTGATTTTCACACTCAATAGCAATTCAGAGCGATTTTCTCCCTCAAACCCTTTCAGCCCCAAACCCTCTGCGAGCTGGTATTTTCTTCACTCAAAACGCACCCCTTGTTTCCTACAGAGCCCCAAAAAGCCTGTGTGAGCCACGGCAGGAGGCACTCAGGGCCGGGAGCGATGTGCTGAGCCAGGTCTCCTGGTGTCGTGTAACTCCCGGCAGCTCATTCCCTGTGTGTCACTTTTCCTCAGGTCGCTGTATTATCTCACCCTGGCAGATGCAGCGAGGTAGAAATACAAGGCTATTTGCAATGCAGTTTATTAAGACATGTTTTAGAGGTGGTTTGAGGGAGCACTGGCTGGAAATGTTAATCATCATCTCTGACAATGTATTGACCTGCCTTCTGCCTTCCCCCGCTGCCTCGGGAGCCGGGGGGGCGTGGGCCGGGATATCGGTGTGCTCCAGCCCTGCCTCCCCCACCCCTCCTGCACCGCCTCTCCTGTGCCGAGCAGGCAGCATCGCTGCTGGCACACGGAGGAGAAACTTTCTGCCTGTTGAAAAGCAGCTCGTGGGTGGGGAAGGCAAAGGAAAACAAGCACTTATTTTATTTATTTTTTTCCTTTTCCTTTTNAGTTTTCTTGTGGGGAAGAGGGAGTAATCTGGCTTCTGTGGAAACAAATGATATTGCACGACTGCCTTGCTGCCTTCTCCTGCTCCGCCAGAAAAGGTGTCATTATTTTTTCCCCTTTTGTTTTAGACTTCTGTGAACCAAAAGGGCTTGAGGATTTTAATGGTCTATCTCAAAGATTGAGAGGCCCTTTATATGTCAAGCCACAATCCCATCCTAGGCTGTACTGGCCTCTGTTTGATTTTATGAAGCTTATTTTGGATAGATGGTATTTTTATAACTCCTGCCTTGCTTCACCGATGGCCATATTGATGTAGCGCTACAGGACAGGGCTAATAAATAGTTTATAAAACTGTAGGTTCATTCTCCCAAGTGATGTAGGGCTGTGTCTGAGCAGACTGCAAATCACCGTCCCGGCGATGCCGAGCCTCCGCACGGCGCGGCGCCGGGCACACCGTGGGGAGGGAGGGATTAAAGCAAAGCACAGCTTGCTCCAGCTGAAACTGCTCCAAACTTCCCTCGCAGCGCTGCTCTGCCCCAGCAGCGGGTGGTGGAGCAGCCAGCTCGGTGTTGGGTTAGAGCAGACGGGTCACTGCAGGAGCATCCCTGCCTTCGTCCTGCCCTGGGCCCTGGCAGGATGCCATCGCTTTGGGGAAGCTTTTCCTTAAGCTTCCTAGAGCCCATCACGTGATGTCACATTCCTGTTAACAAAATTTGGCTGGCAGCACCTTCCCTCCTGCAGGGACCTTCCTAAGTCGTGGGGTGAAGTGCCCTGAGTGATGCCAGTCTGAAGTGCAGGGTGTCCCATCGATGACCTGTGTGTGCCCACAGTGGGGGCTGTACCCGTGGGCTTGGTAGGAGCTGGCTCAGACCCAAGTGGAGCCCTTGGGAAGGTCCTACCCTGTTGTTTTACTCCTAAATGCTCCTTAAAACAGTTGCCTTTGAGTCTCTTTTAAGTGCTGAGGTCTGGTGTCTGCTTGGCCTGGTCTCCCCTCTCCAGAGCTGTCTTTTCCCTTGTCCCCAAGAAAAAAACCCTTTTTTTTGTGAAAACCCTCAGCTGGCTGCTGGCATCAAAGGCTTTCTCCTGTTGCTTCCTTTTGGTATTAGAAACACGAGCCTCCCTCATTTCTCCCACTTTTCCAGTCTTACAACGCTTAGGATGAAGAGTTGATGAGGCTTTCTCTTTGTGGATGTTGGCATACCCAGTAATGGGATCCTAAAATGGACATGAGGCATCATTGTTAGGCTATGTGGAAGCTGGGTTTGGTTTCTAGAAACAGAGGAATTGATTCAAAAAAGGGAAGGGGAGCAGTGAGAGTGCAAGGTGTACCCACACACTTACACACTGATTTTTGCCATGCATCCCCTTCATGGTCTGGGCTTGCTTTGGAGGGGTCTCTGGGCAGTAACTATCCAAAAGAGTTGTCCTGTCACCACCAAGGACTTTATTCATTTGCAGGTATAGCTCAGAAAAAGGAAAAAGGCAAACCCAACCCACAGCCTTCCCCTCACCCGCCGTCCACACCCCGCCAGCATTTGGCAAATGAGAAAATATTAAAGCCGTATATTTTCCTGCTGTGCTCAGTTACCACGTTGTCCTTTTCTTTGGAAAGGAAATGCAGTTGGGAAGACATATGGAGGTGCTTGTTCTTCTTGTTGCCATGGGTATGTCTGTGGTGTCTTCAGACAGGCGGCTCTGGGTGCCCAGTTTTGGCTTGGTCCCCTCGGCTCCACCACTGCCAGATGCTTGTCAGGGGGTTTAGGTCCCTATTGCCAATTCCCTCCTTCTCTAAGATGCCTCCAGTACTATTTTAGGATAATTTTCCCTGTCAGCTCTATAATTTGAAGGTTAATTTGGATGTTACTGTTACTACTGCTCTGAGGCTCTTATGCGGGCTACTACGATCGCTCCAGCAACTGGTTTATCTTTAAATGCCACAAGCCAGGCTTAGGGACACTCAAGCTGCTCTATCCAGGGTGATCCTAAAGCACCCTAATGTCCAAAAAGGTGTGGGAATGGCTGGGCAAGAACTGAGCAGCTCTGCAGAGGTGATGCATCCAAAACTGAGATCTCCTGAAGGACCTCTCAGAGTGAGTTTTGGGCTCTTGGGGAATAACTGGATGAGGGGGTGATAGAGATACAGCCACATGCAAGGATGTATCGTGTTTGATGCCAGCTTGCACTAGGAAAGGTGGGAAAAGACCCGTGGGGGTTGTCATGTCTTTTAATTTGTTCCTTGAATCAGTCTAGGACAAATTGTTATGTTGGTGGAGGAAACCTTAGGCTGTCCCTGCTTGTTTTGTCCCTCATTATAAGTACCTTACAGTTAACTTTAAAAGACTTCATTCTCCAGATAGCTCAGCTGAATGGCTTTTTTTTCTTTAGTACTGAGCATAAAAGAGAAGTGCAGCCCTTCAAGCTCTGCAGTGGAGTTCAATGAGAGAGAGAGATTGGGAGTCGATGCATTTATTAGAACCATTAGGGCAGAGCAACGTGCACGGATACGTCGCCAGCTCCGCGCTTGGAAGTGGCATTTTTTCCCTGGATTTAGATTGTTCTCAGTCTTCCTGTGCTGATACAGGAAAGTCCCAGCATGGGATGATGAGATCAAGTGCGCATTGGTAGCAAATGCAATTTGTAAAGCGTTGGTTGGATAAATGACATTGTGTCTAAAAGAAATGTTGCAACACAGCCGTACTAATGCAGCCATGTGACACCAATTTAATGCATTTTCCCCATTAAGCTGCTTGTTCAAGACATCTTTCGACCATTTGGAGTGCAGCAGTGGTGTGTAAGGCCTCTATTTTCTGAGTATTACTCATTTTGCAGCTAACAGATGTCAGTGTCTATTTGTCCCTTATGGAAAAGTCCCTTTAAAGTTCAATAGGGATTAAATTTGTCAGGCTCTATAGAAACATAACAGGATTCTATGGAAATTACTCTGCAGTCCTATAGAATGTAATAGATAATCTCCTCGTCTCTGGAGGTATTTTAACTCTTGCATAATTGCAGACCAGAATAGAAAATCTCCATTAAATTCAACGAGATGGTTCACAAAAATCCTATAGGAAAATGATAATTTTCTATTAAAATCAGTAGGACTTTTTCATCAGCACGTTGGTATTCATAGGGAGGTTTTATTCATTTGCCAATCCTACTAAAAAGTGTTTTGTCAGGAGGCTGATACTTGCTTTGTTCTAGGGAACAGTGATTTGTGCATAAACGATGCTTATGTCCAATGCTCGTATAATTTATGGCGAGGCACTAAATTCCCTTTCAGAATAACTGGAGCAGGATGAGGCTTTAAGCCCTGCAGGGAGGAAAGAAAAGAGATGTTGCCGGGGATTTGGAGAAGGGGTCTGCCTGTGAGGACCATCCTGCTGTTGTGTTGCACAGGTCGCCGGGGCCCACGGCAGACCCAGGCAGGGCGTTGTGAGCACGCAGGGATGTGCCACAGTCACAAGCTTGTCCCTGTCATCTCCCTGGCTCCGGCGCTCCTTATCTAAAGTGTTCAGCCCAGGATGCTGCAAATTAATGTTGGATTGAAGCTCTGTTTCTGTGAAACTGCCCGTGGCTGGTTTGAATGGCTCTGCTGCCTCCTGCATCCGCAGGCTGGCTTTTCGTGGCGTGGCCTGGGTGGTGGGGAGCAGCGGCTCCCCCAAAATCCAGAGCTTTGCTCTTGGAGGTCACTGCCTCTGCCGTGTGGCTGGTGGAGCTCAGCCAAGATACGGCTGGAGCAGTTAATTATGGAGAGAAAGCTCTGCTTGGCTGCGGGGGGTGCGAGAAGCCACCCCTTGAAAGGATCAGCCTCCTTTTCTCCCGCCTTGGAAGCTGCTGCTGCGCATGTTGATGAAGGCAAAGCACCCAGGTCAGCGGCAAAATGCTGCCTGCAGATGGATCATCCCCTCTGCCCAGGTGGCACTGCTGGAGACACGCGGAGAGGCCACCCCAGGAGGGAGCTGGCTCCGAGGAGGGGACACGGGGGTGCTGCGGGGAGCAGGTGGGGCTGTGCCCGTAACCCCTCTGGGGCGATGCGGGCGGCGAGCGCCGCTCGGCAGCGATTGCTCTTCTTGCTGTCCCTCGTGTAGGAGGATGAGTCACCCTGGAGAAGGGAACTGCAAACTCCTTCTGGGGTATTTACGAAGGAGAACTCTGCGAGGAAGGTTGCTTTGTTTTGGCAAGACGTTCTTGGAAGGACTTTGTTAAAACGGTGGTGAAACAACTCCTCAGCTGAACATCAGCTCTCCTGGTGGCATTGCAGGGGCGACAGTGTCCTGTCCTGTGGTTGTGGTGGCCTCAGCAAAGCACAGCCAGCCCTGGGCCAAGGGCTGGTGCAGGTCTGGGTTTCATTCTGAGGCTTTACACACAGTACACACCTAGCAAAACTTTGGGGCAGATCGCGAGGTTTTGGTCCGTGGGTGAAACATGGCACAGATGCCTCCTTCCCTGCAGTGAGGAACAGCTCAGGGAGAAAGCATGGCAGGGATGGGTTCAGCTGATAGAGCTGAGAAGGTCCATGGCCAGGGGAAATTTAATGTCACATGGTGAGGGTCGGGATGTGCCTGAGGATGGGGCGATGCCAGGAGGGACCAGGAGCCAGCTCCAACTTCCAGCACCTGCGTTCCTTTGCACTTCCCCGGTGCCAACGCTCTCAGTGCAGACTATAAAAATCAATTGACACAACATATGTAATGGTCTCATTTACTGGCGAATAGAAATGTGTGTAAATCTGGCATTAAACATGAGTTTACACTGCTCCCCTTCTTGGGAGCGCGGTGATTGACGGCGCTGTGTAAATGACAGGAATATGCCGGTAGAAGCTGGGAAACATTTACCCTTCGGAGAGCCATGTGTACATTGGAGGATTGCCTCGCCTTGCCGGGCGTTAAACACATCTGGAGGGATCACTTCTTGCACGGTTCCTCGCTGTTGCTTACAGTTAATACCTTTTGTGGTAAGAAGCAGTGTGTGGAGAAGCAACCCTGTCTTCCATAAATTATTCCTGGTGTTTTTGTCCCTCCTGAGCCATGCTGTTCCCTCCTAGAAGGTGCTGCAGCAAAAGCTCCTTCAAACCCGTCGTGCAGCAGCAGGTATTCCAACTCCAGAGGTTGGGAGGCTGCCCGGGTGAGTAGGGGCTGGCTTCTCTTGCTGTGCCCGTCAGCCAGCTAGTCCAAGAGAAAATTCAATAACAGCCATTTGAGATTAAATTCTGAGCACTTGAGCAATCTAAAGCCAGCGAGGAGTCGGTGTCTCAGCAGTCAGTCAAATGGTCTGGGCTGTCATCTTATTAGAGGGAAAGAGAAACTTTGATTTAACCCCAGACCCTTAATTTTCAATAATGTTTCCCGATTCCCACTAGCTGTTGCCATTTCACGAAATCTTTGGATTCTAAAATTTGTGACTTGTCTTCAGGGTTTGGGCTTCCCAGGCAATTTTCTTTGACGGGAGGATCCGTACAAATCAATTAATGGAAGTAGGGGTGGAGAGCAGTGGGTTGTGTGGGCGTCGGAAGGGGATACTGGAGCAAACTCGCTGGGATGAAAGACAAAGGAGTTGCCATTTGCAGTGTGTGTGGATAATGGTGCAGGAAGGGAAAAAAACCAACCTAAACCTCAGAACTTGAGAAAAAAACCTGACTAAAGTTCTTCCCAGCCCCGTGGGTTTCACAGCTTTGAGTCCTGGTGTGGATTTAACTCCCTGGACGTCCCTGCTCCTCCTGTGCTGTGTTCAACCGCTGCCATCTGAGCACAGCCTTCCAAAGTGCTTGGAAATTAATTGCAAGCTTAAATAATACCTTGGCCTTTAACTCTGCTCCAGTCTGAGTGAAGTAAAGGTTTTACCTCATCAGAAAGACGTCTTTCCGAAGAAGGGGAAGTTGTTCTTTTTCCGGTGGAATCCATTTTCGTTTTAATTGCGCGAAGCCCCGGCCCCTTGCCAAACGTGAGAATCAGCCACAAGCCTTTTATTTATGTGACTATACATTTATTTACATTATTGCAGATTCCCACCTTCTGGCTGAGGATGGTTTTTACCCTCGGAGGCGAGCTTGAGGAGTAATCCTGGGTGCTCTCTCCACGTTCCTCCCGCGCTTGGGAGCCGCACGGGCAGGCAGCGCGGAGGTGTGAATTGAATTTCGGTGTCGCGGCGCAGGAGCTCTGGTTACGCCACCTTCCCCTTCAATGCAATCCTTCCCCAGCTCCTCTCACCTCCTTCCCTGCTATTCTTCCTGCAGCTATTGCCTTCACTTCCACAGCTCGGCCGGGGCTGCATTCTCCCAGCCCGCTCCCCTGTAATGTGTGACCCAGATAGCGCTTTCTTTTTGGACAAAGCCATAAACAATGGCTTCCCTGACAATGTGCTCGGCTGCTGCTCCACGCTGAGTGGGGCTTGGACGTAGCATTAGGGAAATATTCTCTCGGAACCAGATTATCTCAGGTACTCCATGCCCCCTGTTACCGTGGGATCTGAGCGCCTTGCGGCTTTTGAAGATGCTTATTTTCCTGTTAACCCTGTGGCGTTATCCTTTTTTACAAAAGGCTGGGGACTGAATCATCAGGAGTGTAAGGAAAGCTCTGGGCACAGGGCCTGGAGTGGCTTTTTTTGGTAGGATTGCATTGATTTTTGGATACTTAAGATGGGATGAATTACGGAGGTGGCCGGGCTGAGTGAGGTGCTGTGGAGTTTTAACATCAGGGCTGTTTTGTGCTGTGCCCCTGCCATCATTTTCCCTTTGCTAGGAAAAGCTGATGTTCCCTCCCCAGCTGGTGGAAATCGATGGAGCCCAGCTCCACGGCCATCCATGCAATTGCCCCATGTCTGTGAAACTCTGAGGCCTTCCAGAAGCTCCAGAGTCCCTTGAAACACGTTCTCCTTCCTGATGGGAAATGACCACCTCCTTGCTGGTCCCATGCACTGGAGATGTGCTCCCCCCAGCTTTGCAGGGACAATAATTTACAGTACCATGCTGCTTCCTTTATCTCCATTTATACCCTCTTAATGTGGTTGGGAATCCACAAATTCCCTTTTACGCTGTTCTGAACATAACCTACTAAACCTTAATCATGGTTTGGGGAGTAGTAATTCTTCCTTTTATATGGCTCTCTTTTATTTCTTCTTATATAATTTTTTTCCTTTAAGAAAAGATCATTAATCCATGTTTCTGAGCCTTCCCATCAATCTATAATTGAATCGTATAAAAAAGACTTGATTTTACATCCGTATAAGAAAGAATTCAATTCTCCCTAATGCCTGTAGATTTATAGGTCTAAATTTCCAGATTTCCCTTAATTTTATTTTACTTTTAATAACCCAGCTTGTCCGGACTTATCTAAATTATTAGTGAACCTGAATATGCTGTGATCTGAGGAGATCAGTTATCTTTACTGCAGAGGAAGCGCCAAAAGCTGAGCAGGCCCATCTCTGAGGGAAAACAAAACCACTTCTGTGAGCTGCCTAACCTTGGTGTGTCGGGAAGCCCCTCTCGCCGGCGCCTTCAAAAGGTGCTCGCTTAATTGTTGCATTTTTAACACCGAATTGCCCTGCAGGGCTTTCTCCTCTCAAGTCTCAGCTCTGCTATCACCTCTCTCTTTAAAGCACAAAGGGAGTGCGTCGTGCCTTGTGGGGCTGGGAGGAGAAACTCTGCCTTTCCAGCCCCATCTCCCTCACCAGAATCGCTTTTGAACCTGGGCTGAGTTACTGCTGTTGCCTCGTGCAAGGTGTGTTCTCTGTTTAACCCAGCTTTGGCTTCCTTGGATGGGTTATACCCGCTGGGATGGGTACCTGGTGCTGCTCCCAGTCCGGATTTTGGATGAATGCAGCTTTCCACACAGTTTTAGCCCATTCAGAGGGATTTGTTTTGTGCCTTCACTGATGGGAAGGGGAGGGAGTGACCAACTAACTTCACTCCAAGTCTTGGGGTCCTGAGCCAACCTCCTCTGAGCTGCAGAACACCACAGGGCTTTTATTGTGATGTTGGGGACCAGCTGGAGTGTCTGCAAGTGTAAGGCCTGCAGGGAGGCAATGGCTTTTGCTAATTTCATAATTCTCCTAAAAAATACGGGGCTTGGATTGATGGAAAACCTCCAGCACTGTCAGGGTTGCACCCCGATGGCTCAGGGGGCCCTCCTTTGAAAGCTGAATGGTGGCAGCTAAAATATGATGGACTTCGATGATCCTTGTGGGTGCCTTCCAGCTCAGGATATTCTGTGATTCCAAAGCAGCTTTGCCCTCACCGAGATCCCACCTTGGAGGGGCTCAGGCATCCCGTGGATCTCTCTGCTTCACCTTCTCCTTCCTCCTCCTCTCTGCAGCAGAGGAGAAGACAAAGGCAGGTAATTGTGCTGTCTCTGCACACAGCAGATTCCAGCTGGGGTGTCCATTTTAAGCGCTGCTTGGAGCCTTGACAGTGACATGTGTGTGGGAAATTGCTCTGAATTCCTCCAGCCTCCACCGTGTTTAACTCCTGGAAAAGGTGTTTGGAAAAGCAACGTGTCTGATATTTGCTCTGAGTTTCTTGTGCTGGGAAGAGGAGCAAATCCCGGGTTTTGCTGTCCGTGCGTTTACCAGCCTCCATCCCTGCCTTTCCTTGCAGGCTCCCAGTCCCATCTGTTCGAGCTTTCTTGCACTGATGTGCTTTTTCTCTATTTTCCTGCCATGCCTGTGCTGCAGATTCCCCCTCTTTAAATGAGACACGGGATCTGTTCTCTGCTCTCCTGCTGCATCTCCTCGCTGTCCGTCTCTCCTTCCAGACATCCCCGCTCCCTTCTGCTCCCTCTGCGCCTTCCCTCCCTTCCCTCCTTGGCCAGCAAGGCAGGGCTGGTGTTGAAAGAAGGATTTTTGGGGTGCTCAGGAGATGGGGGGATCACTATTGGGGTTGGTCCATCCTCTGGAACCTCCTTAAAATGGAGTTTCAGGGCAAATTTCCCCTCAGCCTGACCCCTCCTGGTGCTGGTGTGCAGGTTATGTGATTCCCAAATATCCACAGGATCCCCTGGCTCCCAGGATTGTGTTACTAGGGAATCTCCTGGATCTGCTGGAGCACTTGGAGGCAAAACTGCTGCTTGGAACGGCTGCAGGCAGATTTGTGCTCCTTTTAATTTTATTCATTACTTTTTCTCCCCCCATTCTCCTCGTTGCTCTCTGAGTTTCAGATGGATTATCCAGATTGCAGAGCCCAAACCTCGCCTGCCTGCCAGGTCCTTCTGTTCCCTTCCAGTTCATTTCTTCCAGCCAATGTTGCAACCCCTTCTTTTCATGGGGGTTTGAAGGGGCAGGAGCAGCTCTGTACGCCCAGGTACCAGGGGGTCGGGGCTGTGGTCACCTCCAGGACACCAGTTTGTCCCACGGAGGTCTCTGCTGGTGGGGAAGGACTGGTTTGGCCGCAGAAAGAGTGGCCAAAGAGTGGCCAAGGCTTTGCAGGAGCCACTGGGGTGGTTTTGGAACAGTTGTCTTGGGAGGGGTTTGTGCTGCTTCCCCCTCCACGGTCTCAGGGTTTCTCCCTTCTGGTGTTTCCTTCCAGGGTTATCCTTGGAAAGTTTCTGCCTGCAGCCATTCCTGAGCTTGCTTTCCCCATGCCCATTTTCTCTTTGGAGAGCTCTAGGAAACAAGGTGGCGTTGTAAAGGTAGAAAATGAAGAGAATAATGGGGTAAATCTATCCCAAAGTCACTTTATATCCCCGTGTCCATCCAGATGGCAAACTGCTCCTGCCAGAGGCTGTCAGGACATCCCTGGGACGTGGCATTCCCATTGGGGCTGGGGCCAGGCTCTCCCCACGAGTAATTTCTCCTGGATGTCACTTTGAAAACTGCAGTATGACAGACACTGAGTGATGTGGCAGGGAGGGGAAAAGAGAAAAAACACCCAAAGGGCTTTTCCCCCCTTTATTTTGGCTCAGGAGTTTGGGAACATGATTCCTCCCTTGAGGAGTTCACTGCTCCTTTGACTTGGCACACAGGGGATGTTTTCTTTCCTTGGAAGGGAACAGACATAACCATTTTCTTTCTGTATTGATTAAAACCAGCAAACATCCTTGAGTGATTTTGTGCTTCCTTAGGTGGAGGGACAGAACAAAACCCAGGCCTTTGTTTGCTCATCAGCATCGTGAGGCTTTGCTCTGACTGCCTGCAGTGCTGGGAGGGAAGAGCATTTCAGCACTGCTTTCACTGGGGCCCACCAAAAAGGACCAAAGAGGGTCTGCTCTGTGTTACAAAAAAATAAAATTACTTACCTGTCTGGGGTCAGAGGGGTCAAAAAGGCAATGCCCATGGCTGGTCTGGGGATGTAAGACCTGGTTTTCAGTCCCAGAACACTGGGCAGGTCTCTTTGCTCTTGGCCTGCCTCAGTTTCCCCCTCAGCAAACCTCAACGTGCTCATCCCAGCAGTTACCCTTGCTCTGTGTGCAGAGCTTTGTACCTGGGGATGAATCTGCTTGTAAATGCACCTGAAATGCATAATAGGCAGATGGATGTGAATTGGAGAACAACAGCTTTTCACTCTCTGCATCTTAAACTCGAGGTGATGTCCCTGGTGACTTTCCCATGGCCGTGAGCCAGGTTTGGGGTCCCACGAGGTGCCATTTGGGACCCCGTATCGATGAACACAGGTGTTAAATACCTCCTGTGATCCCACAGCCCTGGCTCGCTGGTGTTCCTGGGGATGATGGATGACTCCTGGACAGCTGAGATTCTTTGAAACGTTCTGCTGGCTGTCAAGCCCTGTCTCTTTCCCTGTCTATCCATCTCCTCGGAATATAACTGTGTTCTGCAGTTCCGCGCACACGTGTTCTGCTGCTCCGTGGGGAGATCCTGGAGTGGGATAACTGCAGCACTGCACGGATTAAGTTATTAAAAGCGGCGTTTGTGATGTTTTTTCCTCCTGAGGGTCTCAGAGCAATTTGCTGAGGTCTCTTTTACACATGGGGAAAGCAAGGCAGAGCCCGAAATTGTGCAGCGAGTCAGGAGCAATTTGGAAATGGAACCCAACCATCCTGCCATCCAGGGCTGTGCTCCTTTCTAGGCCTCAGAAGAGCAAAATGTGCTTCAGAGTTCAGTAAAGAGGCATGTGCTGCGCCCTGGGGGGAGGCTGGAAGCTGCAAGATGACAGAATCAGTCATCATGTCTAAGCAGTGATTCTGGCTCCATCCTCCTCCTCTTGCTGCATTTCTCTCGTTTGTGCTACCCCTCTGGGAGTCCAGCTAAGGATGGAAGAAATTGCCTGGAAAAGCCATCAGCCCACGTCTAATTCCCTTCTGAATTGATGTTTCAAGCTCTGAGAGTTTGTATTAAGCTTGCAACTTTTGAATAACAATTTTGTTTTCCATCAGGAGTTGGCTCTCCCAGCTAAGAAGGCTTTCGTGGCACACCTGGGAACATATCCCAAATTTGGTCTTGGTTTCCCTGCTCTGGTTGTCTGGAGAAGCTTTTCTAGGTGTTGAGACATGGGGTTGTCCTCTCCTGCCAGCTTCTGCTTTCCTGGCACTTCCCAGGAACAGCTCCAGGTGGGCAGCAGCTTTGTCTGCTGCTGAGGTGAAGGCACAAAGAGGAGCAGTGCTCCTCACCTCTGCTCCACACAAGTCCCTCAACACATTCATCTGCCCCAAAAAGGCAACAAATCAACTGGAAGTGTTAATATTAAATATGATGAGGAAAGTACCAGCCTTGGTTTCACAAACCACTGGGTAATTTTATTTTAATTACAGAGTGAGTGCTTTGGTTTGTGTCTTATTTGGGCAACTTTGCACGAGCAAAGTTGGGCAAGAGAGTTTCTCTGTGCTGTGGTTTATTTGCCAAAAATCCTGAATATGTGGAGCTTGTAGAAATCATTATTCTCCCTTGGAAATCCTGTTTTTTAATGGTTGGGAATAGCTGGGGTTCCAGCCAGGACAGAGCTGGGGATCTGCAGCATTTTCCATCACCTTTTCTTGCTCTTTCAACCGGAGGTGTTGAGCCTCCCCTTCCTCTCTCAGGGTGACGTCTGCACTTTAATTAGCAACTGCCACTTCCCTTGCAGGAAAGTCCTGGAGAGTTTCATGGCAATGATACTAATGAACGTCTGTGGAAGTTGTTCCCGAAACATATGGCAATGAATATTTCTGTTGGGTTTGTGTCGCTGTCCCAGTGCTGTGACGGGGAGATGCTTCCCCGCTTTGCTTTGAAAGTCAAACACTTGTGCAGTCTGTAATGTCTGTAGGATTTTTCCATAAAGATGAAAGGTGTGAAGGAAAAGAAAAATGATTATTGATGCTTAATTATTGTCTGGTTTTAATGACAGAAGTCTTGGGCACCAAAGAACAAAGTGTTTGCCTCTGGTCCCTCCCTACTCCCTTATACAAGAATTTGGGGTCCTCTGTCATTTTCAGAGCTGCCAGCAGCCCAAACCCAGGGATAACCCAAACCAGAATGGTTTTGGCCCTGTTGTGGTGTAACTTTTGGGGTGAATCACTCCCTGTGCCATCTGTTTTTCCCTTTCCCCCAGACTCCATCACAGAGTGCTCCAGTGCAGCAGGATTTTCCCTGGGAAAGAGCTCTTTCCCTGCGAACAGTTGCCATCTCCTGGCATTGCTGTTGTGTTCTTCTGTCCAGGAGTTAAACTGCAGGGGTTTGCTGTGTCATAGTCGGGGTCTGACCTGAGCCCTGGGGACACCGAGGGGTCCTGCAGAGGCAGTGCCAGTGAGGGAACGTGGGCGGGATACCTGGGAGCCAGGGTGTGTCCCACAGATTTGCACTGTCCCAGGTCTCTGAGCCAGATCCCTGGTGATGTCAGAGCTCGGCATCTTGTGTTGCAAACCCAGAGGAAATGGATTTTCCATACCTTTTTGGGCTGGTGAGCAGTGGAGAGTCTCTTTGGAAACGCTGTGATGAGAAGTTTGTTCCAGAGGCTTGAGTGTCTCCTGAGCTGCTGTGAGACACTTGGGTCCCAGGAGCACGAGTCTGTGCAGCACTAACCAGGCTGCTGGCCTCTAGATCCCAAATATTTAACTTTTCAGCAGCCCCATACAACTTCCCTGCAAGTCAAAAACTCCTTTTACCATGGTTTAAGGTCCATCGTCTGTTGGCTGATGAGCCCTGTGTGCACCACAGGATGCAGTGGGAATATTCAGACCCACAAATGCAGCTTCTTGTGGGATCCTCTCACTCCTCCTTTATTTGGGATCTCTCTGTGCTGACGTCCCCAGCCTGCATAAAAATTTAGCAGGGAAAAAGCTGTTCCCTGTGCACCAAGCCCACTTCTGAAAGATGTTGTGTAAGCGACTTGGCGAGCAAGTAACTTTTGCATTTAGGCTGTAATTGGCTTTAAATTCCAAAGGTCCATTGCTAATGATATTCAGAGCGCTTTAATTAAAGGGACACTGTCAAGTACTTCCTTTACAGTTTTCCTTTTGCATGTGCTCTCGGTTGTAATACCAATTTTTATTTTTTTCTGTAAGCTTGAAGGTAATAATTAAAGCAATTCTCTGCTGATTTTGTCCTTTTCTATTTGGCAAACTTTGATCCATTATTATTTTTCAATGGAGATGAGATTAACATGGCCACTTTTGTTCCGCGATCGTTCCGGTTCAATACGGCCCCGGATTGCGCTGGGATCTCGCCGCCCTCGCGCCGGTGGCATCGCTTGGTGGTGACATTGATGCTGCTTTGGGGAGGGCACTGACATTGATGCAGCTTTGAGGGAGCTGCTGAGGCAGCTGCAGGAGCTCGTGCTCCACCTTAAAGAGTCTCTGAGCTGTCTGATCCACTGTTGGGAAGAGCTCAAATCTCTGGTGAAAGGTGGGGTTTGGAATTGCTCAAAGTGGAATGAAGCCTCTCCTCTCCCTCACTAGGAAAGCCCATCTTTTGTATATGTAACAGTATTTTCTGATGGAAAAAATGTATTTGCAAGCTGTCGGCTCATAAAAGAAGCCATCTCATGATCTAAGTTACAAAGACGCTCATCTCTAAGCTGTCTCTCCAGTTTTCAACTCCAGACTTAAATTGGGGATGAATAATTTGTCTAGGACTTCAAACTCCCCAGCTTCCCTGCTTGTTAGAGGGGAATAAACAGGGCTGAGGGATGGCAGCTGACTGGTCTGCAGTCAGGGGCTGCTGCAGCAGCTCCTCTCGCTCTGTGCTCTTCCCTCCCCGTGCAGCTCCTCCATCAGAGAGGGGGATGCTCGCCCTGCCCGTGGCCTTTTCCCCGAAAGCACTGCCTGGAGCGAAGCTGTGCTTGTGGGGTGAACATGAACCCGCTCAGGGCGTGGGTGGGATGGAGCAGGAATGTTTTCCTGCGCCAGGCACTGATGTGCTGCCCATTAGCCTTGGGACCCCGTGAGACGGGTCAGGAGGGAAACACTGACCGACCAGAGATCCTCTGCATTCACCAGCCGCTCTTTAGTCTTCCCTGGAGCAGCCAAGTGTGCAGAGGGCTATTTAGATCTGAGAGGATAAGGCAATAACCATTTTAAGAAAGATATTCGCAGTGGGTCAAATTTTAAACAATGAGAGTGTTTCCACATGGCAGCCTCTGCCAATTATTGCTTGTAATTGCTTTCCCTCTGGTGCTGCCTTTGCCCTTTCTCTTTTACAGGAGCTGCCATCCCCTGTCCACTCCACGTGGCTTTCTCCCATCTCCTGCTGGGCTGGAGCACGTTTGCAGCAGTTTTTTTCAGACATTGTAAACGGCTCAGTTGCATCTAGAGGGATAAAGGGTTCCTGGTTTTCCTGCCTCCTTGGTTCTTTGGCAGCTGGTTACAGCAGCAGCAGCAGGGAATTCACTCGAGGTTCGTGTTGAGGTGTAGCTGAGGTCTGAGCTGAGGGAACCAGCAGCTTGTTTTCTCCAGGCAGGGACTGGAGGTGCCAGGTGATGTGTCTGAGGGGGGTCAGGGCTTTCTGGAGAGTCCCGTGGCCCCGTGGATGGGGAAGGGTGCTGGGTGTTCAAGTGCTGTGGCTGAGCACGCAGATCCTCACTGTGGTCATGCCAGGGGAGTATTTATGACAAGGAGACCACATGAAGCTACACCAGGACAAGCCAGCTGGGCTTTGGATCGGGCTGGAAACACCCACAGCGCCCTCTCTGAATCCAGCTCTGCGAGTTTTGGGAATGCTTCCCTTGGCGGGTGAAGTGACAACCTGCCTGTGTCCTCTGCTGAGCCACCGGCCCTCGAGGCCACGCTCCCGTTTAGCCTATTAAAACTGGCTCTCGTTTTCCTGCTGAATCAATTTCTAAGTCTTTAAATGGTACCTTCCTTGTGCTAATCATACAATAGGACTACTAATGAATGTCTCAATTATTTAATGTTTGAATCGAGCAATTATTTTCTTGAGGTAGCAAATTGAAGTTTTCAGGAGGAAAAATACCATCTCACTCCCCCCTTTTTTTTTACTGCTACATAATTAAGTAATTGTATAGCCAGTGATTTAATAGCTACAAGATCAGGAGTGACATATTTTATTCATTTTAAGCAGGACTGTTTCTCACTTCTCTTTCTGTCTAGGAGCAGCCCTTAGCACCCTCTGGGAATGCTGGGGAAAAGCTGCAAAGCTTTACCCTTGCTTCTTTTGCGTCTCTTTCTGTGTTTTAAGACTTTTCTCTTCTGTGCTGAGCTGCTCCTGCCATTGGCTGCCAGCGGGTGCTTTCCTGGGAGTCTGTGGAGGGTTGTTTTGGAGGATGGATTTGCTGCCTGTCACCACCACCAGCTTGTGTCCCACCCTCTCCATGTGCCATGTCTGATGCACTTGGGTGCTCCCATGTTTTTGAGGGCATATTTGGAGGGAGGAGAAGAGCTGAGGCACTGAGTATTATTTAACTGGGAGCTGTTTCTGCACCAGTGATGGCAGGAGCACCCCAGGGAGTGCCCCGGCCAGGGGATTTATCTCCCTTTGGAGCAGACACCCAGCCCTGGCGCAGAGCGTTTGTCACACATCATCCCCGTCGCGCTGTCGGGGAGACGCGCGGAGTGACAGTCGCGCTGGTGGAAACCTCTCTGCTTGCTTTAAATAAATAAAGAAGTTAATCACTAGGGAATTACCGTGCTCAGATGTTGAGACATCCTGGGATGAAAAGAAGTGTCTAAGGAACAAGAATATTTAGTGTCGACTGAGCGTCTACCTGAATTCCCCTTATTTGTGTGCCTGTCAGCTGTGCTGGAGAGCAGAAGGGCTGGGTGGTTGTCTGGACAAATAATTCACCTTCCCTGCCTGCTTTTCATCCACTGGTGGACAGTCTGTGGTTCCTTCAGAGCCAGTTGCTGTCGATGGGTAATTTCTGCTAGTGGGACTCATCTGTAGCTTGTTTGTAGGAACCTGCTTGGGAGTAGAGACTTTCGTAGCTGTAAAATGCCCTGATAAAAAATGGATGATGTGTGATATCCCTGTTCTCCTGCCAGAGCCAGAGTCCTGGGCAGGCTGTGATTGCTCCCTCCTTGGATGAATGCAGCGTTAAGCTGTGCTCCTGGCGTGAGCCTTCGTGACCGTGGAGCCGAAATGGGCCTTTCTTGGCACCATCCCCCAGATTTCAGACAAGTTCCCAACAGCACGGGTTGGCGAGAGCGCTGGCAGAGAGGGAGCACAAATGTGCTGTGAATAGGCATCGGAGGGAATTCATTAACAGGACCTAATTAGCAAATTCTAAGTGGCAGCGCTCGGCTGAGGAGTGGGGCTGGATCGACGCGGTCGCGGTGAGCACCCCATCAGGCGGGAGGCAGGGATGTGCACCCAGGAACACGCACGTGCCTTCTGGAAAACGCCACTTTGGGGGGAATGAGGTGTGACCTGCAGCGACACAGCCCCCGCCCGGCGGTGACAGAGCCGCTGTCTCCCGTGACAGGGTTAAACTCCTGTGACGGTGAGCGATTGCTCGCCAGATGACAAACGAGCCCGGGGCTGCCGTGGCATTGCAAGTAGTTTTTCAAGGGCTCGGTCTTTTGTGAAAGAAATAGTGACTTGTGATTATTTAGTTAAAACTTTGTGTTAGGGGCTGCTGCTTCTGCAGCGTCACGTGTCTCTCTCCAGCCTCACCTTTCCCACTCTGTTTGAAGCCCCCTCAGATGGGCCTTGGTGGCCTCACCACCAACCCCTGGGGATGACACAGCCCTGGCTGCCCTTAAACCCAAGCAGGAGTGGTGGTGATGTCTTCACAACCTTTTCCAGGTAGTCTCCACTGCTGCTTTCTGGTGTCCTTATTTAACACGCACATTGTAATTAAGAAGAATTTCCTGTACTCCTCTGGGGCTCGCGAGAAATTTGAGAGCTGGAGGGTTTTGTGTGTTATGTTAACACGCTTGTTAAAAAGGAGAGGTCCTCAGTGGAGCTGAATGGAGCCCAGGTACCAGCTGGGACAGCTGTAATGTTGGAGGAGCTTTGGGAAGCACAAGTGTGGGATGGATTCCTGTGTGCAGGAGCGATGCTGGTGGAAAAGGAGGAGGGGAGGTCAGGATCCTTCGCTTTGGGTTTGATTAGAGAGCTTAGGTGGCCACAACCAGCATGTGGGTTGCCTTTACTCCATGTCATGGGGCAGGGTGGCTCACCTTCATGGTTGGCACTGATTTTGGGGAGACTTGGCAGATGCTAAATGTCCTGGCTGTCCATTCCTGGTTATCCTGCACCACCGGGGCCGCATGCACAGCAAACCTTCCCACATAAACCACGGAAATCAGTCTTCAGCCTGGGCGTGGCTCTGTGTTCCTCCACCCAAAGGAGTTGAGCTGGTCAGTTTGGTGGCCGTGGGCATGGCCACAGTACCACACAGGTGGCCTTTGCTTCCCAAAGCCTCCGGAGAGTTTTGCTGTTTGTGGCTGGGGATTCAGCCCATCCAGGTGCTCGTTGTGAGCTCTCTGGCCCTGGGGACTCCCGAGCTGTGGAGTTGTGGAGCCTGGCCAGGAGAATGCAAATGTCCTGCTGGTGGCCTGGGACCTTTCTTTAGCTGGAAACTTTTAGAGTTAGTCACCACAGGCAGGTGTGGAATCACAGAATTGTTCAGATTGGAAAAGACCTTTAAGATCATCAAGTCCAACCACCACCATGTCCTCAAGTGCCACATGCACATGTTTTTTTAACATTTCCAGGGATGGTGACTCCACCACCTCCCTGGGCAGTCTGTTCCAATTATACAACCCTTTCTGTGAGGTAATTTTCCTAACATCCCATGTAAACGTCCCTTGATGCAACTTGAGGCAGTTTCCTCTTGTCTGTCACTCGTTACCTGGGAGCAGAGCCCGACACCCACCTGGCTCCACCCTCCGTTCAGGGAGCTGTAGAGAGCAATAAGGTCTCCTCTGAGCCTCCTGTTCTCCAGGCTAAATTTCAGCTGAAATCTCAGCACACTGCTGATGTTTGGGCAGAGGAGCGGGCTCGTTTTTTCCTTAAGTACCAGCTTGCTTGGGTTTTATTCTTGATTTCTTTTTAGTTCAGCTTTCCACAGCCTTTATTGACAGTGTTAGGAGCTACCCAGGGATCAGGCAGGAAAGAAAACTGTGGTGAGACTTCACCTGGGACCAGTCTGCCCTTCCCCTCGTGGTTCTGCTGCTGCAGTTGTGTACAGCTGTGTGCAGCTGTGCTTCTGCACCGCAGCCCCACAACCCCGCTGTGCTCCCAGCAGGACTTCTCCCCCAGCTGCCGTGCTGCGCTGGTGACAAAGCCTGGATTTATCTGTTGTGACTTCTCCTGGCCTCTTCTGCAACTGGTTCTTGCCTCTTGGCTATGAGTGACCCCGTCCCCGACACCTCCCTGAGCGCCCCCGCTGCCGCCAGCGCCGGGCGAGTTCCGGAGTGTCCCCGGCCATAACCATTACCAGATGTTTACACGTCTGGAGGTGCCACCGCCAGGGCTCCATCTCTCATGCCTCACTTCACGAGGAACTGTTGTGTTTTGCAAAGTTAACTCCACTCCCTGAATCTCTCTGTGGCCTCACTGTGCCGTGCACTCACACGTTGTGCAGCCGCTTCCTGCAGTGGGGCACTGGGATGTGCACTGGGAGCATCCAGCTGTGCTGGTGGTGCCTCCAGAGGTGACCTAGGAACAGAGACCGGACAGAAATAAGGGAATAAAGGTCGGTATTTATTGGAAAGGCCTTCAAAGGTGCAGCCTGGGGAGCCAAGGGCTCCAAGCTGGACCCCGAGTCACGAGTTCCCCACGCCTTNACACAAACCAAGCAACACAGGACTTGAAAAATGTAAGAGTTAAAACCTAAGGCATCACTGGGAGCACCCAGCTGTGCTTATTGGCTCTGTTTTGGGCGTCTGAGTGGGGTTTAGGGCTGGGGGCTGTCAGAGGGAGGCTGTTTGGAACTCCCACCCCCTCCAGTGGCTTTGCCCCCAGCTGAGCCCCGTGGGCTCAGCAGTGCCCGGGTGGACAGAGGTGAGCTGCTTGCAAGGAAAGGACAGCCTGGGAATCCACTCTGGTGCCAAAGAAAAAAGCAAATTGTGTTTTTAAACATTCCCCGCATGCAAGGCTTTTGCCTGCCTGTGTCGCAGTGATCTCAATTTAAATCCTAAATAGATGTGAGTTAAATAACTTCTTGGAGTTGTCATTAAAGGCTCCTTCTCGGGTTTGTTTCTGTTTCTCCCTGAAGGTGAAAGCTGCAGGAGTCCCCAGTTGTCTTAATTTCACCTTGAGTGTTTTTGGCTGCAAACTTGTGGTGTTTGGCTTTGCAGAGATGATAAAATCTAAGATTTCACTTGTGAAGGCTTCACTCTGCTGAAAATCCCCGTTGAATGAGGAGTGTGGGATCAGACCCCTCATTTAGATCAATGGTTCAGGAAGGGAAGAAAAAGGGAGATGAACTTGGAGCCTGTGAAGAAAACCTGGCTGGGGGAGAAGGGAGGAGGGGGAGAACCGAGTTAATGGAAGAGAGATATCTCCAGCCTGGAAATGGATGAAGGGAAAGGGAACGTATCTCGCTTCGTCCTCCTGGGATTAATTTTGAATATCAAACGCTTGATCTCGAGCCGTTCCTCAGGCAGCCGGTCATGTTTCTGTGAAAGCTGTATTTTGAAAAGAATTTTTCTGATGCTTTAAAACAGAGGAAAGCAAAGCAAATGACCTTATCCTGCTTTGCATTATGTCACACTCGATGATATTCTTTTGCAGTACTTGCAGATAGCTTGACACATCGAGGCAGACAGCCCCTTATTATTAAATCTGTTTGCAAATGTGCTCAGATTGCCCTTCACATCCACCCCTGGTTATGAGCGGTGGCAGCCCGTGGCTGCAAATCCCAGGTCCCCACAAACACCCACCTTCTCCCCGCCTCCCCACTGAGCTTCCCAACACTTCGGGAATTAATAAAGTGTCCTATGAGGAAAGGAAAAAGGGCTTTCTTCCCCCGCCTGGGGGGGATGAAGGGGAATGCCTCCTTCCTGTGGGTTCTCCTCCTCCACGCCTCTCTGGGCTCCTCACCGAGCTGCTGACCCTGGGAATGTCCCGGTGGCCGGCACGGAGGGACCCAGCCCCTGTTGGGCTGTCTCCTGTCCCCCACCCCGGGTCACATCAGGCCAGCGGCGCTGCTCTCCGCGCTCGGGGAAAGCTGAACCAAGAGTGCCTCACGCTGCTGAGCCGGGCTATTGCTGCAGCGCGTCCTCTCCGCACGCTGCCAGGACCCTGCTTCCTGCTGAAACCACGCTGCTGGTTCTGATTTCCAGCCTTTCGCGGCAAATCCGCTGCGCAGAGCATCCCCCGCTGTCGGCATCGCCTGGTCTGCCTCCAGCAGCAGCCGCGGCAGGGATGCAGAGATGCAGGGATGCAGAGATGCAGGGATGCAGGGATGTAGAGATGCAGGGATGCAGGGATGCAGGGATGCAGGGATGCAGGGATGCAGGAATGCCTGGCTTCCTCGGGAGCCGAGGGGAAACGTTCTCCCAGGAGAAAACTGAGGGAAAATGTTCTTCTCTGATTACAGGCCGCTGGTAATTGGCCCCAATCCTCTATGAGGACCTGGCATTAAATAAATACCAGGCTGGCCAAAGCCGCAGATGGATCAGACTCCCAGAGGTTTTTATTTAGATCCTAATGGATTTTTATCCTACAAGCCGGTCTATGGGATTTGACATTTGTGTTTGCATCTGATGCTATTGCAACACACCTGAGAATCCCTGGGATCCGTGGAATTGCTCCCTGCACCACTGGGAGCTCACAGCAGAGGCTGCCAGGGCAGTTTGGGCATTTCTGCTGAGGCACTCACTGTCTGTCTCTTCCAGACTTGTCGGCTTTCAGTGTCAGTGAATTTGTGCTTTTCCTTATGGGAGGATGAACAAAAGGCACCACTTAACCTTGTTTCCTTTGTTTCGAAATGTTTTTCTCCTTTCTCATTCTCCTCTTGAATGATCCACCCCCCACTTTTTCATTAGGTATGGAAATGTGGTGTAGGACCACGTTTTTTCATTGTTATTCTCCTATTCTCCTTACATACATCTGTCTTTCCAATGCTAAAGGTGATACTGCAAGTTGAGAATGTTGTTTTCTTCCATGAAACCACCACAATATTTTCATCTACTGTTCTCTCTCCCTTTCTCTCCATGTCTTGTTTTCTTGGCCACCATTGTCTGTTGATCAGATGTTTTTGTTAAGTTGTCCAGAGTGATGTGTGGGTTTTTTCCTTCCCCTGAGTGGTTACAATTAAGTTAGAATCCATCAATGTGTATGAGTTGTTGGCAATGTTGCTTTTGATAGGCATTACCTTGTACTTGTCTGTATTAAATTTCAGCTGTCATTGTTTTCTTAATTGCCTGTGTTAGATAATGTTGAATTTCCCACAGTCCTCTCCTCCTGACTAAAATGAATAGCATTTGTATCACAAATGCTTCAAACTTGACACCTTTTTTTCCCCCATGCCATTTAAAACTTCACCTTGGCTTGGCTGATTTAATTTGCTATCAATTTCTCATATTTTGAGGCATTCCTCTCTTTCCTTTCCCTCTCTCTGTCTCTCTGCCGCCTTGTCAGCTTTGAGGAGGTTTCCTCTGTGGTAGGAGGTGTTTTGCACACCTTGGATTTAGCCAGGATGGGTGAGGAAAGCTCCATTTTCCTTCAGGTGAAAGGGTGAAGATGTAGCACCGGTGGTTTAAACCCTCCAGGAGCTCTGGGATATGGGTTTGGGTTGTTAAACCCGGATTTTCTCAGCCAAATCCAGCTAATCCACGTCTGATCTCGTGTCCTCCTGGCCAGATCAATGTAATTTTTGGGATCTGCCTGATACAGGAGTGGGAGAGCCGTGATTCAGGAGATCTGGCTTTTATTTCCCACTCTCCCACATCCCTCTTTGTGTGGATCTTGACAAGCTGCTGTTCTTCTCCAGCTGCTGCTCCGTTTGTGTACTTTGCTTGTTCAAATGACATCCCTTCACAAGGCGTCTGCAGGAGGATGGTTTTCATCTTCGGAGCCTGCTGCTTCTTCAGGGGTACTGGTTATTATTAATTAAGACATTTTTGAAGGTCTAATAAATAATAACAGCTTTTCTTGAAAGTATTGTTGCCTTCCTCAAAGGACTCTAATAGATTAGAGAGGGGACACTTTACTTTCTAAAAGCCACACCGTGCCACATCACGTTCATCCAGAGAGTTTATTATAACTTTCAACCCCCTAATTTAACAAGTTTACTTACTGCTGAAGTAAGCCTTTGAAGTCTGGAATTATCTGCTCACTTCGAAAGCATGGAATGATCATTTCCATGCCAGCAAAAATTACTGAGTGAAATTGGGTGATAATTTTAGTCTTAATTTGGTTTTCAATCTATGAAAGTTTCTCGATATTTTTAAATGATGTGAAAGGATCTCCTCTATTCTGTGTTGCCCAAAATAGTCTACTGCAGCAAATTAAGGCATTTGGTAACTTGGCCTTTATGAGAAGCCTGTATGGCTTTTCTCCCTTTGAAACACCTCTTTGAGGCAGAACTGCATGCCACATTAGCAGGTTGGCAGACCAGACCCTCAGAAGGGGCTGGAGGACCATAAAGAGGTGAGGAGAGACCTCTGGCATCGCTCCCGAGGCAGATGAAAGGCACAGAGAGAGTTTATGAACCCATCTGCAGGGGAAAGGCAGCAAACTTGCCAGTTCAGCGAGCTCAGTTGAATCCTTCCCAGCCAGGGTAGATCCAAAGTTAATCGCTTGGAGGTCTGTTGGTATTTTTATCCCTGCATTTATATTTTATGGAACCATCTGGTCCCATTAAAGCTTTCAAAGTCAGCTTGGATTGAATTGAGTTTCCCGGGAGCTGAGAAGAGGAGGAGTAAGAGTGGGTGAGGTGTGGGGATGAAGGAGGTCTCAGTGCAGAGCGAGCCCTGACAAACAGAGGGTCAGGGGGAGAGGGCTGAGGCCAGTTTGGAGCTCAGCATTTAAACCCTGAGAGGTGACGGGGCTCCTTGCTGTGCCCGCCCTGGAGCTGCCTGGTTTTCCAGCTGGAACTTTCCTGTCTGGTGAAACACCATCAGCATCTTTTCCTCTGGGGTCACTCGGAGAGGAGGAGGCCTTGCAGCTCTCTGTGAAAGCAGTGGTGACAACTTGAAAAATGTTTTCAGCAGCAGCGAGTGCCCTTCCTGGGCAGGAGCTGGGGAGAGTTGCTCCAGGACATTGAAGTCTCCAGCTGGGTCCCATCGACTGCCCCAGCCTGATGCTGTGCACAAAGTGGTCCAGGACCTCATTCCCACATTTCCACCCCTCTCTCGTCAGCTGTGCAGAGCTGGGGAGGGAGCTGCCCTCGGGAGAGGAGCTGCAGCCCTGGCTCCGTGCTCAGGTCGCTGCTGTGCTCCAGCAGTGCCAGTCCTGAGAGCGGAGCAGCTGCTGAGCCACCCAGACCTGGAGCCTTCCCCTCCTCGTTTCGGTGTTCGGAGCCTGCTGGTCCCTTCCCCATCCTGCACGTTGCCTTTCCAGGCTGTGGCCTGGAAAAACGGGAGTCCCCGGGCGGGCATGGAACCATTTGCCTTCTGCTCCACAGCGCTGGTGGCTTTCCCAGGGCTGGCCCGGCTCACACGGGTGGCACTCCTGGAGGGTTTGGCTGGGACACAGCCCTGCCGTGCCCGCTTGGGAGGTGAGTGGTTACTGTGTGAATCGTCTGCTTTTCAGTGTGTTCCCAGCCTGTTTGGAGATGGGGAAGGAATTTGTGGGTGTTGTGGTTTTTAGGAGCACCTCAGGTGCCACAGCAATCCGGGAATAGAAACCCTTCCCTTTCCAGCAAAACCGGCTCTTGTTAGATGGAGCTGATGGTTCCACACACATCTGAAAGGCACGAGCCACCACTTTTATGGAGTTCTTCCAGAGAACAACTTGCATTTGCTCTGTAAACGTTGCTCCTGCAACCCCCTGTGATTTTTTTCAAACACCCCTAACCCGAATCCATCCCTTGCTGCTGCCCGAGGATCTCGCAGCACCATCGGATGGCAACTCCTGCTCTCCAAAGGATTGGAATGAGTGTCTGAAAAGCCCCTCGAGATGCAGAAGAAGGTGCTTGCCAAGGAACCTGCTATTTCCTGGGCAGAGGGAGACTTTTGCAAACCCAGGGCACCTCCTGTTTGCAGTAAGGGATATTTTGTGGTGATAACTTGGCCCAGCTTATCGTGGTCACAATTTTGCCTCTTGTCCCCGAGTACCTCGGAGCTGCTGATAATGCTGTGGCTTTGGGACAGCTGCTCTTGAGCGTGTTAGATTTGAGTGAATAATTCATGGAAGCAATTTATTCATTGAATTCACCAGTCTCAAGCTCGGGGTATGTCTGCTGGGCAAGTTGTTATTTCCTTCAATTTATTAGTGGTGGAGTAATATGCTGATATACATTGAGACTTCTGTGTCAGAAAACATTTGTAATTCAGGAATCTGGGCTGGCTGGTGAGCTCAGAGGGGCAGATGAGGGATGGGGCCCTCCCCTGGGAGGCTGCCCTGAGTTTTTTGGGAAAACATCCTTTGGAAAACTCTTTGCTGATCCACCCTGCTCTGGCAGCCCTGCTCTGCTGGGCGTGAGGGGCTCTGGGTTTGGGAGGAAGAGGGGCTGAAGCTGTTAATAGCCTTAAACCAGCTTGTGCACAGGGCTTTTCACTCACCCTCTGCTCCTCAAGGGCCGGGGGAATCGGAGCTCCTGGTACTATTTAAGTGGCTCTCCAGCTGCTCCTTCTCATCCTGTCATCTCCCTGCCTGCCTTTGATTAATGACTGGACCATCCTTTCCAGTGCTTCCCTCTCTCCTTCTCTTAATTCCCTATTTTTTCCCCCCTTTCCCCTCCACTTCTATTTTTTTCCTCACACAAACTGCTGATCTAAATGTTCAAAATAAATTATGCTGAATAATGGATGAAGGCAGCTGCATAATTTATGGTGCCACAGGGTGAGGCGAAGCCCTGTGTGCTCTTCCTCTGCTTCTTGCCCCCTGTGCCATCCCATGCCCTTTCTCTGAGCCAGCTGAGGAGCTGGTGGCACCAGGTTTGCCTGTGGCTGCTCTTCAGATCCCACTTTCATTCAGAGAAGGGATTTGGTATCACAGGATTACACACCCAGGGGTGTTGTGGCCATGGGAGATGCGAGGTGCTGATGTTCAGCCCGTCAAAGGTCGTCCAGCCTGCTGGGGCAGAGAAAATGGGTTTAATTAGTCACCCCATGGCGCTCCCCTCCTGCCTTTCTGCAGCAGGATGGTGCTGCTGGAAAAGGCTTTAAGATAGTTGGAAGGGGTGAGTTTCTTCCTTTTGGGGTCTTGCTTTGCAGCAAGTGTCAGTATGAGAAAGTCTGCTGTTGGTTAGCGTGATTCATTCTGGCAGGCTGAGGCAATTTCTTCTGACTTTTATATTATATTCAGAATTTCTCTCCATAAGGATATCAGATATAATTATAATATGTTGAAATGAAGTACTTCAACCTTATCAAAAATAACATTTTGATAATTTTTCGCTGAAAATGTCAACACAATCAATAGGTTCTTGCAAATGTTTTCATTTCATTAAACTCAGCAGATTGTTCTGCTGGCGTGTTTTAACCCACACTAAATATCCTTTTTTCCATATTGGGATGAACTTAGATAATAAGGTTACCTTTACAAAGCCACATGGTGATGAAGTAGAGCTTTTTAGCAGCAGCCCTCCATGTTCCTTATAAAAGGATGAAAGAGTGGCAGAGATGACTGAGACAGTGAGGAGAAGAAAAAAGGAGAGACAGAGAGACATCATTTTTCCCTCTCCAAGTTTATTATCCCATCCGTTTGCCTCTCTCTCTCTCTGATGTCTTGTCCGTCAGCCGCTAAAACCTAATTCTGTAAGAAATAAATACAACTTGAGTAAATTAAGTGAAAAGGCTGCACAGAACCCAATTACTCTCTGTCCCCCGGACGCTGGGGAACAGAGTTCATTTCCCTGTAACGAACAATGTGCTGAGTGACAGGCTGGCAAAATGAGCCGTGGTTTCATCCAGGGGCAAATGTGGGGATATGGAGTAGTTAGGGAGGGTTCTGTCTGTGGAGGTGGAGGTGTGGGGATGCAGGAGCCTTCCCCTGGAACACTCCAGCTCCTCTGTCTGGCTTCCCAAGAGACATCACCTTTATTGTGGAAACCATTTGTTGCTAAAACTGGGAGCAGTAGACATGGTTAAAGGTGCCCCAGTGTTTCCTTTCAGTCTCCAGGTTTCATTTGCTTGAGGGCCTCGGTGTTGTGCAGGCAGAGCCATCCCCTGCCAGGAGAGAAGTCCAGGAGGACCACGGCAGGCACGGAGCACTGCCTTGCAGCCTCTGGAAGGAGTTCAAAAAGAGGTAAACCCGAATGTGTGTGGGCTCTGCAAAGTGGTGTGGCTGAGGAATTAACCTGGGAGTCAGGACTGAGCCCTGCTCTGTCGCAGCCCTGACTGCGTGACCTTCAGCAAATGGCTTTGCAGTCTGCCTCTCTCTTCCCCAGCAGCACATCATTTTGTTCACTCCTCTCCTCTGATTGCAGGCAGCTTTGGTAAAAGATTTTGTTCCTCTGTGTGTGTATTGAACTTGGCACAAAAGCTGCTCATTCCAGCTGTTGCTGTAATACGTGTGGGGAGCTTTGTGAGGAGTGCTGGAGTAGGGCAGGAGGGAGCCTGGCCTGAAACCTCCGCTTGGCTTTTCTTCTGTGCTTGTAGGACTAAACCCAAGAGCTTAAGTCAAGCCGAGGTGAGAGTGAGCACGTGCATTAAGATTTTTTGGGGCAGAGGACGGGGTGCCAGTCTCGTGTAACGCAGGGGTCGACGCGGCTGCTGTGACGCTGCCGACGCGGAGCTGACGGTGTCTGCTGGTGCCATAAATGAGGATGAGCAAATTTCCCCTGTTCCCTTTGCCTCTTTGCATGCACAGGCTCCTTCACATGGCTTCCCGAGCGCTCCGCAGGGATTATCCAGGATGCTGGACTGGAAGGGCTCCACAGGGCCCTGCTGTGTGCTTGTTTAAAGTTGGGGCTGCCTGCGGCGAGGCTGAGCCAGCACAGCTCGTTTGCAGGAGCCGAGGTGGTGCAGTGGGTAATGACTGCTCGGGAGAGGGAACTTGCGGTGCTTTATTATGCGGAATATCCAGGCGGTGAAAGACAGCTGCTGCTGCTCTGTGCAGTATTATACCCCCATAATCAATATCGGGGAGGAGGAACTGCTGGGCAACCTGTTCCCTATTATGGGCACTTAAGCAATGCTTGGGTTGACAAAGAACCTTGTACCAACTGCAGGCAGCACATGTTCAACATGCTCCTCATATATCAGGGAGCGATCCAGCCAAAAGCCCAGATGCTCTTGACAGCTAACTTTGGAGGGGAGCTGGTGACAAAGCAGCCTTTCAACCACAGGAGCCTCCTTTTTCTCTGGATGCTTGAGGGATCAGCTTTGCCTGAGCCTCGGAACCTGGAGCAGGGAGACTGATGGTGGTGTGCAATTAAGTCCCTAAATATCACCCAAGCAGGCGGCTGGAGCGCTGAGATCTGATGTCAGGGGTGAAGGACCTGGAGCCAGGACTGCTGGGCTGTTTCTCTGGTGCTGCCACTGATTCATTTTGACTTTGAGCAAGTCATTTAATCGCTCAGTAATTAATGCTATTCATACAGCTAAATTGAGTACTGCTAGGTACGTGAGCTCTCGCTGCAGGCACACTGTGGCCATTCAAAAAAATCACAGCAACACCTAGAATAGAAGAGAAGGTGTTTGATTTCAAAGCGTCCTGGGCTGCCACTTGAATCCTTCTCATCATGTACCTAAAAAGGGCCCGTGGCAGATCTCTGAAAGGCTCCACTTCCTTCCTGCAGGAAGGAGTGATGCCCACGGGCCAGAGCTGGGAAATCCATCACCTACCTCAGCAAATAAGTGTTAATGAAGTTCACAGGGAGTCGGGGAGGGATGGTGGTAGGAGACAGCAGATGATTCCTGCTGTTTTAGCACCGATCTCCTCCCTGACCCAGTGGTTTGAAGCTGGCACAGCAGACCCAGGACCTTGGCTCCTGTGCTGACGTGACCTCCTGCTCTCCTGATCCACCCATTTAACCGAGGAGCCGCCGGAGTCAACCAGAGCCAAGTGTTTGCAAGCAGGGCCAGTGCCTGGTGCTGAGTGTTTTTATTAGCTCAGTACAAACTGCAGCAGAGCACTTATTGATTCCCGTGATCCACTGCCATCATTTGTAAACTTTTGGGGAAGCAGGAATGGGAGCAAAGGCTGCTGCACGATCCCAGTCACTGGGGCATTCAAATTACCTTTACTGAGAGGAGTATTTGCTGTTTAAGACTCGACTCCAGGCCTGGCTGGTGGGTCAGGAAGGGCTTGGAAAGCAGTGAGTGAGTACAAAGAGCTGCAAACTCTGTCTTTGCCCACAACCCAAGACACGTGGCTTTGCCCAGGGGCTGGAGGCCGTGTGCATGCTGCTTAACCTCTGTGTTACAAGGCAGAATGAGAGACCTCTTGCGTTTTTATCTGCCCTGCCTTGAACTAACGCTGCCTGGAGAGGCTTTCTTGTGCTCACAAGAAGTAAAATGAAAGATCTTTGGACCTTTAGCTGCAGGGCTTTGCTCAAATTCCCCTGTACTTACTCTTGCTCCTGGCAGACCCCTGTAATTGCACTGCGTTTCTCTGTATTTATGCAGATATGTTATATATCAATCTGCTACCAAGTGCATCAATTTCTTGACTAAACCTGCTGTTTGGGAGTCCATTAAGGATGTTTTGTTGACCAGATGTGGCCCCGAAAGGGAAGCGTTGCCCCTTTTCAGCTGTTGTGGATGTGGGTGAGGGATGTGAGGGAGCAGGGATGGAAATATCCGCGGTTCTGCACGCACTCAAAACGACTTCTGGGAAGCTGGGATAAGCATCTTGTTCCTTCAGCTTTTGAAAACGGCAGATCTCTATCACTCAGAGGCGTTTTTCACCTAAATAGTGGCAGTAGATCCACGGGGTCCTCTGGGGGAGCAGTGGAGTTACTGCAAAGTCAGGACAGTTTAACTGGAATTTACAAACCCACCCGGGATTTTGTGTCCGTGCTTCCTTTGAATGGGAATTCAATACCCGCGTTCCCCGAATGGCTTAGAAAGTTTGGCCGCGTGTTTTCCAAAAGGAGGTTTTACAAAAAATGTGGAAAACCACCAGTGAAATGTGTTTTGCCACACAAAAAACCCGGTGAATTTTGGATGGCTGGCTTTTAACTTATTAGCAGCTATGGGATGTTGTGGCCCAACAGAGGAAATAAAGCTCCAGTTATCCCCTTCAGTGCAACTTCTACCTCCTAAAGAGATGTCAATTGTCCAGTACAATTTAAAAACACATAAATCCATGTGCATTTTTTTTACTTGCTACATCTGTTTAGATTGATATGTACTTTTAGAGATGCTAAATTGCATTTAGAGGGTGGAGTTAGGGGAAGGAAGAAGGGGAAAGGTGGTAGCAGAGATAGAGCCTGTGAATTAGCTAGGCTGGAGGGAATGATCCGGGCTACTGACTCATCCTTCTTATCCACACATCAACTTTCTGTCCCCAAGGCCACACTGCCAGGCCCTTTCCATTGCGTTTCCTTCAAATACACCTTCCTGTGCCTCCAGTCTCTCCCCTGGCTGGAGGTGTTGATGTCTGGAGGAGTAATTACTGCGGGGATGGACTGGGAGCCACCTGGCACTGTCTTGCCTCTGGTCCTGCCCTCCACGGGGAAATTTTGAGCGTGTCAGAGCGATGGCTTTGCAGAAATTCCCAGCTGGCGGGACGCGTGTTTGGGCTGCCTGGCTGGCCGGGAATTCATTAGGAACTTTTGTGTTTGCAGCTGTCTCTCGGATTATATCTTTATTGATCCTGCCTGCCCATGGCCAATGGGAAATATGTGGAAATGATGAAGCTCTTCTGAAGGGGAGTTCATAATCTTGCTCAAACAAAGCCAGGCCCCCAGAGAGAGGGATGAATGGCCTGTGTGTAGCCTATTTTGAGATGATATGGCTATCACATCTTGTTCCCCTTGTTTTACTGGGATAACATTCAATTACCCCTGCCAACAGCAGCTTCCCGTAAGGGTTGTTGAGACAGCTAATTGCTTGCCCCACTTACTCCAGATGAGAAACACAAGGCAGCTCTGAGGCTGTGTGGGGCCAAGAGGATCACTGGGAATGGCAGCAGTTTTAGGACTGAACAAGTCCCCTAAAGACCTGGTGTCCTGAGGGGGTTGTGGAGCAGGAGGTCAGTCTTGAGCCCGGCTCTGCCATGGCTTTGCTGCTTGACCACAGGAGATTGGCTTGGTTTTGTGGCAGGGTGTGAGGGAAAGGCCACGGATGCTGTCTGGGAGATCGGGGAGATGCCAAGTTAAGCTGGAGTTTGTGCTCCCTGAGCATTAGCAGTGGGTGGCCCTTCCTGTGCCTTGCTCTGGGGGCACATAGGAGGGCGAGATGGTGGCTCTGTGGGGTGCAGGGGATTATTTGGGCTCTGCTGCCCTCCCTGCCAGGGCTGCACAGCCGGTGCCAGTGCCAGCAGCTTCAGCAGGGAAGCTTCTCCGCAGCCCCCGTTGTTCCAGGCGAGCCTGGGCAGAGCTGTCAGCAGGTAACAGCTTTCACTCCTGTTCTGTGCAGCACCCCAGAGAGGCAGAGCCCGAGCAGCCCCTATCGATGCCTGACAGCACCTTCCTGTTTGTACACCCGAGCGAGGAGACAACTTGTGAGACAACTGCACTTAGCCCCTGCCAAAGCCAAGCGCCGGAGAAGTCCCTGATGTATTTAGAGGAACACACTGTCTTGCTGCGTCTGCTTTGGAGAAACCTTGCTAATCCTTCCTGAAAAGCCCAAAGGGGGATCCAAAGCAGCTTTTCATTAGCCAGACAAGCCCTACAAGTTCCCCGGCAAAACACATACGAGGGAGGGATGCTGCCGCAGGCGGACTGACGGAGGGGAGGGGAGGGATGCGCTGGGCAGGGAGAGGGATGTGATGGGCAGGGAGAGGAATGAGAGTGCTGGCCTTGCATCGGGAAAAGGCTGGGAGCTCTGGAAGGGGCTTGGAGGCTTTAGGAAGGACCGAGAGCTTTGCATTGCAGGGAGAGGTGAGAAAAAGTGGCGTTCCTCCCTGCTTTTGGGTGTCCCCTGGGGCTGCAAACCTCGGGCAGAGGGACCTGCTCTTTTCCCACTGGAGGAAGGCTCATTCCAAGCCTCCCTGATGATGGATAGCCCTCGCTGCTGCCTGCAGCCGGGGCTGCCTGGCGTGTTTCTCTATGCATGTGCAAACAAGCTATCCCTGACACAGCGCCTTTATGGCAGAACAACTCCATCCCTCGCGCTGGGCTCTGCTGTTTCTTGCTGAGCCAGTACAGCTCGTACAGGAACTGAGTGTAAACAAGCCCAGAATGTGTGGAAAGCACTTATTTAGACTTCCTGCTGCATCAGAGAAGGGATGGGAGTTCATTTCTCAGTGGGGCTGGCTGATCCAGCAGGGATGGGGGTCTGCAGTCAGGACCTGGGACGAGTGCAGACTGCAAGGTCATTAACGCTGCTGTGCACATGTAAATATTCTGCTGCCTCTTTGCCTCGCTCCTGCTGAGCATCCATCCCTGAGCTGCCGGCTCTGCCTTTCCCTGTCTCTCCCAGCCGGCAGAGCCCGGAGCTGCAGCGGGTTGGATCCCACCCGGGATCAGGCTAATACGTGGTGCTAACAGGTTGTCAGCTCTGGGGCTGTAAGAGGATGCGTTCCCCAGGCTGTGGGAGCTAAATCCGGGTGGACGTGACTTGCATGTCCACAATTCCCCTCTTGAGTTGCAAGACTTGCAGGAGCTGAGAGTGCTCTGGTGATATCTGCAGGCATGGCAGAAAATCGTTTTCGGTGGTGGAAAGTGACTTTGCTGTATGGATAAAATCTTGCGAAATTACTCTGGGCTAAGAACAATTTGTTTCAGTCTCCATCTCCCAAGATAGTGATGTTGGAAGAGTCCAGATTTGCCAGACCTTCTGTCTGTGCACCCATTTTGGATGCTGGGTTTGGGTGTTTTTCTGTTGTTCTGCATGGGCGTGCTTGTGGCCTCGGGGACAGCAGTTCCACTAAAGCAGATAAAGGACTTTAAATAATAAGCACCTGCTAAGGTGTTAGGAGAATACCGGGGTAAAATTAAACCCCTGCTGAAGAACTGGGTGCATAAGTGCTTGTGTGAGAGCATATAGACATAAAGATGTCATTTTGGTGACTTGGGGCAAGTGTTCAGACCTGCCCTTCTCATGCAGCGGGGCTCGCTGAGAGTCCCCACTGAGACAGGCAGAGGAATTTGGGAGCAATATTAATTTAGATGTCTCTCCTTCCCGTTCCAGGCCTGTTGTTATGGTGCTGTTGGTGTGTAATAAAAGACCTTTCAGTGCTGGGGGAAATCAAATAATCCTACGCAAATGTGAAGGCGTTTGGACAGTGATTGTCCTAATGAAATTGGTGATTCAGCTCTGGCTCTGCGTGTCCCCTTTCCTCCTCTTAAGGTGCTTTTTGCCAGCCTGTGGATTGATAGATTGATGCCTGAGTGCCTTTGTTATCAGGAGCTTGTCATTAAGGGTTTGTGCATCGCTTAGAATTGAGACTGACCTGGGCTTTTCTGGCTGGGGAATATTTTGGAAAAGATTTATGAATTTTATGAGATGGACTTAAGTAGTAGATAGTGAAGGCTTTGGGATGGTAAAAGAGTATTTATCTTGAAAAATAGGAAAATATTATGAACCTTGACATCTCTTTCGCTCTAGAGGCAGCCTGTGAACTCTTAGAGCTGGAAAATTACTTGGAGAATGTGCCACAGGGCAGTGTTTTCTCTACTCTGTCCTGCCTCCTCCTGTCTTACACCCTCTCCTGGCTTGACAGGGCAGAAAAGACTGTGAAGGAGAGCAAAATGAATTTTCTGGGCTAAGGGAGTTCCAGCTCTCCTTCCTCCCTTCCCAGCAGCCCAGCCTGTGTCAGTGTCCTTGGCCCGGGCAGTGGGAGTGGGGATGCCCTGGCAGCCCTGGGCACTGGGATACTGGTCCAGTCAGGTGTGCCTGATGGCTCCCAGTATCAGATCCTGGGGACACGGGTGCCCAGGCCTGGGGTGATCTCTTTCCTGGGAAGGGTTTTGCCTGCTCCTCTCGGTCAGTCAGTGATTGACCTGCGTGCCAAAGCAGAAGGGTTTAGGGCCCTGCTGCGTTTTGATCTCTCCTGATACAACGAGGAGCTTCCTCGTGGGTCTCCTCCGTCTCTGATTTCTGTGAAGCCCCATTTCAGCTCCTCCGTCATCGCAGAGCTCAAACCAGCCTTGTCAGAGGCAAGGGGGATAAAAAGCCACCGACCTCTCCTGTTAGAGACATGCTTCCCTGGCTTTCCTCCGGGCTCGGGGACTGCATTACCAAGACTCTCCGAGAAGGAAATGCACTTTGTACAATCTGTTTAACCTCTCCGTGCCTCTGTTTACCCTTTTAAAAAGGTGTAATACCCGCAGAGATGCCGCGAGGATCAATTACTGTTTCTGTATTCTGAGGTCCCTGGATAAAAGGGTAGAGAATTATCCTTGCCAGTCTGCCTCAAATATTGTTTTCATTAAGATTAACACTCTTCAGTAAACAGAACCGTTAAAGCCGCATTAGGTGTTTAATAAGTAATATGGGGTTGTTATCCATCACCGTGTCTTTTCGGAGGGAGCTGCCGGGGAATGCACAGTAACAGGGCTGTGGAAGTGAAGCATCCTGCTCTAATTGCTCGTTTGATTAGCAGCACTTAGGGTTACGTGAGGATGATTGGGTGGACCTCATCAAAATTCCTCGTTTCAAGGGCACAGAAGCAACAGGAGACACAGAACGGCATCAACAAGTCTGGGGATTGTTGAGACCAAGATACAGAAACTCCACTCTGCCTTGCAGGCAGCCTCTGAAATCTGGGGAGAGGCAGCTCAGGGCAGATGGGGGGTGAGGGGATGGGCAGAGGGCTGCAAATCCTGCTAAATCTTGGCAAATATAAAAGAAAAATTAAATAAATTAGTCAGGTGGTGTGGTTTCCCGTTGCCTACAGACAGTATTTGTGTGTCCTTGGTTATGAATCCAGGGCTGCTCCACGTGGAGTACTTGGGCTCCAGCAGGAGTGGGGAGTCTGGTGGAGCTGCGCTCCCACTCCCCATCCCTGAACTCTGTGGGGATGGCAGAGTTCACAAAAGGAAGATTTCCTGACCTGGTGTATTAACTACTCTTTAAATTCTTCTTTTTAGCTGTTTCACGTGCTCCCAGACCCTTCCAGGCTAGGACCTCTCAAATCTCCTCCTCACTTTTGGTCACTATCCTCGCAGTCCTAACCATAGGAACAAGTCTCTGTCTCTCCCCATGTTTTTGGCTCTTCTTTGCCCAGCCTTGGCTGGCAGGAGCCACAGAGCTGAAGAAAAATAGAGTTTTAAAAGCCAGCAGCCAGAACTGGGTCCTCAGCTGGGTCAAGTGCTGTGCTGATTTACACTGGCTGAGGTTCTGGCCCATAATCTTTTGTGCTCTATCATAAATATTACGTTGATTTAAAATGAACGGATCTGTCTCAAACTTGGCTGAGCCTTCAGTGTAAATAATGCAACCCTTGGAAGTCCACTTCCACGTTGTCCTTGCTGCCTGTGAGGACATAACTCTGTCTTAAGGGTTTGGTAACAGGAGGGATTTTCCTTGCCTGCAATTTTGCTCAGATTTGGAGGAATTTCTTTCCAGTGGGCTGGCAGACCCATGCCTTGGTGCATCCAGCTTAGGATGCTGTCTTATTCCCTCGCCTCTGGAAACAGCAGTGCTGGAGCTTGGTGGTCACTTGTGCTGGGGCATGTTCACAGTTGTTGATTGCAGATGTTGGGTACTGATTTTGTCGTGTGCAAGCCTGGAAGTGACGGGGACATCACAGCTGTGATTCCCAGAATTCACAGAGTTATCCACCCCGGAAACTCGGACAGCTTTTAGCCAAGACTGACGTGTGAATAATACACATGAAAACCAGTTGAGTTTGTGAGGAATTACCTCAGTCTGAAAGCATGCCCTGACCCAGTTTGGGTGCAGCGGGCCTGTCTGTGGCTTGAACAGTGGATGGCATTCCCAATCCGTTCAGAGCCATCGCTGCTGCGCTCCAAGGCAGGCGTGAAATGACAGCGCCTGTAAGCCCTTGGCTTCACGTCTCTTCCCCGGGGAGGTGCCTTCTGAGCCATCACTGCCTCGGAGTGCTGCTCCCTGCTAAGTCCCGAGGAAATCCCATTCTGCCCACCAGCCAGAAAAGGAGTCTGCGGGATTTCTACCAGCCTGGAAATAATGGGAGAGTAACACCAATTAAGAGGACAGGCTGAGCCCGTCTCCCGCTGCTCCGCGGAGGAGATCAAGGCGGGTTTGTCGCCGTTTGAAGAGTGGCCTTTGAGGAAATTGTCAGTGAAGATGTTCTGAAACTGCTCCAAACGTTGTAAGTTGCTGCTGCTCGGATACATAGCGGGAGAGTGGAGTCTCCTCTGAAGAGGAGCCTGAGGAAGGGCAGCAGAGCCGGATCCCTGTGGGAGGCCGGTGGGAGCTGACTCCCAGGATGATGTGGCAGGATGAGAGGGTTAAAGCTGCTGAGAGCTGAGGTGGAGAGGGAAGAGGTTGAAGCAGGAGTTTGTGGGGCCAGAGCAGCAAGAGCAAGGATGTTGTTTGCCTTGAGCTGGGGGTGAAAAGAGAAGGGTAGCTTTTTCCCCTAGGATTGTCTCCTTCCTTACAACCCCCATCTTCTGGAGCGGGGTGAAGGATGAGGAAGGACAAGGGGATGGTGCAGGAGCTCAGACAGCTTTGCTCCAGGCTGGCAGTCCAGCACAGAGCCAGAATCTGTCTGGGGCACTGCGTGGTGAAAGATCTCTGGGAAGAGAGATGTAGGAACGTTTCCATCACACTGATCCCTCTTCAGTGAGGGTCCATCAGCAGTTTTTGGATTTTGGGCTGACAGCAGCCTGGCACAGTGTCCTTAGCTGGGCCTCTCCTCACCGAATTGAGGGATGGAGTGTGTGAGTGAAACCACAGGGTTTTGTCCGTGACACAGAGACCCAGCAGGCACAGCTGTCCCTGGGCCACCGAGCCATCTTCCCACCTTCTCCATCGCACAAGCTGTGAGCTTCCAGCAAGGAGCTGCTCGGGCAGAGTGTCAGCCTGCAGCCCCTGTGGTTCACAACCTTCTGGCTTCATGGGGCTGCCCAGAGCTCCTCGGGTTCGGCAGGTTTTTAACCGTCTGTTTTCTGCCGCTGCAGTGCCAGAGCAGCTTCATCTTCCAGTGCTCCAGCAAGCTCCTGCCAGCCCCTGGGGAGCGGAGAGCCCGAGTCCTCCAACGCAGGCCCTGGCACTGATCACCACCAGGATTTGGCTGCTCTGAGCAAAGCCGTGCATCTCACAGGCAGCTTTATCGAGCTCCCTTGGACGCTCACCAGGCTAAGCCACAGAACTGCCTGTGTCAGCCCCCGGCCCTGGGATGGGGCAGAGGGAATGCTCACGGAGGGCAAGAGCAGTGGCCATTGCTTGCAGTCCCTGTGCATCAGTGTCTGGTGTCTCTGCACCTCTGACCCAGTGATTTATTTAAACCCTTGTTACGGAGGAGGCCAAGCCCAAAATACGGCTCCAGCCCTCTGCAGGACTGAATTAAACATGTGCCATTGCTTCTTGCAGGCTCTTGCTAATTTTTGTGCAGGGAGGGAGGAGGGAGAGCTCAAACAGATGGCCCAAGTATCACTCTCGCTGTCTCCTACCTCCTTCCCAAATAAATGAGTGGCTCACAGAGAAGTTTGGAGGGTGTAATGTGCTTTCAGGGAGGACACTTTCCAGGCAAGGCTGAGGCTGAGGCTGCTGGGGTCAGTGTGGATGTTGCTCTTACACCCTCTTGTCTTGAGACACCAGTTAATTTATGCAGCACTTGATCAGACTCTCATTACTGGAGATTCTGCAGGGACAACTAGCATGGGTATTATTTTATTTCCTTGCTCCATGTTCATTTAGTTCAGTAATTTCTTTCCCTCAGGAAAGTGTGGCTCAGATGAAGCATCTGGATTTTCAATAAGGTCCATCTTCATTTTAAGGTGGCAACAGGCATTTGGTTTCCCTGCAAAAAACAACCCCATCACGCCCCATTTTAAAGGACAGGGTTTTTTGTGTAGTGATTCTGGATCCTGTTGATGAGAGCAATACATGGGAAAAGCCCAGGATCCAGGATCAGAGGGAGTCTCGATCATGCTGGGAAGGTGTTAGAAAGGTCCATCAAACAGGTCCATGACCCAAGAACATCGATGGCCCTGCCCTGGGCTGGCAGATGGGTGTAACCACCATATCCAGGGGCTCTGGCAGAGGGCAGGAGGTCAGGCTTGGTCAAGTCCTATGGGGATCTCTTTGGATGGGACCTGGCTGTGTCCCCTCCTGGCCATCCCTCCTGGCTGGAGCCTGCTGGGTTGTCCAGCCTGGGGCTGTGGAGGAGTGGAGGCGATGCAGGGAGGGACAGCAGCCGCCAGTGGAAGAGAAAACGCTGACATAAATTAATCAAACGAGGCATCTCACAAGATTGAATTAGATCCTGATTTATGACTGCAGTGCTGCTGCTTCTGCAGTTCTGATGCTCCATGCTTATTCCTCACCCCCTGATTTATGGGGAGGCTGCTGGTGGGAAGGGGCCCCTGTGGAAGGGATGGATGGATGGATGGATGGATGGTGTTACCAGCTGGGTAATACCAGCCATCACATCCTGCTGCTCTTCAGGACTTCACCTACTCAACTGCTGTATCAGCTCATTTTCGAGGTGTTTTGGATGCATCACGTAGCTGTTGAAAGGTTGATGCCTGGAACAGGAGGGAGCCTTTGATCCTGCATCTTGTTCATTCTCCACCTCCTCAGCACACCAAGAAAACCCCTTCTTTCATCTTCTTGTGACCAGAAAGGTTTTTCCAGCCCCTTCAGGTTGGGTTGCCCTGTGAGTGAGGCCGGTTTATCTTCTGAGAGATGTTTCTTCTGCCAGGGATGCCGATCCCTTCATTTCTGTTCCACTCGGAGAGCTCCTGTAGCTCCTGGCTCCCTTGTCGAGCCTGTCGAGGGGAGCCTGATTTGTCTGGACGTGTCCAATACGTTCCCACACTGCACAAGCAGCAGGTTGGCAGAGCATGAAGTGGCTGAGCAGAAGTGACTCCTCAGCCTTCACCGAGGAGCCAGAGTAGCTTTGAGGGAACCTGGTGCCAAGGTGGCTTCAGAGAGACTTTTGGGGACCTCACCCCCCAGGTGGGGGGAGCAAGAGAAAATAAAGGGAGTAGGTGAAAATTGAGTGCTGTGACAACGAGCAGCTCCAAGCAGAAAGTCAGGGTGAGATCGCTGATGAGCAGGGACGGGAAATCCCATGGACATCATGGAAAATAGGAATGTGTAGGTTGTGTGGGATGAGTTAGAGGAGGAATCTGAGGAGACACGTAGAGGGTCTGTGAAGCACACAAGGACAGGGATTTGGAGAGAAATCAATACAGTCCTCCCTTCCTTAGGGCTGTCTTTTATTGCCTATCACCCATACAGGATTCATTCAGCATCATCCATGTAAAGAAAGCATTTTCCAGAGAGTCAACCCCTTCCCTGGCAGTGAGTGTATCCCTCTCTGTGATAACCGGGCTGGGGAACTGCAGAACTTGGCTCAAGCAGGAGGGCAGTAGCCCCCAGCCTTGTTTGCAGTGATGTTCCCCGGGTACCCGGCATCAGAGATGAGGAACAGAAACACATCTTCTGTCTTCCTGCAGCGTATTGATTTTTTGCTCCCTGCTCTGGCCTTTTGCTCATCCTTTTCAGCAGCTGGCGGTGAAATGAAATATAAGGTTTGAAAAACTAAAAATACAAAATGTGACAGCTTCATTGCTCCAAGTGATGGTATTTCGAGGGGACTCGTGACCTGAAAAAATGGAGGCGATGCTGTCCCGGCCTCCCTCCACTGATGTGGTGAGGACCAGAGCAGTGGAAAGGAAGGATTTGGGGCTTGGGTGTGCAGTTGTGTCACTGCCCTGCTTGGGAGCAACCCTGCCCCATCTGCAGAGGCACCTCTGGCTTGCCGTGGAGGTTCGGGAATGGGAAGGGGTTGTGGAATGTGACACTTTTGTCCCTGCCACGCGTTTACACAGGACACATCATCCTGCTGCACCCGTGTCCCCATCTGAGCAGCGAAGGTGGCTGTGGGACCCTGTGGTGATGGGAGCAGGGATAAAGCTGGGAGCAGGGATAAACCCAACATCCCATCGCTGTCGGGACTCAGAGCGTGTTTTAGGGCTATTTACAGGCTTTTGAGTGGTTACTAATTAGCGAGTGCTGCAGCTCACTGCGACACGGCAGCCGCCTTCGTCGGAGAGTGCCCAGCAGGGTTTAAATTACTTGTCATTTGCCTTGTTTTGCTTGGCCATTTGAATGCTTGACTCTCTCCTAATTGGCATCGTAACCGCTGGGGTGACACGCTCAGAGGCTCTTGATTGGATTCCTTATTTTTTTTTTGAGGGGGGGAAGCCTGGCAGATGCCGCAGAAATTAAGCAATAGGATTTAATTCCTCTGTGTTGTTGGAGAGACACGCGATGCAGAATGGAGAAATCCCCTGGGTTTGCCATGTTAGGGTGAACTCAGCCTGAGATTTGGATGGTGCAGGTAGAGTTCAAGCAAGGGGAGTTCATCCTTTCCCTTCTCCCTCGGTGCTGTGGGCTCCTGGGCTTTGGGAAGGTTCTGCAGAGCTGGAGGGCTGGAGGAGCAGGTTGCACACTTGGGTTGGACCAGCAGAGATAGATGATTCTGGAAGGTGTTCCAGGGTGGTGCATGGGTTAATCTGTGTGTGCCTGCAGGGAATTACACAGCCCAAAACCCAGGGCAAGCATAAAAACTGCCCCAGTACCATCGTGAACATCCCGAGGGCTGTGGGGTTGGAACTAGAGCGTAGAATCCCAGAATGGGTTGGGTTGGAAGGGACCTTAAAGACCATCTAATTCCAACCCCTCTGCCATGATACAGTCACAGGGTCACGGAATGGGCTGGGTTGGAAGGGACCTTAAAGACCATCTAATTCCAACCCCTCTGCCATGATACAGTCACAAGGTCACGGAATGGGCTGGGTTGTAAGGGAACTTAAAGAACATCCAATTCCAACCCCTCTGCCATGATACAGTCACAGAATCCCGGAATGGGTTGGGTTGGAAGGGACCTTAAAGAACATCTAATTCCAACCCCTCTGCCATGATACAGTCACAAGGTCACGGAATGGGCTGGGTTGTANATGATCTTTAAGGTCCTTCCAACCCAGCCCATTCCGTGACCCTGTGACTGTATCGTGGCAGAGGGGTTGGAATTAGATGGTCTTTAAGGTCCCTTCCAACCCAACCCATTCCGTGACCCTGTGACTGCAGGGGGTGGCTGGCTGAGCCCCTGGTGCCCCTCTCCTACCTCTGGCTCTGCTGTGAGCCCACAGACCCCCGGGGTTCAGGATCCCCGTGCTCCTGGGCAGTTCCTGTGCCCACTGCCGAGCCCAGCCCGGCGGCGTGCTGCTGTGGTTATTAAATCCGATGGCGATGAATGGGACATGACACCTGTGTATATGATTCAAATCGAGTCATCCCATTACACGGTGTAAATCAATAAACAAAATGTAGCCGCTGACAGCATTTACAGTTCCCCCTATTACTGCCAACCAGCCCATTTTCTGTGCATGAAAGAGGCATTTACACCCCATTTAACTGTGCTTTGATGCGGGATCCTGTTCCCGGGAAGAGGGGAGGCTTTGACAGGTGGCATTAGGAGAAGGGGAGATCTACAGCACTCATTTGCAGAGACCTGAGCCGAGGGTTGTGAAACACATCTTCACCTGTTTGTGCTGTCCATCACCCTAATTGATGATGTGCAGGGCTGGAAAATAGAGCTTGGACAGGGGAGAGGTGATGCCGGTGGTGTTGGAATTCAGCTGTGCCGGTCCTTCCCGATGGATCCTGGCCTCAGGAGTGAGGGAATGTTGTTTTCCCTTCTGTGCTAGCTGGGGAATGGCCTTTGTCTCAATCTGAGTGTCAGGGAGAGAGAAGATGAGGGAGAAGCAGGCTGGGACACGCTCTGAGGGACATCGCTCTTGGAACACCTCAACTGTCCAACTTGATTTTATTTAATGGGCTTTGCAATCTGGTGATTAATCTGGTAATCAGAGCAAATGTTACAGTCACGGCTGGCAATAAAAATATAACCTAAAGTAGATAAAAACTCTCTTTTTCTTCTCTTTTCCTTTTTTTTCCCTGCTGAGAAATTGTCAGATGACATCTCTCCCCTTTATGAGAGGCGGCAGGAGGGAGAGGGAGATGCATGTGATGGGAAAACCTGATCCCTGCTGCATCTCTGCAGGGCTCAGAAAACTTCCAGCTCCTCACTGGTGCAGAGGGGCTGAGCAGGTGTCCCCCACCCGAATTTAGGCAAAGTGATTTTCGGGGGAGGCACGGACAGGGATCAGATCGGCTGCCCTTGGAACTGCAAATTGATAGTTCTGTCTCGTTTCCTGGAACTCCACCAAATAGCTGGATTACTCCAAAAAGCACAAGAAAGGCCTGTCTTTCCCTCTGCCTGCCTTTGTTGTTGCTTGATTTTGTTGGTGTTTTGCCACTGCAGTTGGCTACGTGGATGAAAAGGGCAGTTTTGTGACCAAGAGGCAGAGACGTGGTTAGAAAACAGCAAAAGGGAGCAGGGGTTTTACTAAATGAACTGCTTGAACATCCTTTTGTCAGCATAGAGACATAAATCCAGGCACGTTTTTCGCATTCCTCATCACATTTTCCTGCAGATTTCCACCAAGAATGTCCCTTAAGCCCCAAAACGCAGCTTGGCAGGAGACAGCGCTGGTGTTGATTCTGGAGGAACAGTATTCCCATATGCTTTGCTTAGTCCAGATCTGCTTCCAGTAAATACCCGCAGCAGCCAGGACTGAGGTTCGATTCTCTGCCAGTCATCCTCATCTAAGACTTGCATTTATTTATCCTTTATCATTCCCTTGGCCAGTATCCGGCGTGGCTTCAGTCCTTTCTTTCCCCAGCTCCTCGAGCTTTTATTGTAACTCCCATGGGAATGGGGCAGCCAGCAGCCTGTGTCCCCTGCTGCTGAGGGATGCAGGGGATGGGGATGGCATTTCCAGACTGACTCAATGCCAGACCTGCAGGCTGGAGCCCGTGGAGATGACAGGGAGTGGGGTGGCAGATAGGGAACGGCGCTGGAGCTCCTGGAAGAAGTGGGAAAGGGGATGTTTCAATGCAACTTCTCATTAGAAAAGGTTAAATATATTAAGCCAGGATGTTTCTTCTTATTAAAAGGGTTGGGTTTGATGCTTCCTTTCTAATTAGGAACGAGTCAAGGAAGATTTTGAAAGCTTTTGTGTGATTGTGTTGGAGCTGTTTCCCCGCGGACTCGGGGGCAGTTGGAGTTGGCATGGGAGGGCCCTGGGGTCTGGGTGGGAGTGGAGCCATGTCCTGCCTTGAGGTGGCCGACAGGAAAAAAATACCCTTGGACTTGACGAGTTTCAAGCCAAAAAAGCTTCGTGTGGGCCAGACAGCGCCTCCAGACTGATTAGAGCTGCGGGAAGGTGACCTGGCTCTCCTCAGGCAGCAGGGAGGGGAGCTGCAGGTGTGTTTACCTGCAGGCACCGGGAGTTTTGCACCCTCTGGCACCGAGCTGCATCATTAGCGTTGCCTGATTTCCCTTCGCCACCTTGGGAAAGCTGGATTTTAATGCCTCGGTGTCCTGTGTGCCCTCCTGTGCCCTTCCCCGGGCTGCTGAGCACCGTCTTTTAACTTTGAAGGAATTGTCACCCTTCTTATGCGTCTTTCCCATCTTTCCTTGGCTGTCTGTCACCTTTTGCTGCCAAATTTTCTGGACTGTGAAATGAAGCTTTTATTATCTTCCGAGAAGGGGGGGGGGGGGCAGAAATTAAATTAGTGAAATTAAAAAGATGATGATGATGACGACTGAAACCTGACTTCAACCCTTTTCATTCCGCCTCACGTAGCGAGGCAGCCGGGTCTGTTCTGGGGCTTCTGCTTGGATTGCTGGAAAGAACCGAACTTTTACTTTCAAATTAACCTGTCAAATCATATATTTATAAGGGAATTGAAGGCAGGAGAATGAGGGTCCCGGATATTCCCACGCATCAATTAGGGGGAAAATTAATTACAATTTACTGGCATTACCACATTAGAGCTCCCTTGATTAGACAGCAACTTGCTCTGTGCTCTGGAAAAAGTTAAATTAAGGAGTTTGGAGGGAAGGGGTCCCGGGCTGGTTCTGTGGGCAGAACCTCCAAGAGCAAACTCTTGGATTGGGTATCTCCTCAGAAAAGCTGTTTTGGGATGTGAGTGCATTGGACAGTTGAGAAATTGTTCATTTGACCTTGACAGAGCCCTTGGTTTGGGGCTGGGTGATCTCCATCTGGGGCAGGGAAAAGCTGATCCTCCTTCTCCTTGCCAGCACATCTCACCCCATCCTGGTGCTGCATCCTTGAGCTGATGAGATTCCTGCTTGATCCCACTGCCAGGGAGTCCCAGAGAGTCCATCAGATCCTCTGTGTGGTTGTTCTGGGGGTTATTGAATATTTCACGTGCCTAAATTAGCGCTGGAAGGAGCCCCCGGGCCGTGGTTCCCTCGGTGTCCCTTGTGTGGCTGCTAAATGGAGAGACCTGGAGAAACGGGGCCTGGGGGAATGGCTGCAAAGCTGCTTTTCCATGGGAAAGCCAATCCCATTCCTGCTCCCGACAGCCGGGCCATTAACGATTTGCTGCTGCAATAAAAGGCTGTGGCACGGGCAGGAGCCACGGGGTGAGGAGAGGCACAGCCGGGGGGCCCTGCCACGGGAATTCCTCCCAACCCCGCTTTATTCTGCACCCGAGGGCAGCTTCGTGCCCTGGAGGCGGCAGCTGTGCAGGGGGAAGGTCAGGGAAGGCTTTGGTGGGGTCTGGGGAGGAGGGGAGGCAGATTGTGTGCTGCAGGGAGAGGGAGGAGGGGTTTCACCAAACTTTGAGGAGTTTGGGAACAGATGAAGCTGGCACGCAGCCACCTTCCAAAGCCTGTTGTGGGTTGTGTTTTTTTAATATTCCTGGCACCATGCACCAGCAGAGATGAAGTTCACAGGCTCAGAAAGCCCAGATTCGGAGGTCAGAACTCAGGCAGTGATGTTTGGAATCCAGAGTGGGAATGGAATTGTGGTACTGGAAATCACCCCGGGACAGAGTTAGCATCCCTGTGTGCCCACAGGGCTTTGTCCTGTGTGGCAGTGCCTCTTTCCAGGCAGCTGGGACAGCGATATTTGATATTTGCCCTGGGAAGGTGAGATTGGGCACCTGGAGCAATGGTCCAGCTCCTGGGACCAGTCCCAGACTCCTCATTTGTCAACCCCTTGCAGAACAAGGCTGGTTTGTGGCTGGGCTGTGCCACCTCTTATCAAGGACACTGCAGCTGTGGCACGAGGTGCCAGGGACAGCGTGGCAGGGAGGGAGAGCCCAGGGCTGTGCCCTCGTTCCCTGTGTGCCAGGGAGAGCAGGATCCAGCCCTGGAGCTGCTGCTGTGCCTGGGGCCACGCAGGCTGGGCAGGCTCGGGATGGACCCACTGGTGGAGGGTGCTGTGCCCTCCCCGTGAGCTGTCTCGGCCAAACCAGGAGTTTCTGGGGTTGTCCCCTCCGTGACTCTGTCCCCACATCCCCCTTTGGTGATCAGCACTTGCTGCTGCCAGTGAAACCAGCCCTGAGCCTGCCTGAGCCGTCAGGAGAGCTCTCGGCAGCAGCTCCGGGTGGATTTACTCCAGGAAAGGATCCAGCCCTCCTCGGGAGCTGGGGGTGGGAGAGACACTGGGGTTAGGGACCCCGAAAGCACAAACATCCCCGTGACAAGCTGTTTGAAGCCGAGCTGATCAGAGAAGGTGACAGCCCTGCCACATCTGGGAACAGTTGCTGTGTCCTCCTTGCTGACAGGAGGAGTTTGATTCCTTTAATATTTGATGTGTTCTGTCTTTTGTGATGTTTGTTTTTGGCGTTGTGGGTTTTGACTTGTTTTATTTATTTATTTATTTTTAAAACTCCGCTGCTCCTCAGAACCAGCTGCCCGTTTGCCGTGGGGATGGGAGCTCTGCAGGAGCCAGGGGGTGGGCAGGCAGTGTGACAGCAAATGTGACACTCGGTGGCCTGGAAACTCTGCCTGACCTGTGACATTCCCACTGCTTCTCCCCATCCGCCTTTCCAGCTGGAGTTAGGGGTTGCATTCTTCCTACGTGCAAGAAGAGGCAAAGGACTCTAACACGGCTTTTCATCCTCCTCCTGCTCCCCGTGTCACTCTGCTTGAAGCTGGGGGTGGCAGGAGGGAGGTGACCTCCCGGGAAACTCTTGGGCCATCTTTCCTCAGACCACTTCTTCCCACCCTGGTCCTGTGCTTGGTCCTGTTCCTGCTGCAGATGGGCTCTCCCACCTGGAGAGCAAATTTCCTGCAGCTGGGACAACTTCTGCTCTCCTGATGGCTTTTTTTCCTCTCCTGGCACATCCCTGCAGAGGAAAACCTTCACATGTCTTGAATTGCTGAGCTGAGGGTCTGTGAGGAGAGGTCAAGGAAGTGTGTGCTGAAGTCACCTGGGGGGATTTTGGGAGTCTCTGTCAGAAAAGCAATCGTGGAGGGCCTGGAGAAGCTCTGCAGGCAGCAGGACAGGAGGGCTGTGAGTTTTGGATGGGCTCCTGGAGCAGGACCGAGCTGGGGAATGTGTTCCCCTCGGACAGGGAGCTTTGCTTGGTGCCGTGCTGCCCACATTCCTGGTGGGAAGGCAGGAGCAGGACCCCAGAGAGGATGAGCAGAGGCTGTCCCGGGCTCGGCGCTGGCAGGGCGAGCTCTCTGCCACACAAATGCTGCCCCGCTGACAGAGACGTAAATGGGTGCCAAAATTACTGCAGGCTCTGACATCTGAAGGGAGCAGAGCCACCCTTGCTGTAACTCACTGCCACTCTGATTGCAGGGCAGAGCAGGGAAAAGTCAAATCATCCAACAAAGCAAAGAGAGAAAGGCAGACAGCCGTGCCTCGCTGATGGAGGTCGGGGTGCTGCGGGGCAGGACGGGAGGCAGAGCTGCTCTTCTGCCCTTGCCGTGCCCAGGCAATGTTGTCCAAGCTCCAGTTTGAAGGTCTTGCCTTGGGCATGGTGGGATGGGAGGTTCATCTCTGCAGGATTTGGAGGTGTGGGTGCTCTGTGAGCCAGGCCAGAGCAGAACAAATCCAGGACGTTTGCTCACGGGCATTTTTTTGGGCAAATTTCTTCCAAGTGGTGTGTGGAGGAGTGGGGCTGACATGGGAGTTAGCTGGGCTGGGTGGGGATTATGCTGCTTCGCTCGGGGTCAGGCAGACAAATCCTGCTTTCTGGTTGCTCTCCGAAAGCCCAGCACGACGTGCCTGCCAGCAGAGCTGTGGCTTGAGCCTCCTAAGCCGAGGAGCACGGATGTCCCCATTTCCCACTCCAAGTGTCGGCCATCTCTGCCCGAGGGTGCTGGACAACCTAACTCCAGCTCCAACTCGCTGTCAGTGCTTTTGAGACTCTCTGCCTGCATTTCCACGGGGATTTTGCTCCTGCCCAACAGCTGGGAGGAGGAGGAAAGCGCTGCCACGCATTTGACTGCTCCTTTGCAGCCACTGCATCTCCCTAAATCCCCCCTGAGCGCACGGGGAGGGACCCTGGGTAGGCATCGCTCCTCTCCTGCTCTTCCCTCTCTCCTCCTTTCCCTCCTTTCAAGGTGCATTTCTACATCTGTCGGATGCAGCAGCGTGCCAGCTCGGTTAATTACAGTCTGCTTGCCTGAATTCCCCTGTGGAATTCCAGCTGGATAATGGTATCCTTCACTGGTGAGCCTTAAAGCGTCACGGGCAGCCAGGCCCCTCTGCCTTTGGGTGTCAATGTGGGTTTATGATGCTCAGCAGCAGCCGCAGGGCAGTCGTGGTGGTTGTCCCTAAAGGCCTGGGAGCTGGTGCCTTGCCTGGTCACTCTGGGATGGGGCTGGCATCCGTCTGTCTAGGAGAGCAGCCAGCAGGGACGGTGGGAAATACGGTCCATGGGAACAGAGCTGGAAGCCACGGGGCTCGCAGGAGGTGGATGAAAGCTCTTCGAGCTGCTCTAATGCTTAAGTGGACAAGATAATGGGGTACTTTTTTTTTTCTTATTGGCCCACCAGATAAGTCGTTAACGCAGGCGATTTCCAGCGGCGCCTGTGATTTGCATGGATACAAAAGAGCGAGATTTTCATTATTTGGTGGGGCGCTGCTTGATCAAGGGCTGCAGAGAGGAACTCGGGGCTGATTTGGTGCACTCTTTATGGTCCTTCATTAGCAGCCGGCCGGGAGCTTTGTCCCGCTTGAGCTCTGCGTGTCTCCAGCGTATTGTCAGCACAAGAGAAGCATTTCACGTGAGTCTTGTTGGATGATAAAGTTATCAGCATCCGGTTACTTTGCTGCAGTTGTGGGCCCCGGATCAGATGGTTTTGGAGGAAATGAATGTGATTTTTGTTAACAAAAGTGCTCATCTAGCACAAAACCATGAGAGGCGAGGCTGATGTCTCAAGAAAAGCAGCTTAAAGGTGCTGGCATGGGAAGTCCTCTCTCCATCACTCCCTGCTCCATCTCTGGCTCAGTCCAGACCAGCCAGGCAGTGGGAGGATGCCCTGAACCCCCCAAATCTCTCGCTCATTCCGTGCTGGCCTCCAGCTCAGCGATCCCTGGGGAAGCAGCGTGCTCCTGCAGACCCTGCTTAGCTCGTACTCTAAAGCAGCTTTTCTTTGCTCTGACTGATTTTTCCGCACTCTCTCTCGGGAGGACGATGTAATCTCTTTCCTTATTGACACTCTCGGCAGATCCTTATGGAGAATACGGTCGGGGGGTGATGCTGCAGCTCAGGTTACTGAAACCCCATTATTTGGGATTGCAATTCCTGCCTCCTCAGATGGGTGAGAACAGTGTCCAGGGACCACTGCAGGCGTCCTTGGTAATACAAATTACCCAGGAAGGGTTTCCCGTGCTCTGGCATCCCAAATCTATAAACAGCAGAGGCTTTGGCAAGCTCCTGTTAGGGGAATCAGTCCTTTCCACCCACTCACCAGAGCTTTGGGGTTCAGGGCTGCTGGCAAGAGGGAGGATTTGATATTCAAGGCACAGGGGCAGGAAAGCAAAGCCTGAAAGGTGTCAGTGCAATCTCACTGGCCTTTGTGCCTTTATTTATCTGAAATCCCACAGAGCTGTCCTTCACTGCGGCTTGGATCAAAATTCATCTGATTGTGGCGTGGGTTTTGCAAGGTGGTTTTTTTTCCTTAAAGCCCCAGTTCCTGTGACAGTGCAGGAATCTTGGTCTGCCTTCTCCTGGTAATGAGAAAGTTTGTCTGCGTATTTGGAGGTGAAGCAGAGCTGTCCTAGGGAAGGGAAGCTGTGCTTCCAGGCAGGGTTTTATTGCCCATAAGCAGCTGGCTTTCTCCTGTGCCACTGAGCTTGTCCGTGAGCTGCTCTGAGCCAAATCCAGCCCTGGTTATTGTGCAGAGTAATCACAGAGGTGTCTCATTTAAACTAGGAATGAACCGGGGCCAAGAAATAACTCTCCAAAGAATCAGCCTCATCTTCTCCACCTGCCTCTCCTTACCCCATAACCTGCCTTGGAAAGCTTGAGGGAGTGCAGTACCTGCTCCTTCGACCCTCAGGAGCCAGGACCTGGTGTGCAAAGGGTGCAGGCTGGGCACTGCCCAGGAGCCCCAACCTCCTTCTGGCCGCGGCAGAGACAAGGTGGGCTCTGGAAAGGTTTGCGAGCTCTCTGCAGGTGAGGGAGCACGCTGGGGTCTGGGCAGGGAGGGAGGAAGGAGGGAAGGTGGTGTGACAGCTCTCGGGGCCGGCCGGCCCTTCGGCATATGGAGCCGTTGTGCTTGGGTGCTTCGTTTTAAAGAATTTTCAAAGAGCCCGTCCATCTGGGCCCCCTCGCTGCTGCCGGCGCGGCGGGGCACGGAGCAGATGGTTTGCAAACCAAACAGCTTCGGCTCGGGCGGGGAAGGAGACCTGTCCAAAGTGGCTGGAGCTCGGCCCCGGCAGCGCGAGCGGGGCTCTGGCAGCAGCGTTTCCCCGGGACGTTTCCCCAGGACAGGCAGGCTCTGCGGCTCTTGGGGTGTTGGTGGCCATTCAAACCACCTCGTGGCTGCCCTGTGAGGGCTTTGATCCCAAATCCTGCCCTGGAGAGCAGGCTGGGAGCTGCTCATCCCTTCGGCCTCGCATCCCCGTCCTCACCACAAGCACGCGCTCCTGAATGTGGGATGGCTTTGCAGAGGTCGGTGCAGAGCAGTTTAGGGAATGGCTGATCCGCTGCTCGCGTTACCTGAGCTTCCCTTGAAAATCCTTCAGCCATCCAGCCGCTGACCCTGAGATGTGACAAGCTCACAGCTCTTGCCAATAAAGCAGCGACTCGGTTTGAATAATATCTGACAATTACGTGCTGAGCCCCAGCATTATGCAATATTTATGCATGTGTCTGGACTGTAAAACAGTGATTATCTAAAAGGAGTAATTGTTTGCAGTCTTACACTGAAATTCTTTTCTTCTTTGGCCTTGGAGAGCCACACTGTTAATCAGCAGCACGCACGCCACTCGTTAAACGCTTCCACTAAAACCAGCCCCACCATTAGCCCAGCAGGGCTCCGAGCAGTGTCTTGGTGCAGTGGCACGAGGCTCTGTGCACGGAGCTTTATTTTAGTGCCTCAGGCTCCCGGATTGCTCACGCTTGGGGAGCCAGGCGGGTGAAGATGGTCCAGCACCCACCCTGCTGGCTGGGCTTGTGTGGGAAGATGGACTTTGATGTGCTGAACAGAGGGGTGCCCGGGCAGAAGGGCTGAGCCCAGGCACCCAGCGAGGCTCTCCACCCTCCCTTTCCACCCTCCCTCTCCCTCCCGGACACTCAACAGCACTCCCGTGCCCTTGGAGCGGGGCAGCGATTGAAATCTCTCTTTGTTCCTCGCTCCCTCTGTAACAGCAGCTGCCCTTTAGGTTTTTTCCCCTCCTTCTCTTCTCTTTCCAAGCGTTGTTGGCTGTCAACCTGGGCCGAGGAGGAAGTCGGAGCTGAAGAGACAAATGCGGGCTGTCACATCGCAGGGGTGGGGTGGGATGGAGAGGGCAGCCCGGCCTCCTGCCCTGTGGCCAGCGGGAGGAGGGACCGCCAGCACACGGGAGCCCCCGGCACGCTGGGGCCACGGGGGTGATGCTGTTCCTGCAGCACAGAAGAAAAGCCTCTATTTTGAGGAGAAAACAAGCTTTCCCATCCTTTTGATGCTCTGCAGAGGTGGCAGCGGGGCAGCAAAATGTTTTCCAACTCGCATTGGGCGACAGCGTGGTCACAGCGTTCGGCACGGGATATATCCCGGTGTAATTCCTGCAGGAGGCTGGGATTCGAGGTGGAGGAATGCTCAGGGGACCAGGCAGTGGAGACAAACAATGTGCCTGGTCAGCAGAACAGGCAGTGGAGCTGGAGAGGCCAGGATTACTGCTGCCACAGCTTGTTAACATAAACTAATACAGGCGGCTGCGTCGGACGCAGGGAGATAGGAGGGAGAAAAATGGGAAGCGTGTGCAGGAATAAGGGCCCCGATAATGAACCTGGCAATGAGAATGCAAAGCAAAACAAAACAGGAAGAAATGCTGTTGTTGCAGAGTCTGGGCTCTGTCTGCTCCAGCTTCTTGATGCTTCTCAAACACTTTATTCGTGGCTGGGATGGTGCTTCCAACAGTGCTGGAGTCGCTGCTTCACCCCCAGAGCTGTGGGAAGAGAGGATGAATGTCCTGTTTGAGGTCTCAGTGGCACCGACTCTCACTCAGCCAGGGTGTCCCACTACCGTAGAGGGGTGTGAGCATGGTGATGCTTCCCAGCCCCTCCTGGGACAGGATCTTACAGCAGGAGACACATTATCCATGACCAGGTTGGGTTGTGTGCCCTTCCCAGCCCACGCAGGAGTAGCTCCCTGCTGCTGAAGTGGAAGAGGCAGTGTTGAAATGGCTTTTGCCAGTGGCTTTTTGGGCTCCTGCAGCAAAAAGCAGAACAAGGGCTGTAGTTATTCCTGAGAAATTTGGGGTGAGAGGGCTCCTTGCACATCCTGGCAAGGGAGGATGAGGCAGTGTGAGGTGCAGGCATCACCCTGGGATGTGCTGTGGCAGGGATCACCACGCTGAGCTGTTGGGTTGCAAGAGGGCAGGGGATCTCCACCCCTCTTTTTTTGGGTATGAAAAGCGTGGAGAGGAGTTTGCTGCAGCCTGTGGGACCAGACACCCACCCTGGCAGCACGGGGCCAGCCCTGCTGAAAGGCAGCACCGGTTTTACGAGGTGTGCTGCCTTCTTGCCTGGAGGGTCCTGCCTTCTCACAGGTCCCTGAGCCGTGGACAATTCATCTGGTTTTATGGTGATGACGGAAGAATCCAATCTGCAGCCTGTAGCTGGAAAGTTCAGAGCCACGCAAGGCTGGCTGGGGAGGAGAGCAGGTTTTATTGATGGCCTGGGCTCCTGGATGTTGTGTGGGAGGAATCTTGTTAATGGTTCCCTTGGGCCATTGCCTCCTGACTCTGCCATATCTCCTTATTCACCTGCCTCGGCTCCCATGGTTTCTTTTTTGATTTTTTTTTTCCCCTTTTTCCTGCTCTCTTTTGGTGTTGCAGTGGCTTTTAAAGATGCAGTAGGAGGGGAGGATGTGGGGCTGACCAAGGCAGCTGCCAGTCCTTTCCCATCCCTCGTGGCGTGTCCTTCAGCATCAGAGATCGCCACAAAAGATGTCCTGGCCTTCCCGATGTGGCTGTGACAAGGCAGAGCGATGGCCTTGGCTCCAAGGTGACCAGGGAGCTGCTGATGGGCTGCAGCCCCATCAGTCTCTCGTGTCGGGCAGAGGGGTGAAAGGATGATCACTCACTGCTCACCTTCCTGCCGTCGTCCCACGGCCACGCTCCGCAGCCGGAATCGCGCATCCCCACGGGAACGCCGGAGCTGCTGGAGCCTCCTGCTCGGTGCCGCGGGGCGTGCGGATCAGGCTCCACTTTCTGGCCCAGTTTTGATAATTAATTGATAGTTGAAAATGTTTGACAAACAAATAGCAAACAGAAATCAAACCCGCTCACGTGCGCATTAACATTTCATGGCGCCTTTCTTGTTTGTTTGCTTTTAAATCACAAATCGCTGTGATACATTTTTAATCGAAAGCACTATTGGCTGTTGCCATCCCTGTTCCAATAACTTTCGTGATGAAAAGGAAGTTCAATGCAGAAATGTAATGGGATCTTTTAGGAGGTGGGCGATGGGTTCGTGACAACCGTTTCCACTTCTACAAAGAGCGTTTTTGTCAGGGAGAAATATATTTTAAAACATTCTTGTTTGAAGAAGCTCTCTGAGCTCTCGGGATGCTCTTTGATGGCTCTTGGCATGGCAGAGCAGCACCTGATGGGCTGCGTGTGGTGGGAAGGTGGGGGGTGATGACTGAGGGTGATTCGTGTCCCAGGGCAGGGTCCTCAGCCCCTCGAGGGGTTGTTTCCTTGCAATCACATCTTTAAACCCTCCTTAAGGTGCTCTCAGGAGAAAATCCACCCTCCTGCCTAAATCCAGTGACTTGCAGACAACAGCCTTATCTTGAAAGCGTAACTAAGGTTTTTCCCCCCTCCTATGAAGGCAGGAGATGAAAGGCATTTGTTTGTGTGCGTCTGTGTGGGAATGCAGCACAGTAAATAGCGGGTAGGGAATATTAATACAGGACTAAACCCATCCCTGGCATGAATCACAGGAGGACATATGTTGTGACAACTTTCCTAAGGGTGTTCTGGCCAAGGTAGATACCGAGTGCTCCCCAGAGGGAAGGAGGAGGGAATGACAGCTCTTTTCTTTCCCAAGACTGATGTAATTAAAGAGTTATAATGTCCTTTAACTTCACTGCCCTTGGCACTCTTGTGCACCGGCGTATTTATTTATTATTTTTTTAGCACTGATGGGTGACTAATAGGGTTTATGTGAAGAGGCAGGAGGCCCAGGAATACAGTTCAGCATTGTGCAGAGAAAATGTGGTTGTTTTTCCCTGGGATTGAGCATCCATCCATCCATCCATCCATCCATCTTCCCAAACTCTGTGGCTGAGGTTAAACCCACTGTCCTTCCCACTGTCGCTTAACACACTGAACTTTGTCAAGAGAAGCTTATTTTAATTTAATAGGAAAATACATTATACATAATGCTCGCCATAATTTTCCCTCTGATCTGAAGGAGAAGCTGCTGGTCTGCCCAACCCAGCCCAATACCTGCGGATTTCTCGCTGCATGGCTTAAATAATAACAATAACAATACCAGGAGCAATAATATCCTTTGCTGCTGTCCTTGAGTGACAAAGATGATGGAAAATGAAGTTGTAGATAGCTGGAGATGACAATGTGAGTATGCTCTACCCATCTTCCAGGTTATTAGCAGGTGTCAGTCACTGGAAGGAATCTAATCATTTCCAGACGCAGCGATGTCTCCGAACATCAGCCGTGCTGCTGTGGCTGCAGAAAGCAAATGGTTTTATGGGCTCAATTCCCATTTCTGCTCAGTCTTGCTGTTAGAGAGGCTGTAATGGTGCAGTGCCCGTGGCCACGTGGCATTGCCCACTGCAGCACTGGTGGCTGTCACGGTGTCACACGGACAGCACCCGCCACCTGTTGCTGCCGTGGAGTTGCACCACTCATCCTTTCCCACCTTGCCCTGCTAACGGCCCTCACCCATTTATCCATCCTTGATTAATCAGGAAGGGTGCTGGTGGTGAGAAAGGGGAGCACAAGAGGTCTGTTCGCCCCTCTCCCTGTCCCCACGGATGTGATGTTTCCCGAGCTCTTGCGGAGCAAGCCTGAGGGACAAATTGCTCCTTTGGACAAATTGCTCCCTTGGGATCAGCATCCTGATGAGCAGTGGTATAAACAAGCACTAATTATCCCTTTCTGAATGAACACGACACGCACCATGGGTGTCGAGGCTTGCTGCCCTGGGGAGGGCTGCTCCCACCTGCCTTTCCCAGAGGGTCCGGCCGGTGGGGAGGAGCCGGGGAGCCACAGGAGTTCATTGTTTTCCAAGCAGGTGGTGCTTTGCGAGCTTGAAGTGAGCACCAGATGGGCAGAGATGATGAAAGAGGCATCGGCGTGAAAGGCTTCCCTCTAGGGTGTTAAATATTACATTCCCCGAGCCCGCCGAACTGTTGAAACCAATAGAACTAATTAGGGAGCCGGTGCCGGGGAAGGACGCGCCGTGGCTGGCGGCTGGAAGCGGTGCCAGATCCCACAGAACCCTCCCTTTGTCTGCCCCAGCGCCTGCCCTGAGCGTGGCAGACAGGGCACGCCGTCCTTTGGGGGACAGCGCTGGAAAGGGAGCGTGTCCCCTGTCCCAGGGCCACCTTCCAGCATGGATCAGGGCTGGGAAGTGGAGGGGACAGCTGACTCCTGTGCAGCAGGGTTGGTTTCCCCCTGTTTTCATCTGCTGAGCAGATCTCGGGGGTGCTTGCACACCTTTGGAGAGCTGTGCCATGTCCTGTGCTCACGGGGAGCTCTGCCAGGAGTTTCCAGGGGAAGGGAGCAGAGCAGGGCTGGGCAGGTCATAGGGGCTCTGGAGAGAGTGTTCAAGTCACTGTCACTGTGTGCCTGCTCCTGTTTTCGGTGACACGCCAGGCTCTGTGAGCAGAGCACCCCGGTGACCCCACGCCTGACCACGGGGGTTTGGCTGGATATGAGACCTTGGCCCCCAAATCTCAGGTGCTGCTCCCCAGCACTGCCCTCCCCGGCTCAACAAGGAGCCAGCAGTGCACCTCAGCCCCCCAAAATCCATCATTCCCTGGATTTCTGCCTCTGCTGGGGGAGCTCCTGCCCCGGGATGCGGGACAGCCATGAGTGAGGGTAAATCCATCCCTGTGCCCTTGTCGGTGTGAGGTCCTGTTCTCTTCATGGCCCTGCTCAGCCCGTGTGCCAGCAGCTGCCCTGGAGGAGGGCAGGATCATCCAAGCCAGCCCGTGCCATCTGTGCCCTCAGCCAGAGCTGCTTCATCTCTGTGCTGCACCTGCCCCCTCTGGCCCTCCCTCCCTGGCAGCCCTTGCGCTGGAAATAATAATAATAATAATAATAATAATAGCAATAATAACAACAGTAAAAGAAAAGGAATTAAGACAAGCAAACATAAAGATGAGTTGTTGCATGGCTTCTGTGCCGATTCTGATCTCAATGTCAAGGGAGCATCATTCCAGCCTAATGGCATCTTCCCGTGGAAGCGCTTTGTAGCAGTCATAAATAAACATGCCGGGTGAAAGGCACGATAACAAAAAAATGGAAACTGAGGCGCCCGGGATCTTTATTATTGAGCGGACAAAGCATCTGTGATTAGTAGGAACAGGGGAGAGGAGAGGGTAAAAATAAAAGGCGGCCGATTGTGTTGCTGCCTTGTCCGTGTCAAGAGAGGATCTGGCTGTGGTAGGTTGACAGGTTGTCTGGATAAATAGTTTGGGGGCAGAACACACATTTCTGATGGAACTTTCTTTTTTACAGCCGAGATCAGGAGCTCCAGAGGTACTGTCAAGGACGGACGAAGCTCTATAAATCAGGACAGGCTTTTTTGTCTGTCTGAAAAGTCTTATCTCGGAGTTCGTCCAGGCAATTTTTTGAGGTCTCTCTGGCTTCCTCCCTTCTCCTTATCAGAGCGCCACAGCTTTAAATGCAGATAGATACCCTCTAATGGAAGCACAAGCCAGAGCCCTCACTCCTTGTAAGTGCCAGCTCGTAATTTAGTTGTGTGCCCTTTGGCACCGGCGCATCCATCACGGGAAGCGGAGGCGGTGGCACCTCCGGTGCTGCGCCAGGGACCGCGGTGGCAGCGGGGGCTCAGCACCGAGGGGACCCCAGCCCCTGCCCTCCGTGCTCAGCGTGGGATGAGCCACCTGTAAAACGGGCTGAGACCAGCGGGTTTTTTCACTCTGTGGTTGTGTTGAGGGGATTAAGGAGCGATAAAGAAATCCTGCCGGGTATCTGAGGCAGCGGCATGGAGATGGGCAGCGTGGAGAGCGGCCGTTCCTCCGAATTCTTTAGTTTTTCTCTTGCCGTGTCTTCCCCCTCCTCATACACTTTTTGTGTTTAAACCAAATGAGTTGGGAAGGAAGGGTTGATTCTTGGCTGGCCGTGATCCAGAGGGATGTCACGCACCCGGAATCAGAGCTCAGCGGGATGAAAACCGACACGGGGTTTGATGGGGGAAGCTGTCAAGCCACCCCTCGGCTGTGGAGCCCTACCCAAACCTCCCCGAACCTTTTGAAAACCACTTGTCACCTTCTCTAACAAACAGTGCACAGCTAATGGCGACACTTCACCATTCCCGACAGCTCCAGATTGTTAATTCCCCCTGTTTTTCGCCCTGAATGGCGTTTTGCCTTCTGGCTAAAGCAGCGTGGCTGCATCAGGCCCTGAGCTCCTCACCTGTGGACATGTGAAGGGGGTTTAATAGGTTTCTTCTCTTTGCCCCACTGGGCTGTGACCGGGAGGGGAGACAGAGCTGCCTGAGTCACTAATTGCTTTGGCCCTGCAACTCCCGAATGATGGAAAAGATTAAGAGGGAAGGAAAACAGCCATTCTATCTCTTTCTTGAAAAAACTTGCAGCATGAAAGGCTCATTAACATCATTAATGTTTCATTAACCTCTAGCCAGACAAATAAGCTGGAGGTAATTTAACAGTACGGGGGAAAAGAAAGAAAATTAAAAATTACCCAGGTGTAGGTGACATTCTCCGGTTCGCCTTGGCTGTGGTTTTTGGAGAGGTGTGGGCTCCTCTGCCTCCCCGCCCGGCGCTTGGAGCGCTGCCAGCGGCGCCGCCGGCTCCGGAGGGCTGCAGGTAATAACGAGCAGGGAAAGTCATTGATTGTGACAAAATGGGATTCATTTGAACACAGCAACATCTGAAATCTTGCAAAGGAACACTGCTCCGCACAATGCCGGCTTTAGAGGGGAAAAAAAAAGTGAAAAAAAATGAAGAAGGGGGGGAAAAAATCGGTGGCTGCGAAATGACTTTCTTTGTTTGAGTAAAAGGCTTTCTCCCCTTGTTAATTTTGGTTGGGTTTTATTTGATTTTTATCTCTGCCCAAGTTTACATGCTCCACCTCCACCCTGCTCATCCCAGGTCCATGTGAGTGTGCACACACAGGGAGAGATGTAATTTATACACATGGAAACTCTGGTGCTTTGTGAGCCCACTTGTAACTCACTGCCTCCCTCTCAACTGCCTTCCCCTGAGCAAGACCTCTGGAATGGAAGAAACATTGTTAGATCCTCCCCGAAATCTGAAGGTGGGTTGAAAATGTGAGGAAATTGCAGGTTTTTTTGGCTCTTTGCTGTGGTATACTCTGGTAGCTTCCAGAATTGCCTGAGTAACCTGGGTCGTCCATGAGCAAGTGATAAGAGAGAGTTTCTGCCTGTAAGAGAGCAGAGAATAAGGAAAACCAGCCAAGGGAAGAGGTTTCTCCCCATCCCCAGTTCAGAGGGATGAAGGAGACTTGCCCAGGGTCCCCCTGAGGAGATCCCGTTGGAGCTGAGAGGTGACCGTGCTCCTCCCGGATCATTGTCCCCTGGTGTCCCCTTGTTCTCCCGTCCCACAAAGCAGGCCCTGCACAGCTTGGCGAGGTTTGCCTGTTCCCGGCAAAAAAAACTTTGTGGAGTTCGGAGCAGCCACTTTCGTGCTGTGATCTGCGGGGTGGGAGGAGATCTTTGCTGCTCTGTTCCCTCTAACCCTGGATCTTCTATTTGCTCTGCCTGGGATAAGGTGCCTGATTCCCATGGCTCTGTTTTCCTTAGCCACAAAATGTGAGTAACTCTCCCAGAGTTCAAGTTAGTCCTCATAAAGAGCTTTAAGTGTGAAATACAACGTTAATGTAAATTTTCCTGTCTTTGCTCACTCCTGTCCTGGGACAGGAGGTCTCGGGCAGGTGAGTGGGTGTTTCCTGAGCTGAGGTTGGGATCGGGCTGTTGTCCAGAGGAAGGGGTGGGAGATGCTCAGTAACTTTGAACCACCTGCTCTGGCTGCTCACACTTGCTTTCAGCTGCCCCTGCACTGCTCGGGGACTTCAGAAAGCTGCAGTCTTTAGCGTTACAGGAATTTCTGCCTAGTGCCAGCCCTCGGTATTTCACAGGTTCCCCAAGCAGCCCGCAGGCACAAATAACCTTTACGTCCTGCACTCCACTGTTTATGTAAACTTGGCTTCTGCTTGTTCCCGTCACACCGTGCCTGTGCTCTTATTCCTCTGAGGATGGAGAGGGAAACAGAGCAGGTGAAAATTCCTGCCTGAAAATTTCCTGCTGGAAAAAGGTCTCTCCTGCGTGGGCTTGACGGGAGAGCAGCAGGGCAGGTGGGACAGGGGCTGAGAGCTGGGTGTTTCTGAGCCTTCTGCCGGGTTGTAATTCAGGGTCTGCGGTGACAAGGGCTGGGTCAGCACTGGCTCCAGCAGCTCGGCTGTCCTGGGGGGTGGTGGCTGCTCTGGAGGTGGGAAAGGTGCTCTCCTTTGGATGCAGCCTCCAGCCTTGGCTCAACACCTGGGGCTGAGCAGCACAGCCTGCAGCTGCTCGTGCAGATGTGGGCCCCACCTAGCCAGATGTGCAGGCAGCAGGTCTGATTCTGTCTTTAGGCAGGGCAGGAAAGATGAGGAATGTTTTTAAGTCTCTCCAAATTAGCCTGTGTGGTAGAAAACTCTGCTGCATTTCTGGGGTGACCCTTCCTGTGTGACCCCATCTTGAGGAGTTAAACTTCTCCTAAGAGGTGAAGATTTGGGGGCCTGTCTGAGCAGGGGGCTGTGTATGAGCAGGCATGAAAGGCTTTCTGAAAATTTGGGCCCCTTTTTTTGCTGGATGAGCCCTTTAAACAAGAAGACATTAAAAAAATCGCTTGGAGAAATCTTGGTCTAGTTTTGCCACAGTGAAACAGCACAAACTGAGCCACTGTAGAGATCTTTTTTATTGCCATCTATCAGTGTTTGTATCTGTGTCTCCATCCCATCCTTTTGACAACACTATATGAGCAGCCAGGATTTATCCTTCCCAGCTAAATCTCTTTCAACCCATGCAAGAAGCCCAGGAAATGATTTCACAAAAATACATAGTTCACCAAAATTATTCAACCCTGAAGCGTTCAGGTTTAGGTCAGTGTAAATTTAGAATAAGTATTTGTTCTGGTTCTTATCTCAGCCAAGCTGATTTACCCAGGAGCAGCTGATAACTCCTTTTAAATTCACTACAGAATCATCTCCTTCCAAATGCTCATTCCCCACTTCTCCCCCCACGTCCCCGCCTGGGTTTGTTATCCTGGGGTTGCACACATGGGTGTTGGATTGCTGATGAGCTCTGCAGGATCCTCAGCTCCGTGTTCTTCCAAAAGGAGAAACATGCATGGCATGTGTCTTGTATAGCAGAATTTCATTAAAAAATTAGGAGCAGCTTCCCCAACTTTTCTTCAGGAGCCCAAGTTGGGAACAAATATTTGACTTGCACAGGAAAAAAAAAAAAGTGTTTATGTGGTTTATGATGTCTTTTCACTTGTTCAACTTTCAAGCAGACTTTTTTTCTCCCTCAACCTCAGCATTTCCTTCTTCGACAGCAAATCTCTTGAGGTGGAGAGTGCTTTGGAATAGAGTTATTTACCCTTCTCTCTCTCTTTCTATGAACAGACTTTAAATGAGCTGGAAACCAGGAGCTGCAGGAACTTGTGCTGGCTCCTGCCAGCTCTTCCCATCTGCATTTCCCTCATCTGCTCCTTGCTGGGTGTGGTGCAAGAGTGGTGAGGGGCAGCAAGGAGAGTGGTCTTGGAGCATCCCTGCTCCAGCTGCTCTCATCCCTGCTCTGTCTGCTCTCATCCCTGCATTCCTGCTGCCCTGCATTCCTGCTGCCCTGCATTTCTGCCCATGCAACCAGGATGCTCTGCATCCCTGTGCCAGCAGCTGCATCCCTACCCTGCATCCCTGCCTGGGCAACTGAATCCCTGCTCAGGCAGCCACATCCCTGCACTGGCTGCTCTCATCCCTGCCCTGGCTGCTCTCATCCCTTCCCTGGCCGCTCTCATCCCTGCCCTGGCTGCTTTCATGCCTGTCCCAACTTCCCTGCATTCCTGCTGTCCCGCATTCCTGCCCAAACAATCACATCCCTGCCCCACTGCTCTGCATCCCTGGGCCACATCCCTGCCCTGCATCCCTGCCCCGGCAGTCGCATCCTTGCCTAGACAGCAGCATCCCTGCCCTGCATTCCTGCCCTGCATCCCTGCCCCCGCTCC
>VZRO01001317.1:432503-442504 GCA_013397915.1 Daphoenositta chrysoptera
CCTGCATCCCTGTCCTGCATCCCTGCCCTGCATCCCTGTCCTGCATCCCTGCCCTCCATTCCTGTCCTGCATCCCTGCCCTGCATCCCTGTCCTGCATCCCTGTCCTGCATCCCTGCCCTGCATCCCTGTCCTGCATCCCTGCCCCCACAGCCTCATCCTTGCCCCGCCGGCCGCATCCCCGTCCCGCATCCCTGCCCGGGCCGGCGCATCCCCATCCCATCCCGGCCCCGCATCCCGGCCGCGCGTCCCGGCCCGTGCCTGGGCCAGCAGCACCCTCTCGCGTCGGTCTGCAGCCGGCACAGCCGTCCCTGCCCCCGCACCGCCCGGAGAACCCGCGGAAACGCCGGCACTCCCCGGCACCAGCTCATCCCAGCTGCCTTATCCCGCCCTCCCAGAACGTGGATCCTGCTTTCCTCCTCTTATTCCCCTCGTGTTTTTCGAGGACACGGAATTCTGAAGCCTGCTGCTGGCTGAGGTGGTGTTGAGTGGTTCAAACGTGCATCATTTCTTTTTTCCTAATCTTTCAGGACACGCACAAGTGCCGAGGTTTATTTGCTGCTGCTCAGATTCCATTTATATCACCCTGTTTATGCCTGCCTGAAATAATAGCAGAATAGGGTATATTTAGGAGTGCTGTTCCTTTGAGGTGTGGTTTTCAAGGGTATGTAGGACCAAGACTTTACAGCAAGGAGTTGCTGCATCTTGTAGAGTAGTTTTATTCTCTCTAAGGCTGCTGACACCCAGAGATGGTGAGTTAAAAGGATTTCTGATGAAAACAGGACTGGGGACAGCGTCAGACCCAAAAAAACTCGTTCTGAGAGGTCTATTTCTAGCACTGAGAGATGCTGAAAGGCAGAGCTGGTGCGTCACCGCTCCTGCTGGTCAGGAGTTGAGTGTGCCGAGGTGGGGAGAGGCTGCAGAGAGCAGGACTTGCAGCCCAAGGCCTGGAGATGGCAGATCTGGGTAATTCTTTTCTTTTTAGAGCTGGCATAAGGATGTTCGTGCGTTGGAAAGAGCTGAGTTCAATCCGATGCTGAGATGCTGAAATGATCAGCTCGGTCCCTGCTTGGGAATAATTTCATTTTAGGGGAAATTGTGGCACACTGTCTTTAAAACAGCAGGAGCAGCAGCTCTATCCTTTGTGAAGCAAAGTGTGTTTGGTGTGTCCCCAGAAGTTCTTGAAGCTGCAAGCTTGGATCATGCAAGGTGAGGGTGCAGCACTGGGGACTGGAGAGAGTGAGTTTTTCCAGGCAAGACTTTCTGCTGAAAAGCTGTGAAAAAAAAAATCAAAGACAACATTTGGAGAAACAAAATAGTGCAGCCTCCTTCCACCAGCAAGTGAGTTTTCTTTGGCTTGTTCAAATTGAGATATTTGCATTTGAAACACACCTACATATATATGTATTTATAGATAGACCCCTAGAAGGTAAAACTTGTAGTTTCAGCAAAAAGACTAAAATAGCCTCATGTTTTTGCCTTTATTTTTCCATTCTGGTTAGTAAAGAATCTGTGATTGGCATAAGGCTACTTGGAAAATGCCAGGCTGGATCAGTATCATCCTTCTGGCAGCCAGCTTGGGTTCGATGGAGAATAAATACCATTCCCTCTGTGATCACCCTCTTTTCTTCAGCGTGGCATTGTTGGATAGCAATGGGGATGCTTTAAAGGGGGATTTTGGGAGCTCTTCGATCCAGCAGCAGCTCTACTAAGGCAGCAGGGACAGGAACTCTCCATGGGATCAGGGACTTTGTGGGATCAGGGACTTTCCATGGGATCAGAGACTCTCCGTGGGATCAGGGACTCTCCATGGGATCAGGGACTCTTCATGGGATCAGGGACTCTCTGTGGGATCAGGGACCTTCCATGGGATCAGGGACTTTCCATGGGATCAGAGACTCTCCGTGGGATCAGGGACTCTCCATGGGATCAGGGACTCTTCATGGGATCAGGGACTCTCTGTGGGATCAGGGACCTTCCATGGGATCAGGGACTTTCCATGGGATCAGAGACTCTCCGTGGGATCAGGGACTCTCCATGGGATCAGGGACTCTTCATGGGATCAGGGACTCTCTGTGGGATCAGGGACCTTCCATGGGATCAGGGACTTTCCATGAGATCAGGAACTCTCCGTGGGATCAGGGACTCTCCATGGGATCAGGGACTCTCTGTGGGATCAGGGATTCTCTGTGGGATCAGGGACTCTTCATGGGATGCAGGGACTCTCTGTGGGATCAGGGACTCTCCATGGGATGTGGGGACTCTCCATGGGATCAGGGACTTTCCATGGGATCAGGGACTCTCCGTGGGATGCAGGGACTCTCCATGTGATCAGGGACTCTCCATGGGATGCAGGAACTCTCCATGGGATGCAGGGACTTTCCATGAGATCGGGGACTCTCTGTGGGATCAGGGACTCTCCGTGGGATGCAGGAACTGTCTGTGGGATCAGGGACCTTCCATGGGATCAGGGACTTTCCATGAGATCAGGAACTCTCCGTGGGATCAGGGACTCTCCATGGGATCAGGGACTCTCTGTGGGATCAGGGATTCTCTGTGGGATCAGGGACTCTTCATGGGATGCAGGGACTCTCTGTGGGATCAGGGACTCTCCATGGGATGTGGGGACTCTCCATGGGATCAGGGACTTTCCATGGGATCAGGGACTCTCCGTGGGATGCAGGGACTCTCCATGTGATCAGGGACTCTCCATGGGATGCAGGAACTCTCCATGGGATGCAGGGACTTTCCATGAGATCGGGGACTCTCTGTGGGATCAGGGACTCTCCGTGGGATGCAGGAACTGTCTGTGGGATCAGGGACCTTCCATGGGATCAGGGACTTTCCATGAGATCAGGAACTCTCCGTGGGATCAGGGACTCTCCATGGGATCAGGGACTCTCTGTGGGATCAGGGATTCTCTGTGGGATCAGGGACTCTTCATGGGATGCAGGGACTCTCTGTGGGATCAGGGACTCTCCATGGGATGTGGGGACTCTCCATGGGATCAGGGACTTTCCATGGGATCAGGGACTCTCCGTGGGATGCAGGGACTCTCCATGTGATCAGGGACTCTCCATGGGATGCAGGAACTCTCCATGGGATGCAGGGACTTTCCATGAGATCGGGGACTCTCTGTGGGATCAGGGACTCTCCGTGGGATGCAGGAACTGTCTGTGGGATCAGGGACTCTCCATGGGATCAGGGACTCTCCATGGGATCAGGGACTCCTGTGCAATGCAGAAACTCGTTGTGCAATGAGGTTTTCTGGCCAAAACCCCTCCCTAGGAGCTCTCCTGTGCCTCCCAGCACCCAGAGGATGAGGCAGGACCTCCCTGGATCCCACCAGGCACCAGCACCAGGGATGTGCCAGTGGCTGCTGAAGGTTCCACTGCCGGAGGGCCCAAGGGCAGGAGCCAAATTGGGGCTGGATATTGACATTGAAAGTTGGCTTTTTGAAAGGCGCAACAGCCTTTGCTTGCTGCAGAGCTAATTATTATGCAAATTCATGCTAATAAACTCTGCCTTGCATGTTGTGGAGAAGCTGCCTTCCCCGGTTAACATACCAGTAATGAGAGGTAGATTTGTAATTCAGATGCTGGTGGTAATATCCTAAATTACTCCGCGCTGTAATGGACTTTATTTCTTTCTCCCCTCGGCTCTCCCCCCAGTCCAAATGTCAATGCAAATCAGTTACAACTTTGCATATTTATTGCAGATGTATTTATTGTTGATAGAGGGGTGAGACCCCCAGCTAAACAGCTCCTGCCAGCACTGCCGGGGGGCTCGAGGTGTGGTTTTACCTGTCATGGTGCTTGGAGGAGCTCCTTCCATCTGCCTTTTTTTTTCCTCTCCCAGGGAACAGCCTCAGAGTAGAGAAAACATGTTATTTTTTTTATTCATTAATTCCTTAGCATCTTTGTGTGTGTGGTTTTACATGACTGCTTATTCCCCGAGTTGGTGGAGATAACCAAGGAAGCACAGATCATTTGCAGGCTAAGCTAGGATTTAGGCCTAGAGCTACTGAACCAAGGCTTAGATTAGATGGCATCAGGCCTCTGTAATCGGTCTCTGTAAGATTTTGGCCCAACTTTGTCATCTTAATCAATGGAAAATCATGCAAGTCAGCTGCGCTTGACATTTCAGCTGCTGTTGGGCCACTGCTGAGCCAGAAATGCCCTTCTGTTACTCAGTGTCCCTTGGAGCACAAATAGAAGGCAGATTTCTTTGAGCAGCCACGAACCTGTGCTCAGAAAATCCTGACTTGAGACCATCTGACAGGAAATGAAAACCATTCCCACATTGCCCTCAGCTGCCAGAGGGGCAGGGACTGTTTCAGGGTATTGCTGGCTGGGCAGAGGGAGTGGGAGAGGACAGAGGGAGTGGGAGAGGACAGAGTTATGTCCTGGTGGGTTTAAGCCTGGTTGGGCTCTGATCTTACTGGTCTTGCCTTTCTGCTTGCTCTGAAGCGTGTTTTCATTTTCCTTCGCCTTGTTGGCAGAAGAGAGAGCCCCAAAGCTCGGGAGTATCCGTGGCTCTCCAAATCCTTTGCATCAGTTTGGACAAATTGATGTTGGATTAAAAATTGGCTTTTGGGGGAAGATTCTCTGCTCCTGGCTCTGGGGGTGATGATTTGGGGAAGGAGTGGTGATCTGAGCTGGAGTTCACTGAGCTGTTGAGGACACTCTGTGTGTGCACAGGGTCGTGCGTCCCTCGGGGACCATGGATTTCCTTCCCTGGGTGTGCTCCATCCTGGAGTCAGAGTGTGCCCGAGTTCAAGCAGCACAAGGGACTGGGGAGGCTGCTCTGGCTGAGAGCTGGAGCGAGTGTGTGAGTGGAGAGAGAAGCAGCAGCGCCTCCGGGCCTGCCCAAATCTAACGCAGAGGTTTTTGAAGCCTTTGAACATTTTTGCTTTGCTTCCATTTGCATTCTGGCTTCTGCACAGCGAGAAACCACCTGGGCTGAGAGGAGAGACTTTGAAAGGGACTGAGGAATGCTCTGAGCCCTGCTCCTCCTCCTCTCCATGGGCTCCCTGCGTGGACCAGCTATTGGACACCCGGAGTTCGCTCTGAATCACTGTTTGCCATTTTTTTCAAGGCCAGGCTAAAAATTGTCAGACCCATCTCTTCCAGCCTCAAAATATCGATGAGTCACTGAGGAGCAAAGGGCTGCAGAGCCAGAGCACAGCGTGTAGCCTGTGCTGGGTAATTTTAGACCGAGAGTGGCCTTGAGGGCTGTTCAGCATTCCCAGCCTCTCTCTTTTGTGTGCCCCCCTCTGATGTGCCCTGGCCTCACGCCTGTGCCTTGTAGGCAGCTCTGCATCTTCCTGCATCCTCCTGCATTCTGGTGTATCCTGGGGCATTCTGGGGCATCCTCCTGCATCCTTCTGCATCCTGGTGCATCCTGGTGCATCCTCCTGCATCCTGGGGCATCCTCCTGCATCCTCCTGCATCCTCCTGCATCCTCCTGCATCCTCTGGCATCCTGGTGCATCCTCCTGCATCCTCCTGCATCCTCCTGCATCCTCCTGCATCCTGGGGCATCCTGGTGCATCCTCCTGCATCCTCCTGCATCCTCCTGCATCCTCCTGCATCCTCCTGCATCCTGGTGCATCCTAGGGCATCCCAGTGCATCCTCCTGCATCCTGTTGCATCCTTATGGATCCTGGTGCATCCCAGTGCATCCTCCCTGCACGCTGGCAACGTGTGAGGCATCCCGTGGGACACGAGGCAGGTGTATCTCAGGAGGATCCCGGCCCCACGGAGGGGCGGATGCGTGCGATTTATGAGGATCCATGCGGATCCATGCGGATCCAGGCGGATCCATGCGTGGTGAGGAGCTGGGAAGGCCAGACAGTGCTGCCGCTCTTCCACACGGTGCTGACAAAACTCCACGCAAGACACAGAAGGCTCTGGATCCTCACTCACAGGCCACGTTGTCCCACCGCCCTCCGCAGTGCTTGTGGTTTTCCCCATCCCACAAGCCGAGAAAGGCTGGCAGTGCCCACGCTGTGGCCGTGGCCTCTGGAGCAGGATTAACTCCACTCCAGGATGCAGAGAAGAGAGGGAGCTGCTCAGTTGGATGTTTAGGATGGATCTCTCAGCTCCCTGATTGTGGCAGGGTCTGGAGACCCTGGATGGTGCGCTGCTCCTCTTGCTCTCCAAGCTGTGGGGTCAGGGTGGGCAAGGGGTGCTTCCTCCCATTTTCAGGCCAGCAGGTGATGCTGAAAGGGCACAGCCGTGCTCCGAGGAGCAGGACACAGCCCGAGCACTGCTGCAGGCTTTGGGTGGGCTCGGAGACAGCCAGTTCCTGGCTTTGCAGGGCTGCAATCTCCTCTCATCGCTGCGTATGCTGCGCTTCACTCAGGAGCAGCCAACCTCCCACCGAGTGTCTGCTGCAGTTTCTTAATTGCTTTCTTAACTTCGTTACTCCTCTTCTTTCGGCAGTGCCCTGAAGCAAGGAGTCCCCCAGGTGCACTCGGCTATTGCATGCCAAAATTAGCTTCTTTTATTTAATTTTAAATAAACGTAGCGTCCTTTGAGTGCTCGCAGCATCTGCCGTGAAGGGGCAGAGGAAGCGGGCGGTTAATTTTGCATGTGCTGCTCCTCAAAGACCCGCCTGCTACTCGGCCTTTGGAAAGCTTTTCATGTTTCTTGCAGCTGTCCTTGGTGACCCTGAGCGAGTCAGGCTCTGTGGCTACAAAACGAGGAGATGAATTCTTCATCTCTCCAACATGTGTCTGTCTGCACTGCTTAGAGCCAACACTGCTCAGCGAGGCCCTGGGGGTTCTGGTGGATGCTGCTGCTCTGAGCAGGGTTTAGAGGTGTTAGGCTGAGCCCTAGGACCGGTTTTAGCTGGGCAGAAGGGCAAGGTGGGACATCAAGGTGCCTGGAGAGCCCTTCTCTGCCACACTGTCCCCGTATGACCTTGGGTATGTCACCTGTCTCCCAGCGTCCCCGTTTGGGATCACGATAGGGTGGGATTAGGGTGGAAACTGGAGTAGTCCAGCATGGAGAGGGCAAGGAAGGGTCTCAGAAGAGCAGGAACCAGGAGGGAGAAGGGCTGGAGGTCTCCTCACAAAGTTTGCTGAGCTGAGGGCGGCGTGCACGTGCGTGTTTTACATAGGGCGCTGAAATAATTTATGGAGAGCTTCTCCCTTTCAGCAGAGGAGGTGGTCAAGACGAGCGAATAAATCTTTAAAAGAATAATGTTTTCAAAATCAGGCTCCTTGTCCTCGAACCCTTTGATGTATGAGAGCAATAGTAGGTAGGACACATAGTGAAATAAACATGAGATCTCCCTGGAAGAGAATAGCGGAGTGGAGAAAATATTAGTGTTTACATCAAAACTCAATTGGAGCACTCGTTTCAAGATGATAGTTTATTATATTGAATCCAATTTAGTCCCACAAGGATGTTTCTTCTGCGGGTGACACTCAGGCTCACTCCGTGTCTCCTCCTCCTCGCCGTACCTGGGCGCTGCCGCCCCGCTGGGTGATCCATCCTCTCCCTCTCGCTGCAATCTCGGGATGGTTGGAAAGGCAAAGGGAGGAATTAATCAGCTTTTAGCCAATTTGCTGTTCCTTTCTGGGCTTCTGTCAGCTTGGGGTGTCTTGACCCCAGGCTGGGAGAGATGTGCTGGGAGATGAGGGGATGCAGAGGGAAGGAACCGGTGGTGACGTGGAGAGAGGGTGTTCAGGTCATCAGTCCCACCTCTGTGTCCTGAGTGTTCGAAACCAAGCCATGGTTAATGCAGGGGAGAGGTTTACGTAATGCCTTGAGAGGCTCCCTAAAAACAGAGACCAGACGGGAATAAGGGAATAAAGGTGGGTATTTATTGGAAAGGCCTTCAAAGGGGCACTCTGGGGAGCCAAGGGCTCCAAGCTGGACCCTAAGCTGGACCCCGAGTCACGAGTTCCCCACACCTTTATAGGTTTGGTCCATTTGCATATCAGCATCAATTCGCCAATTAAAACTTTAGCTAATGATGTAATTTCCCCTGAGCTTGCCCCCCTTCCAAGATGTTGGTTTACACATATTCAGGCCCGGGACAGCCTGGGTGTCCTTGGAGAGCAGGCCCAGAGAGGTTTGTTATGAGCAGGGAGCTGAAGTCAGCAGCTACAAGAAACTTCAGAGTTACACATTAGGCAGTACAGGATTTAAAAATACAAGAGTTAAAACCCAAGGCATCATGCTCCTGCTCCCAGCACTTTTAGGAGCTTCACACCTCTTTGCTGAGCCTGGAGCAGGTCGCCCATGGATTGTGTTTGCCGGTCTCCAGGTACCTCAATATTGCACCGTGTGATGGTTGGGAGAAGAAAGGTGTGAAGGACTTGGCACCCTCGCAGAGCCCTGGTGTGACAGGGATGGGAAGGTGACCCGGGGACACCTGCCCCTTCTGCCCCAGCTGCAGCAGATGTGAAGGCCTGCAGTCCTTCCAGGTGTATTTCATGTGTTTTTTATTAGCACTGGGTGCACAGTGGGGCTGTGAGCTGTGTGAGCTGTACCTGGTGAAGGGTATCTTTGGGCAGGGGATCCCAGGGGGCTTACCTGAACATTTCCTGCACACCAGGCAGCTGAGGTGACATGGGACAGCCTGGCTGTGCGGGGTGCCTGGCATCACCCCACAGCTCTGTGGGGAGCCCTGAGCATCCACAGCAGCACAGCTGGGCCAGGAGTCACTTCCTGGCCAGCTTATTCAGAATAACGAATGGACAATATTTTAGAGCCTCGGGGGCAGGTGGTGCAGAGAAGTCTATCAGTTTGTTTATTCTTCTTTTTCCAGTGCATTTTCCTCCTGGTTATGAAGAGCTGTGTCAGAGCTCCCTCCTGCCAAGTGCATTTTTTACCGGTCTATTCACCGGCCGGGCAATGTTTGGGATCTCATTTGCTCTTGAATAACAATGGCTGTAATCCGTGCACATTGCCGGGGTTTGGTTGATGCTGCTCCCCAGGGCTGGGGCTCTGGGGGCTGGCAGGTGTGATTTGCTTTGCAGGCAGAGGATGGATGCCCTCAGCAGAGTTGGTGCCCCTGTGGGTGCCGGGCAGGAGGGGCTGTCCCTGGGATAGGTGCCCACCCGACCTGGATGCGCTCGGATTGCACAAGGTCTGAGCTCTCATCTCTCCTCCCCTTCTTTGTTTCCTAATGTGCAATTAGTTATATGTATGTAAATTACACAGCGAACAGAAGCAAAGGGAGATGAGTGAAGAGAGAGAAAAAAAACCTCAACTAAATAATTTATTCTGGTGCAAATGTTGTTTTTTGTGACCCTGGTTCTCTCGGCAGCGCTGGGGTGGAAGGAAGGAGGCGGCTGTGTAGGCGCTGGGCAGCGAACGGGAAGCGAGGCTGAGAGCTTCAAAGTCACTTGGGAGATTGGGATGCTCAGTTCCCATTAATTTTAATAAGAAGAGGACATCTGTCTCATAGCCGACTTTGAAAATATCAGCCCAAACTTTGTCTAACCCTTAGTTCTTTCTCCACCTGTTGCTATCCTGTAACAATGCTTTGATGGCATTTCGCAGTAAAAGCAGCTTTTAAACACGTGGGCGCTTTCTAACCAGCTGCTGGGATGGATTTATAGAGACCTTGTTAGAGGCAGGACTCTGCTTTTTCATGGTTCAGACCTGCTGAAGGCAGCAGAGAGAAAACCTCTTGTTTGTTCTGATGATCAAGAGATCAGCCAGCATCTTGCTAATAGAGGGTCAAGAATATTTCGGGCTGATCTTTAATTTGTTCTCACAGTCTCCAAGAAGAGGATAACTCCGATTCTCCCAGCTGAACTCATTCCTGCTGGGGATGTGGTTTTCCTTGGAGCTGGTATCCCAAACTGGGCCCTGCTGCTCCTCTCAGCCCTGCTGGTATTTACCTGGTGATTGAGTGTCTGTTTGCTCACCCTGCGCCACAGCACCGCCGTCCACCTCGCCTTTGATTTCCTCATCCTCGCCGTATTACTCTGCAGTTGTCTTGGCTGGATTTCATCTCACTCGATTTTTTTTTTTTTTTTT